>CM034235.1:5011744-5611744 GCA_019916065.1 Vitellaria paradoxa
ACCGACGTCAGCTCACTCACCTTCATACTCCACAACATGGTCCCTGGCCTTCAACTCTTCTACGAGGGCAAGTGGGTCACCGCGAAATGTGTCCCAAACTCCATCATCATGCACATTGGAGACACAATTGAGATTCTCAGCAATGGCAAGTACAAAAGCATTCTTCACAGGTACCGGTGGTTATTATTAAATCATGGGCCCGTTTGATGCGCGAAGATCACTTAAAAAAAACTCTAAAAATCTATAAAATTATGTAACAAATTTTATACTCCTTATATTTTGTGAAATAATTATAAATTTATATATCCCAATAACTTTTTTATAAATCTCAATAAATTTTTTACAAATCCTAATAACGGTAGCGTTTGGAGTGATAAAAAAAAAGAAAAAAGAAAAAACGTGATTTGGAATAAAGAATGGCGTTTAGTGTTTATTTCCAAACCACGTTTTTTAGAGATAAACAGTACCAAAACTGTTAGAACAGTTTTTTAAATCCGTTCTAACGGATTCAAAAAATATTTTTTTTTATCTAGACAATGCCAAAACCGTTAGAACGGTCTTCTAAATCCGTTCTAATGGATTATATACCGGTAAACCGTTAAAATAATTTGTCTAAATCCGTTCTAATAGATTTAAAAAAATAGAGATAAATTAACAAAAATGGTACTCATTTGAAAGTTTTTGACATGAAAAATATAATTATAAAAAAAAATTCGCACTCGATTAATCTTGTTACGAATTTTCTATTCTCTTAAGCGAAATATTGAAATTTTTTTGAAATTAGTAAAGGCGAGAAAAGTAAAATGTGATAGAGAATTTTAGTGAGTTATAGAGGTTGTTGGTGTTTTATGAAATTTTTTGGAGTATTATAGCACTCCAAACGGTGCCAACATTCCATATATCCCAATAATTTTTCTATAAATTTTAAAAATTTTTCACATCTTCTTTCAATAAATTTTGACATAAAACTATTTCGACGATTTTTTTCTCCAAAAAATTGACGCAAAAGTTAAAAAATTTCATTATTTGTCTCCAAAAAATGTTAGCCTGGCGGTTGCCCGCTAAACGCCAAAACATTACTCGAAGCATATTTTTTTTTTGTTTTTTGTTATTTTTCATCACACCTAACCCCCCTTAAATTCGACTTCATAATTTATGTCATTTTATTTTTATTTGTATTTATATTCAAATATATAAAAAAAATTAATAAGCATGTTACAAAAGTCCCGTTTGTTTTGCAAACAAATTTCAAAAAATTTTATAAATCTCTATTAATTTTATATCACATCAACTTTTTTCTTTTACTGCACGTATTACGAATCCTCAATTTATCTTAATTTATCTCACTTTATCTCATTCTAAACTCACTCATAATTAATTTATTTTAAAATAAAATTAAACTTGTCAATTTCGAGTCAATGAAGACCTTATCCGGGGCTCCAAATTTTGATAAAAATTCTAGGTTTTCGAGTATTGATATTTGATTTCGCTAAAAAATTATTAAAAGTGTGTAAAAGTGGCATGTAACGAAATTTTATTAGAAAAAATTATGAATTTTTGAAATTTTTTTAAAATTTTGAAGAATTTTTTTGCAACTGTGTTAAAATACACTATCAAAAAAATTCAAATTTCGTTTGAATAAATTATCAAAGGTGCCTTGGAACGGTTTTTTTTAGAGTTAAGGTTTTTTTAGAGTTTTTTTTTTTTTTTTTAAAGATTTTTAGTGCCATTTGAGCGTTAAGATTCAATCGTATGATTCGTATTCTCATATTGCGTGTAATATCTCATCCCCGTTCACAGGGGACTGGTCAACAAGGAAAAGGTAAGGATCTCGTGGGCTGTCTTCTGCGAGCCACCGAAGGAGAAGATCATCCTCAAGCCGCTGCCGGAGACTGTGTCAGAGGCGGAGCCAGCGGTCTACCCGCCTCGGACTTTTGCTCAGCACATCCAGCACAAGCTGTTCAGGAAGACCCAGCAACTCGACACCGCCAAATGAGCCTTCAATTTATAAGTACCTATAGCTAGTATTTGAGTTGTTGTTTTCGTGGCATATGTCATGTTATAATTTGAGTTATTTGCCTTGTGTTCTCATTGCTGCTGCTCACCTCACTGCCTGCTTTGTTCAATAAGTTTATTAATCAAAGTATTTCTTTTGTAATAATCTGCTTTGAATATCAGTAGTTTTCCACTACAATTTTTGTTCCTTGAAAAAATTTGTTTGAGTTTCATATGATGCGTTTGATTTGTTAAAAATCACTGAAAATTTTTTAAAATTTATGAAAATTTTTAAAAATTATTTATTTTTTATCTCACTACAAAAATTACAAACTCATAAATTATTTCACTTTATTTTATTTTATCCCATTTTTTATCACTTCAAATGTACCCTTAATGTAAGGCATTAATACATGGGTGCCAATTTCATTAGTTGGGACTTGCGACATACTATCAAACTGAGAAAATTGTATTGGGTCAGAAATATATATACCAAAAAAAATTAAACTAAAATGATATAACCGTAATATTTTTTTTATAAATTTATTAATTTTAGTAATAAATTTATAAAATAAATCTATATTACAATTCAGCTCAAGGTTGATTAGACATGTATATACGTGTCGAGGTGCGGGGCTGGAGAGAGAGAGAAAGAGAGAGAGAGGGAGAGTGGGGGGCTGGAGAGAGAGAGAGTGAGGGGGGCTGACGAGAAAGAGAGTCGTGGGAAGGGGGGGTGGGCGTGTCAGGGGGGTTGGGGGAGGGATGGGATAAGAGAGGGAGAGAGAGGGGCGGGGTTGGGGGAGGGATGGGATAAGAGAGGGAGAGAGAGGGGCGGGATGGGACGTGAGAAAGAGGAGAGGGGGGTGGGGGAGGGATGACGTGAGAGAGAGAGAGAAAGAGAGAGAGGAGGGTTGGGTTTGTTGGGGATGTGAAGTTTTTTTTTTTAGTTGAAAAAAAAATTTTTGGTAATTTTTTTATTTTATAAGTAAATTGAGTATTTTATTTGAATGGGAAGTAAATAAATAATAAATAATAAATAATTAATTTTAAGTACATATATTTTTACATTATTAATTTTAATGAATTGAAATTTGATATATTTTTAAGAGTTATGATTAATTTTTTTCTCTCCACTTTAACTGTCTTTTTTGTATAAAAATAATTAATAATTAATTTTTTAAATATTAGTCAAACTTTTTAAAAAATTAAATATTTGTCAGTTTTTGATGTACTTAAATTAAAAATTATTAATAATTGTTATTTTATTAAATAATTTAAATTTAGCATATTTTTAACCTTTAAATTTATTTAATGGTCACGATTATTTTTTTCCCTCTACTTTAGTTATCTCTTCAGTCACTTTACATAAAAATACAATATTTTTATTTGAAATGTTTTTATAAATGTTTTTAATGGTCATAATTTTTTTCCTCTCTTATTTTTTTTATAAATGTTTTTAAGCTAAATTTTTTATTTGAAATAAACACAATAAATAAATACTAATAATTAATTTACATATCTATAAAACTAATTAAATGTATACTTTTACACTAATTAATAAACATTTTAAATTGACACGTGACGAAATTTTAGTTAAAAATTTTTAAAATTTTTAGAATTTTGTGAAACTTTTTGGTACAAATATCAGTCAAACTTTTTAAAAAATCTGCCAAAATTTGACGAATTTTGATGTACTTAAAAGAAAAAATTATTAATAATTACTATTTAACTATATAAATAATTAATAATTAATTTTAAATACATACATTTATTTAAGTTATTTATAGGCCAAATTATATTTCTGTGTCTTTAGGCACGGATATTCTATATTACAAATTCATTCAATTTTTTTATAGAATGGATGTAACATTTATGTGTGTAGCAGTCGCTGGAAGAGAGAGGGAGTGAGAGTGAGAGGGAGAGGGGGTGGTTGGGGGAGAGAGAGAGAGTAGGGGAAGGGTTAAGCAGTGAGAGAGGCCACTAACTTTTTTTTTTTTTTTGGTCTTTCTCTCAAGTGTGTGTGGCAGTCGCGGAGGGAGAGAGGGAGTGAGAGAGAGAGGGGGCGGTTGGGGGAGAGAGGGATAGTGGGGTGAATGATTGGGCAGTGAGAGAGGTCACTGGTATTCTTTTTTTTTTTTTGGTCTTTCCCGAGACAAAATGGGTGTAGTGAGAGAGAGGCAGCCTGACTTTTTTTGGTGCAGTAAGTGAGACAAAAAATGATGCCAGCAGAAAATAGTTAAAATTTGATACATAAAGTAATATGTATTAAAATTAGTAGGCCAAACAAAGCAAAACCCGACATATTTTAATTAAATGAATGTTTAGTTAAAATTTTATTAAAAAAGTAAAAGAAATGAGAATATTTTTTTAATAAGTAAAATAAGAATAATTAATTTTAAATATTTTCACTTTTATACTATTTGTGTTATCTTTCTACAGTAGTGAAAAAAAATGCAGGGTGAGTGTGTGGTTATAAAAAAAAAAAACAATAATAGCACAAAAATTTTAATAAAAAATAATGTGTTTAAATTTAAAAAATTAGTAAAAATTGATAATTTTGATAAATCAAACATCCGAAATTTCTTTAAATTTTATAAATAACAGTTGACTATATTTTATATTATTTTTTATTATTTATTTTTTCATCATATATTTTATACTCTCTCAACTTTCAACCGTGGTCAAATATTTTAAAAAACATATAATAATGATTTGAATTAAAATAACTCAAAATTATAAAAATATATATATATTTAAGTCCTTATCACTAATTAACAGCGTACCAATGCCATTAGCAAACTGATTTTTTTATTTAAAATACATACAAGTTAAAATAATTAATTTATTATATAATAATTAATTTTAAAGAATTTAAATTTATTATATTTTTAACTTTTAAATTTATTTATTAGTCAGAATTATTTTTTCCTCTCCACTTTAGTTGTTTTTAGGTCACTTTACGTAAAAAATATTCTCTTATTTTTTCCTCCATTTTTTATATTTTTATATGAATGAATATTAAACAAAGTTAACTAAGTTTTAAAAAATAATATTTAAAATTTAATTTTATTGTACTTAAATTAAAAATTAAAAATAATATTTATTTGATTTATTTTGTTGATTTAATAGCTATGTACGTGGCGTGGGGAAAAGCAAATATTGAGTGAAATGACATTTTTTTTTCTTGAGACAAGAAGGGGTACCATGTAAAAAACGTTGATACTTTTTTTTTATTTATTTGATGATTAGAATTATTTATTTTTATTTTTTTCATTTTAGATTATATCTAAGTTATATTTACAATTTTTTATATAAATTTATTTTAATTACAAATTTAAATTTAAATTTTTTATAAACTAAATTCTAATTTCGTGCCATTGGCACGGGCAAAGTCCTAGTTTATAAAAGTTTCGTGTCATTCCTCCTTTTGATAATTTTGTTCTAATTGTACGGAAATATTACTCATTAATAATTAAATAATTTTGAAAATTTGAATAATGTTATATAGGGTGTGTTTGCAGTGATAAAAATTGAGATAAATTAAGATAAATTGATATAAATTGAGAGTTCATAATGCGTGCAATGAAAGAAAAAAATTAATATAATATAAAATTAACAAAAATTTATAAAATTTTTTATTGTTTATTTACAAATTAAACTGTGCATAATTAGATGCATTGATCAGAGTAATACAGTAACATTGTGAGCCAATCATTTTTAAGTAATTGCTTATTAAAATAAAATTTAAGAAAAAATGATGTCATATCAATATATCATTCAAGCAAACTTTTTTGGGTATGGTATTGATATTCTAAAAAAATAAATAATAAACAATAAAGAAAAATCTAGCTTCGGACTGTTTGGTTAGTCAATTTTGATCAAAAAGTACAATAAAAATAAAAAGATGTGACATAAACGTTATAAGTATTAAAATTTAATTAAAAAAATATAAAAAATAATTAAGATTTGGTAACTTTTGTTTTTTTTTTTTTTTGGGCCAAACAGCCTCGTTATATCAACTAGTCCGTACGGTGCGTATGAGCAAGCGAACCCACCAATCACCTCAGAACATTCATTTGTGATCGAAATCATTGTTCATCAAACACTTCGGGGGATGTTTGGTCGTCAAATTTTATTAATTTTTTATTTTTTTATTAAATTTTAACACATATCATTTTTATTTTAAACTAGGACTTTGCCCGTGCCAATGGCACGAAATTAGAATTTAGTTTATAAAAAATTTAAATTTAAATTTGTAATTAAAATAAATTTATATAAAAAATTGTAAATATAACTTAGATATAATCTAAAATGAAAAAAATAAAAATAAATAATTCTAATCATCAAATAAATAAAAAAAAAGTATCAACGTTTTTTACATAGTACCCCTTCTTGTCTCAAGAAAAAAAAATGTCATTTCACTCAATATTTGCTTTTCCCCACGCCACGTACATAGCTATTAAATCAACAAAATAAATCAAATAAATATTATTTTTAATTTTTAATTTAAGTACAATAAAATTAAATTTTAAATATTATTTTTTAAAACTTAGTTAACTTTGTTTAATATTCATTCATATAAAAATATAAAAAATGGAGGAAAAAATAAGAGAATATTTTTTACGTAAAGTGACCTAAAAACAACTAAAGTGGAGAGGAAAAAATAATTCTGACTAATAAATAAATTTAAAAGTTAAAAATATAATAAATTTAAATTCTTTAAAATTAATTATTATATAATAAATTAATTATTTTAACTTGTATGTATTTTAAATAAAAAAATCAGTTTGCTAATGGCATTGGTACGCTGTTAATTAGTGATAAGGACTTAAATATATATATATTTTTATAATTTTGAGTTATTTTAATTCAAATCATTATTATATGTTTTTTAAAATATTTGACCACGGTTGAAAGTTGAGAGAGTATAAAATATATGATGAAAAAATAAATAATAAAAAATAATATAAAATATAGTCAACTGTTATTTATAAAATTTAAAGAAATTTCGGATGTTTGATTTATCAAAATTATCAATTTTTACTAATTTTTTAAATTTAAACACATTATTTTTTATTAAAATTTTTGTGCTATTATTGTTTTTTTTTTTTTATAACCACACACTCACCCTGCATTTTTTTTCACTACTGTAGAAAGATAATACAAATAGTATAAAAGTGAAAATATTTAAAATTAATTATTCTTATTTTACTTATTAAAAAAATATTCTCATTTCTTTTACTTTTTTAATAAAATTTTAACTAAACATTCATTTAATTAAAATATGTCGGGTTTTGCTTTGTTTGGCCTACTAATTTTAATACATATTACTTTATGTATCAAATTTTAACTATTTTCTGCTGGCATCATTTTTTGTCTCACTTACTGCACCAAAAAAAGTCAGGCTGCCTCTCTCTCACTACACCCATTTTGTCTCGGGAAAGACCAAAAAAAAAAAAAAAAGAATACCAGTGACCTCTCTCACTGCCCAATCATTCACCCCACTATCCCTCTCTCCCCCAACCGCCCCCTCTCTCTCTCACTCCCTCTCTCCCTCCGCGACTGCCACACACACTTGAGAGAAAGACAAAAAAAAAAAAAAAAGTTAGTGGCCTCTCTCACTGCTTAACCCTTCCCCTACTCTCTCTCTCTCCCCCAACCACCCCCTCTCCCTCTCACTCTCACTCCCTCTCTCTTCCAGCGACTGCTACACACATAAATGTTACATCCATTCCATAAAAAAATTGAATGAATTTGTAATATAGAATATCCGTGCCTAAAGACACAGAAATATAATTTGGCCTACAAATAACTTAAATAAATGTATGTATTTAAAATTAATTATTAATTATTTATATAGTTAAATAGTAATTATTAATAATTTTTTCTTTTAAGTACATCAAAATTCGTCAAATTTTGGCAGATTTTTTAAAAAGTTTGACTGATATTTGTACCAAAAAGTTTCACAAAATTCTAAAAATTTTAAAAATTTTTAACTAAAATTTCGTCACGTGTCAATTTAAAATGTTTATTAATTAGTGTAAAAGTATACATTTAATTAGTTTTATAGATATGTAAATTAATTATTAGTATTTATTTATTGTGTTTATTTCAAATAAAAAATTTAGCTTAAAAACATTTATAAAAAAAATAAGAGAGGAAAAAAATTATGACCATTAAAAACATTTATAAAAACATTTCAAATAAAAATATTGTATTTTTATGTAAAGTGACTGAAGAGATAACTAAAGTGGAGGGAAAAAAATAATCGTGACCATTAAATAAATTTAAAGGTTAAAAATATGCTAAATTTAAATTATTTAATAAAATAACAATTATTAATAATTTTTAATTTAAGTACATCAAAAACTGACAAATATTTAATTTTTTAAAAAGTTTGACTAATATTTAAAAAATTAATTATTAATTATTTTTATACAAAAAAGACAGTTAAAGTGGAGAGAAAAAAATTAATCATAACTCTTAAAAATATATCAAATTTCAATTCATTAAAATTAATAATGTAAAAATATATGTACTTAAAATTAATTATTTATTATTTATTATTTATTTACTTCCCATTCAAATAAAATACTCAATTTACTTATAAAATAAAAAAATTACCAAAAAATTTTTTTTCAACTAAAAAAAAAAACTTCACATCCCCAACAAACCCAACCCTCCTCTCTCTCTTTCTCTCTCTCTCTCACGTCATCCCTCCCCCACCCCCCTCTCCTCTTTCTCACGTCCCATCCTGCCCCTCTCTCTCCCTCTCTTATCCCATCCCTCCCCCAACCCCCCTGACACGCCCACCCCCCTTCCCACGACTCTCTTTCTCGTCAACCCCCCCTCACTCTCTCTCTCTCCAGCCCCCCACTCTCCCTCTCTCTCTCTTTCTCTCTCTCTCTCTCCAACCCCGCACCTCGACACGTATATACATGTCTAATCAACCTTGAGCTGAATTGTAATATAGATATTAGATAAAGTTAACTAATTTTTTTAAAAAATAATTTAAACTTTAAGTTTTTTAAAAATTTTCTTAAAGAATAAATATTTAAATTAAAAATATAATTTTAACATAATTAAAATTTAAAATTTTATATAGTAATAAAGCTAAAGAATTTAAATTTGACATATTTGAATTTGCTCAATAGTCAGGAAAATACATTCTATTACTCTTCTCATATTTTTGTTAAATATTTATTTATAACAGTTTTTTAAAATGTTTGAACTGTTTACATAAAAAAAATGTTTTTAAAATATTTTTTAAAATGTTTATTATTTGGAATAAATTTTCAAATAATATTTTAAAATTGTGATAATATATGTAATAAATAAAAAAAATGTGATAAACACTAATCTCTTATGATTAGTAATTTCTATTTTATAATTTATTTTTACACTTTTTTCGTTTTATAATTTCTATTTTATTTTTATTTTAGACAAAACAGTGAAGTTTTAAACAAAACAGTGAAATTTTAGACAAAACAAAATTTAGACAAAACGAAAAGATATATTGAAGTTTTAACCATTTTCCAATGAATGGTAATCAAGTTTTAACCATTCACAAAACTAACTCCTCAAATAACCATCACCCAGCAAATGGAAACACTGTCATGGCACGTGAAGATGTCATTTTCTAATAAAGTCCAGCCTCGGAAATCGACAACTCTGGTGCATGATCAGAGACATTTCACTCTCAGCAGTCTCAGAGACATTTCACCTCCGGTGCCGCCGAGCCAACGAAGAGATCCTGGAGCAGTCGAGCAGAAAGAAATTAATAGAATTTTTTATTTTCGATTTCCATTTCGATTTCTTTGCTTTCGATTTCGGCGATGGTAACCGGGTAAGTTGAGTTGAAGCGGCGGCACTGAAGGTGATTGGGCTTTGCAGAAGTTCATTCAACTGCTGTAAAGAGAAATTTCAAAAGGCATAGAGTCATTCTCTCGTCAGGTATAGTTCATTCTACTCTCTCTCTTTCTCTCACTCTCTCTCTCTCACTCAGAGAGCTACACACAGCCTCGCTTGCTTGGCAAAAAAAAAAAAAATCAGAAGAGGCAAAAAGCAAAAAAATTTTAAGAAGGATTACTTACCCCAAAAAAAATTTTGAGGAAGGAGCAAATTCACCGCAGACTACAGAGTACCCTCTCTCGAGAGTAAGAAATTTGCTACACAAATTCACAACAAAATAAAATGTAAGTTTCACAGCAACAATAAAGGAAAGAACTGCAAAAAAAAAGAAATAGAAAGAGGCATACAGGTAATGCTTGCGTTGTTGCCGAGAGAGAGAGAGAGAGAGAGAACAGAGGTGGGATGACAGGGAGGGAGAGAGGGTTTTGAGAGAGTGGGATAGAAGAAGAAATAGGGAAAAGAGGAGAAGGCGGGATGTTTGAATTGAGGGGTATTTTTGAATTGGGGCGGTATTGTTTGTAAAATCTCAGCCATTTATTGTATAAAACAAAATTATGGCCGTTGATTTGATGATATAAGTGTCAAATCAAGTGAGTGATATTGTAATATAGATTTTATATTTTTATTATATTTTTTACTAAATTTTTATTAAGCAAACACATCGTTTGTTTGTATCTATTTCTATTCTATAGGCCCCATTTGGCATACTAACAATCTCCATAAAATTTTATAAATCTCTAATAATCTCTTTACTTTTAATTTTTTCGCTATCACTAATTTTAAAAAATTTCAATATTTCATTAAAAAAAATAAAAAATCTGAAAATAAGTTAATCGAATATGTAAATTTTTTATACAATTATATTTTTCATGCCGAAAATTTTTAAATAAGTACCATTATCGCTATTTTTTATGAATTTTTTTAAATCCGTGAAAACGATTTTCCAAATCTATTCTCACAGTTTTTTATTTTTTTAAAAAAATAAAAGTACCAAAATTAACTCCAAATTATATTTTATCTCAATTTATTTTATTTTTTCTTAAACGGGGAACGCAATTTAGGATTTCAACGTTCACTTTTTAACTTACTTTTTCATTTATGTCCCCGTTAGTTTGGATTTATTATTGTTCTAGCCTTCCATCATTTTCAAGTTTTTCTTTTTTTTTTTTCTCTCTCTCTCTCTCTCTCCTCTTCTTCTTCTAGAATGCAACTTTAGGCTCCAACATCCATTTATACCCCTCCTACTTTGGATTTATTATCAATTTGCGTTTCTATCATTTTCCTGTCCAATTATCAATTTGCGTTTCTCTTTTTTCGTCAAATTTTTAATCTAAACACATTTTTATTTTCTGGTAGAGTTTTAGATTTTTGTTTTTTTTGAGAAGCTCAAATATTTTTTATTAATTATTTTTTTTCTTTATTTGTATTATTTTATTTCATATTATTTAATTTTTTTCTTTCTCGCCCATCTCTCTCGCTCCATAAAAGAAATGGGAAAGGGTACAAATTTAAAATTCATTCTCGTGTTTGTGTAATAATGAAAATTAAAAAAAAAGAGTGGAAGCTAGAAAATTAAAAAATTATATTGATGAATCCATTTTATTTTATTATAATTTTTAAACTGTTTAAATAAGGATAAAATATTTTTTTCGTAATTATTTCCTTTATATCATTTTATTATTTTAGGCTCCACTAAAAATGCTAAAAATTTTTAAAAATTATTAAAAATCTTTAAAAATTATTTACTTTTTATCTTACTATACGAAATTCACAACTTTATCAAATTCAATGTTTGTCAATTTTTTTTTTCTCCCACATTCATTTAGGTTATGTTTAGCTCAATAATTTGTCACAAGAGAAAAAGTTTGAGATATAAATCTTAAAAAACCTCTCTCTTATTTACTGGTGATAGAAAATGCAAGCAATTAATTAATGTGATTAAAAAACTAATACAATGATGAATATTTTTATTTTTTAATATTTTTAAATCCATTCAAATAAAAGTATATATTTAAAATTTTATATATATCTTCTATTTTTCTGCATCTTTTTTATTTTTCTTTTCTCTCACTACCTTTTTTTTTCTTTTCTTTTCTTTTTCCCCAAACACAACTTTGATAAGTTTATAATTTTTTGTTCTTGATATTAGCATTGTTTACTAGTATATATATATTTATAAAAACTTTAACTTACAAGTTCATATCTAAAAAACTTGAATGCTAGGGATTTATACGGGATAAAATTATGCTTACTCATGTATCACAGGTTTCAAGTCTGTCAGAGTGATGCCACACAAAAACAATAGTAACGAATTTTACTGAAATGTTTTCACATGGCATAATTTCAATGGATCTGAAGCATTACTTTAAGAACGCTAATTAACATGATTTACTCATTCAAAATGCCAAAACAAGAGTAATCAAATTAAACATTCGTTGATGAAGAATCAAAAATCACAAGCATTAATTTCTAGGGGAATAACACATATAACCCATTCATTCAATTCAACCATTCATATGATAGGAACAAATGAAAATCGGTGAATACCATAATAGAATTCAATCCGAATATAAACTTCGAAGGTTGTTTTCCCAAAAGCTAGCCACACAGAGAAAATTCCTTCTGGAATTAAGAACACTTCGAATACACTGCATAGAACAAAGAACACTGATGCAATCATGCAAGTGGCCATGTTGATTGTCTGCAAAATTCCACTTCTGGAATGTCGCTGAGGTTGGAAAAGAAGAAACAAACAAAACCTTAGACCAGTTGGCTCTTCGATATCTTTGTCCAAACACAGCCATTGATGTTTGCAATGCATTTCACTTGCAGTTTCAGGTGCTGCTGTAAATTTTACTTTGTGCTTTCTGCATATGGGGACCTTATGCCACTAACAAGAGTGACCCAACTGATAATATATATTTGCAAACATTTCATTCATTCATATCAAATTCTATCCATCTTAACGTGCGTTACAATTTATACAAGAGCTCCAAGAAGACATCAACTCCTGTGATTAACAAATAACTTGGCAAATAATGTGGATGTTCAACACCATCTAGTGTTCCACCAAATAAGCTTTTATTGACACATTGTACCTTGTGGTCTGGGTGACAGCATTACGTAAAAAGAATGAATGATCACTTTCATTCAAGCACCACCTGTGACGACAAAGGTTTATTTGCAAAGAAAGCCTCTAAGTTGGCTATGACTACGTCTTGCAGTGCTGAAAAGCTTTCTGGAGTTACAACAGCTCTATGCGGAGACAAAACAACGTTGTCCAATTCAAACAGTTCTCTCGGCACATTAGGTTCCTCCTCGAACACATCAAGACCTGCACCTCCGATGTTGCCTCCCACCAAAAACTTAACAAGTTCCTTCTCATCGATAAGAGCCCCGCGCCCGACATTAACAATAACACCCTTCTTTCCCAGTGCAGTCATCACCTCCTTGTTAATTATGTGGTGAGTTTCACTTGTCAATGCGCAACAAACAATTAGAGCATCACTGTTCGCTGCAAGCTCCTTGACATTTTCATAATAAGGAAATGAAACAAATGGCTTCTTCCTCCTTGAGTTGTAGGCAATGTGGCAGCCAAAGGCCTCCAGCCTTCTAGCAACCATTGAGCCAATACTTCCCAGTCCAATGATCCCTATCCATTTTCCCCCCAGCTGAAATAGCAACCATATCTCCTTATTAAACTAGTAATGCTCACCAAACCCAAGAACAAATCTAGTGTAATGTTATATCAACATGAAGTGTTATCATGGGACGTGTAAACATGAAGAAGCAATTTAAGATGATCATAAAGAAGACAAAAGAAACAAATCATTCACACAAATTCCTTGTCTTAGCAAAAGCAGTCCTTGGTTTCGAGAATGTAATAGTGGCCAAAAAGCTATGTGTTCAGCATGACTGAGTTCTAAAAACCTTCAGCATGATTGAGTTCTAGATACCATAATAGTAATTTTAAAAAAAATAAAAATACAAAATTTTATACTGACAGTAGTCAGAAAAAACATTATGATCAGAACAAAAATTCCCACCATCAGACTTCAAGTGGATCTTTAGAAATGGCAAAATAAACAATATTCCCAAGTGAAGATAACTCAAAACTGTAATCAGCTTAAAGAGAAACACTCTATTTATAGACTCTACAACTCTCCCAACCCTTGCGAGCAAGTGTGGGCATTCCATATCAGACCCCATCTGGGTTGGGCAACTAAGGTCAAGCATCAAAGCTTGTGAGATGACACATGGATCCCTCTATCAAAAGCAAAGACTCACAAACAAGGCCAAGGAAATGGTGCCTCGTCCATTGGTCACTCGAGCAGAGGGACCCCCTGGCAGCTGGCCCATGAACCTATGATACTCTCACTAGGGGCCTCTTCTCCAGTGGCAAATCCATAAGTATCCACCCATAAGCTGCTTAGGATATCCCCTCATCAGACGACTCCAATTAGCAAATCCATGACTAAAAGTAAAGAGCCCAAGACACTCATCATAAGGCCCTTGCTCGGGACCATAAATGGAAGTATTAAATATCTCACTTAGGGATTAACCGAGTGACTCGTGGGTATCAGAAATCACATGGGTTCGGTTCTTGACCCAAATGGGATGTGCATAAGCATCTCGGTTAACACTGCTACTCGGTTCGTGCTCCGGTTACCCCCAAGAAAAAAAAAAAAAAAAAAAAAAAAATCTCACCGAGAAAAAAATCCACCAAACTATCCTAAAAAAAAAGACAAGACAAATTAAATTGTGCTTGGATTCTAATATGGACTAAAATTAATTCCCCCACCCCCTCCCACAAAAAAGGACAGTGTATTGAAAAGGACGCAATGAAATCCCAAAAGACAAGGAAAGGCAAATTTGCAGCTTTTACGAAGGGAAAAACGGAAATATTGACCTTGGAAGCAAGGGGATAGTCTCCCTTCACGGGCCACAACCCGGCCCGAACGTACCGGTCACTAGACGAGACCCGGCGGAGAACATCGATGAGGAGGGCGACGGCGTAGTCGGCTGCATCCTCAGAGAAGGCTTCGCCAGCGTTGGTGACCCTGATGCCTCGGCGGCGGCACTCGGCGAGGTCAATGTGATCCATGCCGGCGCTGGAGCCCACCACGCACTCGACGGACGGGTACTGGGAGAGAGTATCGGCCGTGACCCGGGAAGGACCCACGCAGACGAGGACCCGGACGGATTGGGCAAGGGAGGATGAGAAAGAAGGGTCGAACGGGTCGAGCAGACGGAATCGGGTGCCGAGCCAGGGCTCGACGGAGATGTTGAACTTCGGGTGGCGATGGATGAGAACCACACGGAGATTTTCTTCCTGTGGTCGATGGTTCTCTGTGGAGGCTGCCATCGAAATTGTCCTTTGATGTTGCAAATTTGCAGAATACTTCAATTTTTCCCCCCTTTTTTCTTTCTTTGGTAGTTAGAATACTTCAATTTTGACTTGTCGGACAACAGCGGTAATATATTTGTCATGTCTGCTTAATGAAAATAAAAAATAATTTTTTGTAAAATTTTGCACACGACTGTCACGTCGGCCGAAGAGTTTGATGGCCCGGTTTGTCCGACCCATATTTTTGGACAATCTTAGACGAGGGTAAATTTGAAGACTCAAAAATTAGTAAAAAAATATTAAAATTTATATTTTGGAATTTTTTTGTGCGTTTAGTAGAATCATAATTTTTTTTATTTTTTTGATTTGTTACAGTTTTTTGATTTGTTATAATAAAAAGTTTACTAAACACTTAAAAGTTGTAAAAAAAGTTAAAAAATACACGTTGTTCCACTAAACAAACAAAAATATAACTAAAAAACAGACAAAAAACTACCAAAAGTTTCACTTTTTTTCTTATTTTTGAACCTCCAAACGGCCTCAAGGTTGAGTTTAGGATATAAAAAAATTAATTTTTTTTTTTTTTTATGTAACTTTTTTGAAACAAAGGAAAACTCAGAATCCAACTTTCTAACCCAAAAGCTGGAAAGTCAAGTGAGGAATATATAGTAACACATACACCCTAATTATTAAAAAGTTAAAGTGTCATTTGACTTATATTTTATTTTTTCTTTTTTCTTTTTATTTTTTTATTTTTTATTTTATATGTTTTGTGTTTTAAAAATCTCAAAATAAGAAAAATAGAAAACATATTTGGTTTGAAATTTTCTATTTTTCATATTTTGAGATTTTCTTTATTTTTCGTTAAAAATATTAAAAATATTTTTTTGCTACTTTATATTTAGAGGGGATATTAACACTCTTCCAAAAATTTCCACCACTCCTCACAACTTTTTTCCTCTACAAAATCACAAAATTAGTCTTGTAATTAATGGATCAAAACACATTTAATGTCAAAATTACCCCCCACTTTCTACTTTTTAGTTTTTTATAACATCCTTTATTTTTTATTAATTTACATGTTAAATTAAAAATCTATTATTAATTATAATTTCATGAAGTTGAGTGATAGGGTTTTTTAATAGTTTTTTTAAATTAGCTTTGTAAATACATCTTTTAAATTATTTTATCACAAATCAAAGAAAAAATAAATAATTATTATTTTTAATTGATACAAAGCAAAGTATCATAATTGCTGAACAATTCATACACAAATGAAAATAAATGAAATAAAAGTAAATTAAATTCAAATTCAAATCCTACCATTCATCCCCAATACCATCCACCATTAAATAAAAAAAAAACTATGGCACTGTTTAAAATAATTTAACGGTTTTAACAAAAACCTTTATAAATTACCAAACAAAAAAGAAAAACTACAAATAATAACTGTAAAAAAAATTTTATAGAGAAAAAAGTTCCTAATAATGTAATAGCACATATACCAACAAAAATAAGAAAATAAATAAATATTATATACAATTTGTTCCATATTTCTCTATCAAAAAATCAATCACATAAAAAAGAAAAACTAAAAGAAATTAATAGTTACTTTACTATTTGAGTGATTCGATAATTCATAATAATATGGAACTTGCTCTATATTATTTGTGAAAAAAAAATTAATCACGTTCAAAAAATTCACTTCAACATAATCATCTTCTATGGTGTTTCGTTTAAGATTCAGTGAATCAAAAAGAGATACATGTAGGTGAGTATACATAAGACCATGATAGATGTAATAGTGTAAATATGAAAAGTGGAATATGTTAATTTTATAATAATAAATTGTTGTCCCAAATAGCAACACTAGAGGGGGGTGAATAGGGTTGCTTAAAAATTTTACAAATAAAAATTTCAACCCTAAAACAAATATGTCAAGATGAATATGAAATGCACCAAAAAAATTATTCAATATTTGTGACTGTTTTTCACCCTCAGAACGTTCAAATCTGACATTACCTTAGAGTAAAGACTTTGTAAATATATAAGTCAGCTATCACATGTCAAATTTTGAGCTCCATCCAACGGTTAGATAGTCAGATATGGCTTCTGAACCGAGACCAGCTTCTGATAGCTTTTTCTGACATTCTGAATCTGTGTTTCCCGTTTAAGCTTCCGTTTCACTAGGATACTTTTAGAATTAGAAGAAACTTAAACTACAAAAGTTGTAGCTTTTTGAGTCTTCTTTTCACACACCAAAAATCAGAATTTTTAAAGTTGTAGAATATGAGTTATGTCTCAAAAACTAAGACTAGCTCCAGAATCCAGAATTAAAAACTTTTCTGTAATGCCTAATGTTCCAACTCATGTTTTGATACCTTAACGTCAGATTCACAAAAATCTCCCTTCGGTAAAGTTGTAGATATGGAAGTCTAGTTTACTATATTAAAATTTCATGAAAATTGAACCGTTGGATCTTAAGATATTATCTATATACTAACACGTGTCTGATTTCTCTGTTTATCCGAGTTAACCTCTAGTTCAAATATTCATCTTACTTTGATTTCTATTACTCCAAACTTTGAAATTCCTTTATTCCTTCATCCAAATTATGTGAAAATATCTAAAAAATAATATCAATTTCTTCCAACTCTAATATCTTGAATCTATCAAATGAATTGTAACATTTCTTACAATGTCTATTTGAAAATTAATTATGAAAATTTAATTCAATGTTTGTTATCATCAAAATCAATTATAAAACTAACTTTACAAGCCTTGGGCCAACATAAATAAAAATAGAGGGTAATTATGACATTTGAAGTATTTTGCATTAATTGTCATCCACTAATTACAAGACTAATTTTGTAATTTTTGTAGAGGAAAAAAAATTATAAGGAGTGGAAGAAACTTTTGAAGATGTGCTAATATCCTCACACTTTTACATTTCATGTATGAACTCATTTTCTGTTTTTTAAAATAGATTTTGAAAACACAAGTGACAAAACATATTTGGAGTTGTTTTCCTTATTTTTAAAATTACAAAATAGAAATTGGGTTCATAACAGGTATATCAAATGACACCTATCTTTTTTTTTTTTTTTAAAGGAAAAAAACTAAGGGCTCATTTGGTTTATTTTTTTATTTTCTGTTTTTGTTTTCTATTTTCTGTTTTGAGTTTATTTTTCATTTTGTGGTTTTGAAAATAAAGAAAACAGGTCAAAACGCAATTGGTTATTTGTATTTTCAAAATTTGTTTTCGAAAACAAAAATGACTTTACACGTGAAATGAAAAATGACAAAAAGTCATTTTAAGAGTTTTTAACAAAAAATGAGGAAAATTTCAAAACAAAGAAAACAGAGTATTTTCTGTTTCCTCGTTTTGAGATTTTTAACACATAAAACAAAAATAGAAAAGAAAACCAAATGTCACCTAACTTTTTAGTGGCTAGTTTTTTAGTTTTTTATTAATTTGACATTTTTGCCTTTCAATATTTAAAAGAAATTTAAAATGTAATTTTTTTTTTAATTTGTAACAACACAAACAAACATAAAAAATAAGAAAATAAATATTTAAAATTCGTAGGAACTCAAATATACCTTGTTCATTCTTATTTTTTAAATTTTTATTAATTTTTAAAAGTTAAATTTTCATTAAGTAAATGAATAAATGTTTAATAAGAGTCGATAATGAAAAATTACACGTGAGTTTGGTGGAAGATTATTTGAATTAAAAAGTTTATGGTCGAACGGGAGTCTAGAATAAAGGGTGTTTGGTTTATCAAAATTCACTAATTTTTACTAGTTTTTTGTACTTTATTCTAATCAAAATTTGCCACACATCATTTTTACATTAAATCTTTGTAATTTTATTATATTTTTTTGCCATCCAAACACCACTTATAAAAGTTAAACAATGACTATAATATGTAACTATACATTAATAAATAAAAATAAAAAAATAAATATTTAAAACTTGTAAAAGCACAAATAAACACAAATAATAAAAATTTATTTAAAATTTGTCGTAACACAAATTATTACTTGTTCACTTCTATTTTTTTCCTTAATTTGTTAAATTTAATTTTTTTATTTTAATTTTGGTCGAGAGTTGGATTTTCATGGTGCAAATGCAACATGTTTATGAGTAGGAGTATCGAATGGAGTTCTAGTATTTAACAATGAATAGGAGTTGGGCAGTAGAATATTATAGAATTTAATAATAAGTGAGTCTATTTACACTTTATAAATAATTTTTTGGACTTCACTTTGATTTTTAATTAATTAAAATTACATAACTACGCATGTTTTTTCACATATATTTTACAAAGCTTATAATGTTGTAAATTTCCTTAAATAAAAACTCAATCCAAAGCATAACTATAATTTTATAAATACCTTTATTTTATAATAAAAATTATTTAAAAAATATATATATATAAGGTAACTTACCAAATTTTTCTTAAATATTTTGATAGGTGAATAGACAATTACAGTTTAAGTTTTTTTTTTAAATTCACTTGTACAGATTAATTATTTTACTATGATAAAAATTTCTAATTCTAAATAAAAAAAAAATCTTACTTCAAATTAAGTTTTTCAAAAGAAAGATATTTATGGTTTGTTTAATATATTTATATGTATAGTTGAAAGTTGATTTTTCGGTTCATTAATTTTTCTAGTTAGATATTTTATTTAGTAGTTTTATTTTTTTTAATATATGAATGGTGAGAAAAAAAAATCAATGATTCTATTTTGAATTTAAGATTGATGAGAAAAATTAGTAGGGGTAAAGGACAATTAAAATTTTAAATTTACAAGTTATTTTACTTTCATGTTTGTACTTTTTATGTAAAAACAAATATTTTGAAATACTAAAATATATTTTATTTTCATTTTATAGAATAATAAATTAAGAAAATAATTTATTTTAGGATGAGTTTATTTACACTCCAATAATGAATTATTGCACTCCACTTTATTTTTTATTAAATAAAATTACATAATTACCCTTATTCTTGTAAAAGTGTGTTTATAATATTAAAATTATATAACATATCTTATTAAAAATTGAGAATACTTATGTAATTTTGTTTAATAGAAAAGTAAAATGGAGTACAATAATCTATTTATAAAGTACAAATAGATCCACCCTTTATTTTATTTTAATTTATTTACAAACTTTGGCTATTTTCTTTATAATCCTAATATTTATTTATTTATTTACAAGTCTTTCATGATTTATTTAATTTAACATTTACCACACTTAAATTTTTTTCTTACATTTTATTTTATTACATTATTTCTAAAATACATTACAAGATTATAAGAATTGAAAAGATCGTATAAAATCTTACTAAATTAAATTTTTATTTGATTAAATTATGAAATAAAATTTATTATTTGATTGTTAAAATATAAATATATAAGATTTATTTTAGTCTTTAAAAATATTTTTTTCTATTCTTTTGTAGGTTTAAGGGTGTTTGTTCAAATTTATAAACATTTTCTTTTTTAAGCTAGGGAAATTTTGTCATTTCAAATTATGCATAAGTATGACTAGCCAAAAAAAAAAAAGGAATTTTATAATTTCACTTAATGAAAAAAGTAAAGTGGAGTGTATGAGACTATTTGTAAAGTGCAAATAGACTTACCATTTAATAATATACTATTGGATAGAAACATGAAATTTAAGGTGCCATTTGATTTATATTTGTATTTTATATTTTATGTGTTTTATATTTTAAAAATCTCAAAACAAGAAAATAAAAAACACATTTGGTTTGACATTTTTTTATTTTTTCGTATTTTGAGATTTTTCTTATTTTCAGTTGAAAACGCTTAAAACGATTTTTTGCCATTTTGTATTTTACATGTAAAATCATATTCTGTTTTCTAAAATAAAATTTAAAAATACAAGTGACCAAATATGTTTTAAATTATTTTCCTTATTTTCAAAATTAAAAAATGAAAAATGTACTCAAAACAGATATACTAAATGACACCTAAGAGTTTAACGCTAAATAACAGTCCACTGGAAGATTTTAAAATTGTTTACAATTGGATAGGAGAGTTAGAAGATTATAATTTGCCCTCAAGATTAAGCCAAGTGACTTGTCAATATGCTTTTATAGAGACCAAGCGGGTTTGATTCATGACTCAAGTTAGATGTGCACGAGGAACGGTGTACATCTTCTTAATTTATCTATCGATTACACAGTACATTGGAAGATATAATAAATTGGTAATGGTTCTGGATAGGAGTGGACATGGGCTGGGATAAGCTGGGTTCGGGATAGGCTCATTCGAGCCAAGTTTTTGAACATAGGGCCTCAATTGGTTTAATACCGGGCTAAAAATTATGAATCCAAACTTTTTCATTACTAGAAAAATTAAAACCCAGGGCCATCTATTGGGCTAAAAGATAAAACATTAAAAAATATGAAAATCATACAAAAACAGTCAATAACCTATTCATTGTATGAAATAGACACAAACAACTAAATTAAGAATGACAGAAAATATATAAGAACGACATGTCATAAATTCACCCAACAAAAAAGAAAAATGGAAAGAAATAAAATTAGTTTTTTACTTATTCTATTTTTTTCTTTGTCATGTTTTAAAAATAATGACTTACACATAACTGACTGAAAGAGATCTAATGCCGATTTACTAATGAAATTAGAGGGTTTTGAGAAAAAAGAGTAAGAGACACTAAAAAGAGAGTGTGAGACAAAAAAGAGAGGAGATAGAAGAGTGAAAGTCGAAGAAATGAAGAAGAGAGTGAGAGTAAGAGATACATAGTTTGTATTACAGACTGAGAAGTGAGGAAGAGGGGCTGAGTGTTTGGGCTAGGATTTGTGGGGGAAAAAGAGAAAGAGTGGGGTTAGGGTTTGTATGTTAGGGGTGTGAGATTTTCACCTAACTCACTTATTAATTTCAGGCTATATTGGGCTGGGTTGTAATGACAGAGCCCAAACTTAGTCCAAAAAGAAATTGGGCGTAAAAAATTAGGCTAGCCAACCCTGTGGACGAAATTCCCAAACCCAAGCCCTACAAATATCGGATTGGGCTAGGTGGATTCTTTAGGCCAACGAGTCGGTGTCCATTCCTAGTTCTAAGTTACTAAAAAAAAAAAAAGATTATAAATTTTCTTTTGTTTTTTCTTTCTTATGAAGTTTATTTTTTTTCAAAGGAAAACGCTATCTCATTTTTTTAATCACACAATTTAATATTGTCATCACTAACGTTAAAAAAAAAAACCAAGAAAAAAGGGCCAAAAACAATATTTGTAAAATTGAAGGAGAGAGGACCAAAAATAATATACACAAATACAATAACTTGTAATAATAGCAGTACTCAAACATATATATATAATGCAACGTAAAACAATATTTATTTTATATTAGTGAAAAATACATTTTTTTTTTTAGGAAATTGATGAGTAACTCATTCGGGCACAGCTTATAAAAAATATAATCATCTACTTTCACGCACTCGCGTTTCTCTCTCTCTATATATCTGAAAAAAGGTATGCTCTTATTTGTACTTTTAAGTTTTGTTATTTGTTTGTCGTCTTTTAATTGTTGAAAGGATATCTGTTAATCAGACTTCTTCTCTATATGTGCTGCGATCCCAGTTCTGTTTGGATTTAGAGTAACTAATTAAAGCGCGAGTCTTGAATTGGGTTCTGATGATTTTGTGTTCTATTATGAGAAATTTATTGTGTTTATGATGATTTTTCCATTTTGGTTTGAGTGTTTACTCGCTAGTCGCTACTGCCATTTAAGGCTCAAACCTGTAACTATTTCTGAAGCAACGGCGTCTTTGATTTTTGATTGTTTAGGGTTCTATGTTTTTTACACTCTTGTGGTGTAGGAATTGAACACTTGGGTACATTTCAAACCAATAGATTAATAAACTGTGGTTTGATGCATCCTATTTAGTGTTACTGGCTTGGACTGCAAAATTTTGCGTGGCGGGCATGATTGTGGACACTGTATTAGAGAGTATGAAAATGACAATGTAATCGAAAATGTGCACCCATTCACTATTCTATTTGCTATGGGCATAGAATTAGCCTCAGGTCTCCAACTAGCATAATTTATTTTTTTTGGGTAAGTATCCAACTAGCACAGGTTGCAACTTATTATTCTGATCAACGGGTTGGAGACTTGAGACTCGAGTAAGTTTATGGACGTGTTTTTGATAATGCCTAGTTGGAAATGCACTCTGTAAGTATGTATATAAAGTTGAGTTTGCTATATAACGAAGCATAAAGTTTTCACATATCACACCGTCTATTAGTTTGTAAATATTGTATTACTCTAAAAATTGAAAGAAATATTAGAGAAACATGAAATCTAGACATGTCCTAGTGTTAGTTTGAAGTTCAAATTGCTTATTTAATCCTCTTACTCAAACAAAAAAAGTGATTCACTCAGAACTATGAAGTATATGATAGGAGAAATGTAAAAGTTTTTTTTTTCCTAGTTCGTTGTAAAAGTCCAAAATGTGCATGTCACGTCCAGGGTGTGTCTAAATCAAAAAATAAATAAACCAAAATAGTTTGACTTGGTGAAAAGTGAGTTCGTCACGTGTACAAGGCGAGTTTGTGGCATGTTAGAGTTTCTTGTGAGTTTGACTAGCAAACAACACTCTTGATTGAGTGTTTATGCGTCCTAGATTAAAGGCATGGCCCGCTTGGCAAAAGTGTCGTTTTTCGTGACTGTTGCATGCTGGACAACTTCCTCTTCACGCTGGTTACTTAATGACATGGAGGGGCACACTCCTATTTTGGCTCGTATGCGGGATGCTACCATGGTAATAGTGGAAAATTTTCTTGTAGCTTGGCTTTAAAGTTGACTGCATTGGTTGAATAAGTCTTCTATTGAAACTTTAAAAGGAATAAAAGTTAAACCCATATACGTGTAAAAGATGAACCTATATTTGTGCACGGTACACATACATATTGAAATGCTATATCTAATAATTAATTATAAGTCAAATCTATATCCATATTTTCTATATGAAAAATTAGAAGATTTTTGTGAATAGCTTTCACAACTAATAAAGAAAAATATTTAAAAAGCATCATAAATCTCCCTTATATCAACCAATTTCATTCTTTTAACTAATTGAAGAAGAATTTATAAATTGACAAAACCCCGCGGTCGAATTTTCCATCCCCACTAACACATTTGGGATTGCCTACTATATTGGAGTTTCTTCATTCGATCTTTTTTCCCCCTTCTTGTTGTATATTTCTTTCGCACACATTTTCTTTTTTGTTTCTTTGGTTTTTACTGATGTTTGTTCACCCTATGCCTGTATAATAAAATCAGCAAATCTCTTTTGTTGAAAAATCAAATGTGAATTTCAATTTTAGATGAATCCTTGTGATGGTATCAACCATTTAATCCACTTCCCTCTGCATTTAATCAAAACAATCATGGATAGTTATGTGATGAGATCCTTCAAAGACCTAGCCTGACCATGGGAATAAAAAAGGCCTTTCTGAATGAAATCAAAGAAGTCTTCTTTATTTTAGTTTTCTTTATATTGTCCCTACTTTATCTAAATGGAAGTGCTGACAAAAATTGTACATATATATAATTGTTTATCTAGGAAGGGGTCAATAACCTAATTAAGATTCATCTTTTAGCCTTTATCTTTCTGTTTTAGTTATGCTTCAACTTACTAAGCATATTTAAGAGGATATTTTTTGGTGTATATTGATTCTTGAACATATCTTTAAATTTTAATAAGAAAATACATGGGTGTCTCTCTCCTTGGGCCGATCAAGGAAGATCCTCGACTAATATCCCAACTTTAGCCACCAATCCACTGGTCTTGCTATAACTTACTAGGCACCCTATGGGTGGATAGAGTGATAATAGTCTTTGGGCTTTGCTCCTAGCCCAAGGAGTTGTTTCCTACTTGTGTTGGTGATGCACATTTGGATAATCCTACATTTGTCCTAAAACGACCCTGGCTGTGGGATGCCTGCCACGGGGAGGGGTGGTTGGCGACTAAAGGGCCCCTTAGCCTATTGGAGGGGTGTCCCCGATGCGACGTGTTGTTGGGTGTGGTTGGGTACCAACAAATATGGTGGGACTGATGTGGCATTAGGTCACCTACAATCACCAATAATCACCCACAACTTGAAAAAGATGTATAAGTAATTTTGAATTTTTGTTAAGTTGTTTAAGTAATTTCACCATTTTTTTTGTCCTTTAACTACCCATTACTTATATATATTTTTTGTTTTCTTTAAATACTCTTTAAGTAAATCCGCCTTATCATTTGAGACAAAATTTTCAATCTTTTTAATTTTATTTAAAATAAAATAAATAATAAATAATAAAAATAACACACATGTAGTGTGTGCACCTATTTCTTGTTGTCTAGATCTTATAAGAGGACAATATTCCTGTAGTGATTATGTCTTAGTTTGGCCAATATCTGTTAGCTATGGTGTTATCTCCCACAACCTCTAAAAGGGAAGTTGCATGTTTTTGTTTATCATGAATGTGGCACCTATTTATATAATTTGTGTACTTTATCATTTTCAGTACTTATTCTCCCTTTATATATGGTATAGATTTTGTTATAAGAGAAGAAGCTTCTAGTCGTGATTATGTCTTATTTTGGCCAACATGGTGTTATCTCATGCAACCTTTAAAAAGAAAGTTGCATGTTTTTCTCATGTATGTGGCACAAATTTATATAATTTGTATTTTTATTTTATCATTTTCAGTATTGATTATTGGTGTCTTATGCCCAGCCACAGATCTTTGATATGTAGGAATGGCACTGGATATGACTACCAATAATTCATTTTAGTTTCAACTTTCATCTATTAGTTTTCTTGAATGCTTATGAATATATTTTATAGTTTGCTTGAATATTTTAGTTAATTTTATTTGCTTTTCTTCTTCTAGTATTGGGTCATACTTCCACAAGGTGGAGTTTGTATCTATGGTTTGAACTTGTTTTATATTTTATTTATTTTTTTATTGCTATACTAGGTCAGAGGCTACAAAGGATATGTCTTCAGATACTGCCAAGGAAAATGCATCTGTAGTCGATTCATCAGTGACTGAATGGAAACATGACATGGAGAATTTGGAAGATCCAGGTAACAAATAATGAGGATCCTTATAATTCTTCAATATTTTGTTGGCTGTTGGGTTTTGTATTTTGAATTCCATCTTTTTGTTGCGTTAATATCTCTCTAGTCTGTTTGAGTGCTTTCTATCTAAACCCATAGTTTTTAATCGCATACCAAATAATTTTTCTGTTTTTGTCTTTAGTGTATCACATATCAGTATCAGTGTATTTTGGTGTACCATTTCGGATTTGTCACTATTATACATTTATTAAGAGCATGTATTTTACATATAATTTGATGTGCGTTTTTATGTTATTGATTACATTTAACACCTATATAATTTAAATTCCGTATAAACATAACTAGTAACACATACTATCTGATAGAAATATATATATATATATATATATATATATGTACATAATAATAATTCAAACACAACATAAATAAATAGTATGGGTTACTACCTAGTTGATGAGTTGGTCTTATGAGGGGTAAAACTATATACATCAAACCATTGCTTAATCTATCCACACATGTGTTATATAGGACTTACATCCTGTACTGGCATCATATATTAGCTCTTGTTTAGGCAGGAAGCCCTTACCACTGGGCTATCACCTATTTTCTAAACCAATATATTGAGGGCTACATTTAGGGTGTTATGTTAAAATTTTAAGATTTTGTGTCTTCTGTTCCTTCTACTATAACAAAGTTTAAGATCCTGATTGAATGATTGGTAGTACACAAAGATTGGGATTCTATTTCTTATTTGAATAGGAAATCTGAAATGCTGCATCTCATTTGATGTATGGAATTGGTTTGTTGTATATTGATTTTTTGTCGATCTTTGTATAAGATAGGGTTGATAATTGTATAAATGGAATAGAATGGGACTGTGCTTGTAAATCACAAACATAGGCATTTGTGCGGCTAACGAATGAGTTGGTACGTCATGTTTTTTTTTTTTTTTTTCTCTTTTTTAAAATAGATTTGATTGTATACAATCAAGAATGACCAGTATTTGAACTCTAATTTTCCCATCAATAATCAACAGCCAATTACTGAGATTTTCATATATAATCATTATGGATGAATAAGCTGGAATTTTCTGTCAGAGAGCCCAAGCTATAAAGGAAATGAGGATGCCTATCCAACTGGAACAAAGTTACTAGGAAATATTTGTGATCTGGTGGGAAATTCTAGTGCAATTAAAAAGGGTAAATTGTATGGCACAAGATATTTCATCATCAAGAGTTTGAACCATCAAAATATCCAATTATCAATTGAAAAGGGCATTTGGGCTACTCAGGTCATGAACGAACCCATTCTGGAAGAAGCCTTTCATGTAAGATCCCTCTTAACTTAATGTCATAAACAACTTTCTCAATCCCAATGCTTTATAGAGAAGTCCTATACTTTTCTTGCAGAATTCTGGTCAAGTAATTCTGATATTTAGTGTCAACATGAGTGGTTTCTTCCAAGGGTATGCCCAAATGATGTCTTCTGTTGGTTGGAGACGAGACAATGTTTGGAGTCAAACAAATGGTGGAAAGAATCCCTGGGGGCGTA
Source organism: Vitellaria paradoxa (assembly GCA_019916065.1). NCBI lineage: Eukaryota > Viridiplantae > Streptophyta > Magnoliopsida > Ericales > Sapotaceae > Vitellaria > Vitellaria paradoxa. The sequence goes on from CM034235.1 coordinate 5,039,689, forward strand.
GTTTTAAGGTCAAATGGCTGCGGTTACATGACTTGCCTTTCCAAAAGACCCTTCATCTCAAGAATCCATTGAACGACTATAAACCTGTCAAAATTAGCAGAGACTGCCAGGTACTACAACATATTAAAATAGTTACTCTTTGTTTTACTTTCTAAAATGCTTTCACGGGCTCCTTGAAAAGCTTGGGCTGACTGACTTTGTTTAATATGCTTATTGCAGGAATTACCTCAGGATATTGGAGAAGCTCTTTGTGAGCTTCTTGATGGGAAGGATGATGTGAATTTTGACCTGAAAAGGTAAAGTTTTTTTTTTTTTTTTTTCTTAAAGCTGAATGTTTCAGGTTCTGACGATTTCATATCTGTGGGTTCTGTTTGCCATTGGCTTTTATGAACGGATGAATTTTCCAGGGACAATCTTATATCAAAAAGGCCTTGTATGGAGCCCCCAGGTACCCTGCAAGATGAAGTGTGTAATATGCCTTCTGTGCATATGACATGGGCTCAGACACCCATGCTTTATCCTTCCTTATTCTTCCAACATCAGGCTAAAACAAGTAGATTCCATTTAGCGCACTCGCCTGTCACTTCTGAGACATCAAAAGTTAACCAGACAAAACATTCTCCAGTTAATGGAAGCCTCAGTAACAGACAGTTTGACCAGGATAACTCTTCTCAGTTTGATGTTTGGGGTTGGTCTGCAGAAAGAAGTCCCCATGCCAGTACCCTGACTGAGGATGATATTCTTGACATGGTACTCTGGTCTTGTCTCAGCTTCTATGTTCCAATTTATTGTCCTATTATTTTGCTCTTTTCTTTTTTTTTTTTTTTTGGTAAGCTTTATATTAGAAGGAGAGATATAGACATAGGATTGAGAGGGCATACCCTTGATGTACAAAAGAATTACCATACAAAGTAAACAAAGCCTATTAATGTACCCAGTTACATGGGATGCTCCAGTTAGAATACAGCTGCATGTTAATTGTGGTAGGCTCAATCCAAGGGAATTGGGAGGCTTTGAGTCTTATGCTCAATCTGAGGGAAATGAGGTATCTTCTTAGATTTTGGATTCCTCTCAACCCATAAATGGTAGACCATGGCTGCCCAAACTAGATTTCTAACAATGTTAGGAAAATTTTTGCCAATAAACTTACCAATAGCCCACTTACTTCCATCTTCCCGTTGCCACCTGGCTTTAGAAATCCCACCAAGGCTAGTTACTTGATTTCATAGTTGCCCTAGAATGAGAGCATGAGAAGAGATCGATGCTCTCATTCAAGTACAGCACAATGAGCACAGTTCTGTCGAGAATAGGAGAAGAAGAATTTTATTTCATATGTTTCAAGTGATAACAGTACTACATATATATACATGAGATGCCCTAACACAAAAAAGGAAAAAGAAATAATCAATTCTAATCAGACCTTAATCAAATCCCTCAATCAAAGGGATTTAATGAATATACTATCTCCTATTTTTGGAATACATATATTCACATTTATTTTTCCAACACTCCCCCTCAAGCTGGTGAATAGATATTATCCATTACCAGCTTGGTAACAATTGTCTGAAACACGGGGTTATTCATGCCCTTGGTAAACACATCTGCTAGTTGAGAAGTAGTGGACAAGTAAGGTGTACAAATCAAACCATTGTCCAGTTTTTCTTTGATGAAGTGCCTGTCCACCTTGATGTGTTTGGTTCTGTCGTGCTGTACTGGATTATGAGCAATACTAATTGCAGATTTGTTATCACAATAGAGTCTCATAGGACCCTCCCACTTAATCTTCAAATCTTCCAAGATAATCTTCAACCATAGCAATTCACAAACACCTTGTGCCATTACTTGAAATTTTGATTCAGCACTTGATCTTGCCACCACATTTTGTTTCTTACTCCTCCATGTAATTAGATTTCCACCAAGAAAAGTACAATACCCAGTGGTTGATCTTCTATCAGTTGCTGACCCAGCATAATCGACATCTGTGTATGCTTCTAGGATAAGGCCAGCATTCTTTTTGAACAAAATACCTTTCCCTGGAGTTCCTTTGAGATAGTGCAATATCCTATAAACTGCGTGTAAGTGAACTTCTTTAAGATTGTGCATGAACTGACTTACTACACTCATAGCATAGGTAATGTCAGGCCTAGTATGAGATAAGTAATTGAGTCTTCTAACCAATCTCTGATACATTTCCTTATCAACAGTAACATCTTCTTCTACCTCTCCTAGTTTGTGGTTGGACTCTATTGGCGTACTTGCCGGTTTGCATGCTAACTTTCCGGTATCTTTCAGAAAGTCAACTATGTACTTCTGTTGAGAGATAAAAATTCCTTGTTTTGAGTGTGCCACTTCAATTGCTAGAAAGTATTTCAACCTTCCTAGATCTTTAATTTCAAATTCCCTTGCCAGACTTTGCTTCAAATTCTGCCTTTCCTCTTCATCATTTCCTGTCAATATCATATCATCAACATATAACAGTAAAATTGTAACTCCCCCTGAACCTGAGTGCTTGATAAAGAGTGTATGGTCTCCTTGGCTTTGTTTATATCCCATAGCTAACATTGCTTTGGTAAATCTTCCAAACCAAGCTCTTGGAGACTGCTTTAGTCCATACAATGCCTTTTTAAGCTTGCACACTTTATTAGTTGCTAGATTCTCAGGAAAGCCAGGTGGGATTTCCATGTAGATTTCTTCCTCTAGATCCCCATGCAAAAAAGCATTCTTCACATCAAATTGTTGCAAGTGCCAATTATAGTTAGCAGCCAACGACAACAAAATTCTGACTGTGTTCAGCTTAGCAACAGGGGCAAATGTTTCTTGATAGTCTATCCCATAAGTTTGAGTGTATCCTTTAGCCAATAGCCTTCCTTTGTATCTCTCAATTGTGCCATCCACATTGTACTTTATTGTGAACACCCACTTGTATCCCACTGGCCTTTTTCCTTCAGGTAAGTCCACCACCTCCCAAGTTTGGTTATTTTCTAAAGCCTGCATTTCAACATTCATAACATTTCTCCAATGTTCACAAGCTAAAGTCTCAGATAGTGTGGTGGGAATAGAAACAGTGTTTAGCTCATGAGAAAGTTCCTATGAGATGATAAACATTTTTCAAGGGACACAAAATGTGAGAGAGGATATAATGGGTTTTTTGTACATTCCCTAGTTCTTTTCCTAATGGCAATAGGCAAATCCATATCAGATATAGACTTAGCAGGTAAAGAAGAACTGGAAATTGTTACCTCATTTTCAGGGTTAGAGTCTGATTCTCGGACTTTCACTGGTTCAGGATTTTGATTCTTCCTCCTTGAATATACCTGAGAGAATCGTGGGTTATCAACAGTGTCATCGCCTTTAGCTATGGGTTGAGGTGGATCTTGACAAGGAGTTTGGTTCTGGGAAGATGCAGATTGAGTTTGAGAAGGTAGAGATTAATCAAGAAGGAAACAATCTCTATCCTTATCTTCTAAAAATGTAGTCTTCCCCTGAAGATAAGGTGTGGAAAAGTAGGACTCTTATTCAAAAAAAGTGACATCGGCAAAGACAAAGGTTTTCTTTGTAGGAGGATGATAGCATTTGTACCCCTTTTGTGTAGAAGAATATCCCAAAAAAACACACTTTTATCACTCTAGGGTCCAATTTCCCTCCATTTTGACTGTGGATATGAACAAATGACACACAACCAAAAATTTTAGGTACCAGATGATTTGTAGTATGAAGAAAAGGGTAAAACTGAGAGAGTGTTTCCATAGGGCTTTTGAATCCCAAGACTTTTGATGGTAATCTATTTATGAGATGTGTAGTTGTAAGAACGGCTTCACCCCAATAATATTTTGGTACATTGGTTTGGAACAGAAATGCTCGAGTTGTGGCAAGTAAGTGACCATTCTTCCTTTCTGCTATGCCATTCTGTTGTGGGGTATTAACACAAGAGGATTCATGAATGATCCCTTCCCTTAGGAAATATGGTGACAAAATTTGATTGAAATAGTCCCTGGCATTGTCTGACCTAAACCTTTTGATATGAACCCTGAACTGAGTCTTGATCATGTTATGAAAATTGGGAAGGACATTACTTACATCAGATTTAGATTTTAGCAAAAAAACCCAGGTGACTCTAGTGCAATCATCAATGAAAGAGACAAACCATCTAGCACCAGAAATATTTGGAATAGTGGATGGACCCCATAATCACTATGTATTAATGCAAAAGGAACATGGCTTCTTTTATTACCAATTGGAAAACTTACGCGTCTGTGTTTTGCGAGTTGACAATCATCACAATAAAAATTGACACTATCTAGTCCTTTGAATAAAGAAGGAAACATAAGTTTGAGAACTCCAAAGGAAGGATGTCCAAGTCTTCGATGGTAGAGCCATATTTGGTTTATGTTGGGATGAGAATGCTTTGAAAGAAATGACAGAGGTGATTTGCTAACACTCAGGTTTTCAGGTACTTCAAGGTAGTACAATCCATCCTTCACCTTAGCACGTCCAATCATCATCCCCGAACCCTGGTCCTAAAATACACGAGTGGGAAAAAAAGTTTTTTTACAGTCCAGGTCATGAGACAATTTATTTATAGGCACAAGATTAGTAGATAGTTTTGGAACATAAAGTACATTCTTTAGAATAAAAGAGGGACTAATCTTGACATCTCCAACACCTGCTACAGTGGTTAATGAACCATTTGCAGTAGCTATTTTTCTATTGCTAGGACAAGGGTTATATGTACTAAATTTGTGGGAAGAATGTGTCATATGGTCTGTTGCTCCTGAGTCAATAATCCAAGAATTCATGAACGAACTATCTGAGGCATTTAAACCATGTGAAAGTGGAATTTTACCTGAATGTGCCAATGAATAGGTACCTGGGGATTTAGAGCTTGTAAGGGTTACCAGTAGGTCTTACAGTTTCTCAATATCTCCTATGCTAAGTTCCCTTTTGACTCGATCCTTTTCTTCTTGTTGTTGAGTGGTTATTAGGTTTGCTTGCCCCTGTCCTTTATTTCTTTGTCATCCACCTTTGTATCCCCAGTCTTTACTTGATGTAGAAGGCTTCCCATGTAACTTCTAGCATTTCTCCTTGGTATGCCCTGGTTTCTTACAATAAGTACACCACATGCTGTCTCGACTGTCACCACTCATTGTTTTGGACATTCGGCTTTCCCATTCTCATTGTTTGATTGCTGCCCTCGACTATTTAATCCATTGGTTAACAAGGCTGAACTATCAATGATCTGGGATTCAAGCATCACTACTCGTCTACTTTCTTCTCCCACGATAATGGAAATCACTTTATTCAGTGAAGGCACCTTTTCTTTGCCTAAAATTTGAATTCTAACCTAATCAATTTCAGGGTTCATGCCAGCCAAGAATTCATATACTCGATCTTGCTCTATAAAATTTTTCAATAGGGCTGCATCCTTAGTACATTTCATCTCTATGCATCGGTAATGATCTAACTCCTGCCATAGGCCTTTGAGGTGATTAGCATACTCCGTAACTGGTCTGTTTCTTTGCTTGCTGGAAATCATCTTGGTTTTCAGATCATAGATTTGAGCAGCATCCCGTACTTTAGAATAGGTTTGTTTAATTGATTCCCAAACATCTTTTGCAGTGGGTAGAAACATGCAGGTATCACTGATCTCTGGTAACATTGAATTCCACAACCATGCCATGATCATAGAATCCTCTTCATCCCATTTTGCAAAATTAGGATCTCCCTTTGCAGGCCCTGTTCCCAAAAGGTGATTGATTTTTCCCTTTCCTTTAAGAAAAGTTCGGACCAGTTGAGATCATTTCAAATAATTTTTTCCATTTGAGACGATATGCAACCTGTAGATGTTGTAACTCTCCAACAGACTGACTGTTTGCCAATTCTTCACGTTGAACTGCAGTGGTGCGAGAAGACGTCTCATTCATCTCTGACATAGTGATTTGCAAATACTGACAACCAACGAAGTGCTACTGCGGACACACAAGAACTACTAACTGAGGCAATGGAGGTGGCAATCGGAAGGCTAAAGGTCACACAATGACGTCGCTCGGAGATGTGCAACCAGGGTAACGATTAACAGGACCCAACAGAAGATCTCTGGTGATGTCGTTCGAAGGGGTGTGACCGGCACGAAGATGAACAACTCTCCTCAACCCAGCAATCGTCTTCGATTGTCAGTCTCAATAATCGTTGATGGAAGCAACAATGTGGGTCTGTTAAAGATCTGCGGCGATCGAAAGAAAACTCTGTTCAATGATTGCAGCTTCTGCGATCGTGATTTTGGTAACTGCGACTTCAGCGAGGAAATCCACCTATGACGAGAATCGGCACAGTCGTTGATGGACTGGGGTTCTGTGCCTGCAGGTTCGAATCTGTTGGGCTTTAGCCTACGTAGGTTCGAATACTGCTGTCGACAACAACTGATTTATCTCTCAGGCGACGCCAACTGGAACTACCGATGGTGAAACAGTAGATCAAATTGAGGAGCACAGAATGAAATAGTCACACTGAAGTCGACTGGACACTTAAGCCGATAGAAGAGCTGTAATTGATTGGAGCAATCGATCTGGAAAGGCTTACGATCGACTGTTTCTAAATTTATACAGCAATTAACGCCAACCAACAATTAAGGCTGGAAAAGAAAAGAAAAAAATCTGGCTGGCAATGAAGCCAAACAGTAGAACAAAAAATATTTTTTTTTTTCCAGAGAGCTTAAGGCTCTGATACCATGTCGAGAATAGGAGGAGAAGAATTTTATTTCATATGTTTCAAGTGATAACAGTACTACATATATATATACATGAGATGCCCTAACACAAAAAAAGAAAAAGAAATAATCAATTCTAATCAGACCTTAATCAAATCCCTCAATCAAAGGGATTTAATGAATATACTATCTCCTATTTTTGGAATACATATGTTCACATTTATTTTTCCAACAAGTTCGATGATTGACCCCCCAGGCTGCCAGTTTGTCTGTTGTGTTTAGCCAATGTCAGCCGTAGAATAAAGCTATGCTTGGATATATGTTTTGGGAACCACAATAGTGTATACCAATGGACTTTTTTGGTTGAAGGGGTCTTAAGGGCATTCCAGGTAGCCTGCAGCTGAGTATTTCTTGGAGCAAGAGACTGTCCAAATGACTTTATTGGGTCTTGATGGATCAGGTAGGAAATGGGGAGGGTTTTGGACAGTGATCTTTTGCAGCAATCGCATGCAACAAATCTCTGGAAGGACAGGACCAAGCCCGTCTTCCATTACTGATCAGCACTGAGAGCTTACAGTCTAGTGGAAGATGTGAGGCGTACACTAAATGCAGTCCGAAGGATATATTCTACTTTTTAATTAACTTAATGACAAAAAGGATCTATTTTCATAAACTATGGCTAGTGACAAGAATTATATTACGAGAAATTTCTTGGATTTTTTTTCTATGAATACTATTATTTGTGCACAACATCCTCTTGTTCATACCCGTTTTCTTAAATGATAGTGGGCATTAATCAATAATTTTTTGTTCCGCTCAGTGAAGTAATTTTTTCAGATGAGGTCTAAAAGAGTTGAATATTTGCAGTAAATTTAATTATCATGAAAAATATGATAAGTTCTCTCTTGAATAACCAAATATCCCTTGTCTTTCCTAGTATATAAAAAGAGGTCACTTTCTGTTCTTCACCTTTCACTTTGGTTACACATTTGTTCTAAGGCTAGATTAGCTGCAATCTAAGAAGCAAGCACAGACACTCTATGCGTGATGCGTGACACAACGTGATTTGGACGCGACACACGTAAATTTTCAAAAAATGCAAGATATAATACAGCAGGGACACGCTAAAAAATGTTCTTATATCGTATATATATATTAATATTCAATTCAAAAATGATGAAAAATGCAAAAGAAACTAATTAGAATTAAAAAACACAACCATGTATTTTATGCCATAATTGTTGTAATATCCTTTGCATAACAAAGCATGCAAATAAAAAAAAATTGAATAAAAATAAAAGCGTAAACCCATCGAGGATGCCTGAACGTATAAATAGGGAAAACTCACAGCAAATATTTTGTGCTATCATTGAAAGGTGTTATAGACAAATTAAGGAATAGAAAGTTGGCCGAGTGTCCTTAATGCATCATCCACATCTCACCGTCCCCAGAGCGTCCAAAGTCAAAAAAATGTTACAAAAAAAGCGACACCCTTAATTGTGTGTATGAGATGTGCCCACTGTGTGTTGGTTGCGTGTTTGTGCCTGAAGAGTATCCAACACTTGTACGTTAGCCTCCAAAGAGTGTGTTTGCTTCCTATGTTGCAATAGTTCTAATTAGTAAACTACAATTTCTGTGGTGATTATTTGATAGGCTCAAAGTCCTTCCATTTCTTTTTTTTTTTTTTTGGTTTTGTTTTTTTATCTTTATTTCTTTTTCTCTCTAACTTCAACTCGAATCAATTGAAGGAAGGAGGGAGGGAGGGAGAGAAAGAATTGGTTGTTGAGAGGCCTGAGAGTTAGGGAATGACTAGGATGCTAAGTGTGCAACACTATCTTCTATTTTTCCACTCCTACCCCCCAGGGAGGCTTGTCCAATTATAGAATTGGCTTTTGAAAGGTCCAAGAGCTTAGGGAACAGCTAGGGTGCTAAGTGTGCGGCATAATCTTCTATTTTTCTACTCCCACCTCCTTGGGAGGCTTGTCCAGATTTAGGCTATTGAGAGGTCTGAGAGTTTAGGAAATAGTAAGGGTGCTATGTGCGCAGCATTATATTCTATTTTTCTGCTCCCACCCCTCTTGGGAGGCTTGTCCAGTTCTAATGTGACGTAGGAAAAAAAAACCGTTTGATGATGCTTACTGGCCCATGTGTTCACTGACCTCTAGTTGGTCTTGTAATTGCCCATGGTACAAAAACGCCATTTTGTTTTTTTTAAAAATTGCATAGAAAATGCAATCACAATAATATCCATCCAGTTCTACATCAGTAAAGAGTTTGTCCTAAAGATGATAAAATTTTTAGGCTGCCTTTTTTTATCTGTATTTTTCTGTTAACTTACCCCTGAAATAGGTTAATGATATATATATTAAATTTGAGGTTGGACTATCTATTTATCTTAGTTTTGTTTTATTTTTCTTTTTCTTTTTTTTTTTTTTTTTAAAACAAGGTATACTTGATAATTCATTTCCCTGATAAATGCTTCTTGTCTGCAATGCAGTCATACGAAGAATACCTGGAGGCCCATAGCAGAAGCAAAAGCAATAAACAACTATACCATCCTGTTAGTACAATTCTGTGTCATTGTCTTGCTGACGTTGTCATGCTATTTTTTCCCTCTAATATTCGTCTTATTCTGTTCCATATGACTGATGGATGGAGTTGGTGTGGCGCATACCAACTGGGGAGGATATTGATATCCAACCAATGGGCGCAGTTTATGCCAGTTTTTTGTATTTGGTTTCTAGTTTACAAACATTGCTTTTACGAGTGAACTAAATGAAGGTGATTGAAAACTCCTGTATTAGAACCCATCTGTAGGAAGTTAGGAACTTGTCTGTATTGTCAAAAGTTATCCACTTGGATCCAAGTTTGCTTAACTATATATTGAGGCTATTGCATCTTTTTGTATTTGATCTCGGTCCACCTTCCACCTGATGTTGGCCTGGGATCAGTTGTGTCCACTGGCTGGACAGTTCTCAATAAATGGCTATAGGAACTCAATGATAGCTATTTGGGAATGCAGCTGCTGGAGCTGTCCCAATTGTCCATATAAATATGTGTTCTAAACGAAAAAATGATTTGACCTTGGATACAGTTGGTCTGTAGAAATATGGTAGGTAGCTGCTGGTTATCTTTGGTAGGAGGTGAGTGAACTTGGTGCAAAACTTAAAGCAGCTTTATTCTATTATGATGCACCACAGTCTATTAAAAGCTTGACACTTCATTCTGGCAATTCCCCTTTTAGATTTCTTTATATTTTCTCGGCCATACAGCCTCAGACTGAGCGATGTTGCAAATGATACTTCTGATAGGCCTCTGGACTATCATTGAGAACACGGGAGTCAACTAGTAAAGAGCATGGTGATGATTCGTAAGTCTATATTGAAGTTGTATTACTGAATTAGCATGAACCAGTGCTCTAAAGCTCCAATTGCTTAGGTTGCTGTTGAATACATTGCAGATACTCACGCAGCTGCTCAAACAAGAGGATTTATCATTCATCGCACTGAGTGACGGGATGAAACAAGCAATAGCCGGACACTACTCGATGTTTTGATGGATTTTTCCATTTCCTGCCAATCAATCACTCAGTGAAGCTATGTTGTTTTTGAATCCCCTTGAGAGGGGCATAATATTATCATGTTGTATACTTGTGATCATGTTTGTACTCTATTATGTGATTAATTTATGTTAGGTCTCTTTCTCTCTCTCTCTCTTTTTCCCTTTTTTTTTCAACCTAGAGGTGGGAACCAACTTGTACATAAATTGAATTGGCAACATGGCCTTAAACTCTATCATCTCTTTTTTCATCTCTTTTCTATGCTCCCCCTTTTCATTCTTTTCTCCAAACAGCGGGAGGGGATGGGTGGAATACAATGTAAGTTAGCATTGAATTATATATGTTTTATCGAATGTAATGCCCCGGATTTTGGTTCCTCAGACGTTATTCCCTCTATCCCTCTTCTGTTATTATTTATTTATTTATTTTTATGAGATGTGCGACTCTCACGGCTGTGCCTCTGTGCTGTATTAGATATAATGGGAGGACCCTAATAAATTCCAAAATTAGATGTTTCTGAGCTCTGGTAAAGGCATTTATGTTTTGCTGTTGATGTTTTTGTTTGTGCTCATTTTATCTTTTTCTAGGCAATGAAGGTGTGGTTTAGAAAATTTTTGGCATGTGGGTAACTGAAAAAATGAAGACGAGAGTGTCCTGCATCTGTGGCTGGAAGAGCATGCCCATTTGGGACAGGCCTAGAAACCAGTCTCGGTACTGATAGGGTGGTAAAATAGGCAGGTTGGACAGGTTAATGATAGATTTAAATGAGTTGGAGGTTAAATGAGTGTAATTTTGAGGGTTTGTTTGGAGTAAGAAAAAATGAGATAAATTGTGGTTTGGGGAGAGTTCGTAATGCGTGCAGTGAGAGAAAAAAATTGATGTGATATAAAGTTAATAGAGATTTATAGAGATTTTTAGAGATTTTCAGCAAAATATTACATACCAAACGGGTCCTGAATATAAGTTGGTTTGATATGGATTAGTACAATCTCATGAACTTGTATTTAACCCATATATTTATGGCCATTCAATTTAAAAAAAAATTAAAATTTTATTTAAATTAATATGTGGATATGTATATATATATATATATATATATGTATAGATAATTCATCCATTTAGAGAACTTAAAAAACAAAATTTACATATATAACTTTTTTTATGAACTCTCCTGAAAAATGAAAATATCTAGTGTTTGGCGGGTAAGCAATCAAACAGAAAGAAGGGGTCTCTTGTTGTAGAGAGAGAGAGAGAGAGAGAGAGAGAGAGAGAATTTTAGAGAGAGATATAAACAATGAGCAAACTTTTTGAAAAACCCCAGAGAGGGAGAGATAGAGAGAGGAGGAGAGAGTGCTAAAGAAGCAAACTCGCCATTACACTGCAACAATCTTTCTTGGACGCTAAGGCCTCTCTGATTATTACAGAACAGTGTATATTTATACATAAATAAGTATATTTTTCCCTTTTTGCTCCTTGCTTTTTTGCCCGTTTATGTAAAGTCGGCAGTTATACAGAATAAGATCTCAAAATTCTCAATGGAGTTGTACGGAAGGAACACGGCAAGGAACTGGTCCTAGTCGTTTCGGCCAGAAGAATGGGGCCTGGCAGGGATCGAAAGAGGCCTAGGAGGTGGGTTCATTTGACTGGCATTTGAATTTCATTGCATTACGGTTTGATTTTGCGTGTGTTGACGTTGTGGAAATTTTGTCCTCCGCAAACCTTAAATGCATGAAACACTAGGAAAGAGAGAGTTCTAGAGAGAGAGATAGGGGGTTCTATATAGATTATTTTTTTAATTTAATTGGGTGTTTTAACAGGTCCGCTTTAATCACATAACCGTATCTGTTTATAAATGAGTATTTTATAAATTATTTAATAATAATTTAATTATTATAATAAAAGGATTTAAATTAATTTATTATGAGTTTAATTGAACCCCGCTTGCCTACCAGAAAAAAAAAATGAGTTTAATTGAACGAGTTAATAGGATAAGTTGGTTTTGCCACCCTTAGGCACTGATTACCGAACGATATGCACGTACTTAGAAGTAAAAACCCAACAATAGTATTGGTTTTGTGAAAGTATAGTAATGGGTTCAAGGGGCAACAGTGAAGAAATCTACTGTAGGGGCTGCAGTGGAAGAATGAATGGTTAAGATTTATTTGAACTTTAATGATATGTGACCATTGGCATTCCACATTAATTGTGCTCCAATCAGATTTTTTAAACTTTTATTTTTATTTTAAAAATATTTTTAATTAAAATAAATTAGAATATTTAGATTAAATGTAAACAAATCTTAACGGTTCATTTTCCACTGCAACCTCTGCAGTAGATTTCTTAATTGCACCCCTGGAGCCCGTATAGTAATGGGCAACTGTCTCGTATGAGTTATTGCGGGTTCTCCTATTATGGGATTTGAGGTATCACGGAGTTTTGAGGATGCAAGTAGTACTATTCTCCTTACAGGGAGTTAAGATAAAGGGTAAGGTGGTGTTCGGATGTCCCAAAAAAAAAAAAAAAAAATTAGTGTAAAAGTGATAGGTAATAAAATTTAATTGGAGGAACTTGGAAAAAAAATTGGTAAGAATTAAAGTTTTCTTTTTTTTTTTTTGGTAAACTAGACACTCCCTAATAAGTTTGATACTTGATGCGAATTTATAAGAAAATGCTTAGGGTTATATTGATTGGTTGATGGCTTGAAAGAGAAGGTACAATATTGAGAATGCTTATTGAATGAGCAATTCAATAAGAAAGTTTGGACAATTTGTGTTAGTTCTAATTTTAATTTGCTGGCTACTTGTTTCATTACTTTAATTTGAGTAGCAAACACATATATTAATAGTAGGTCTGATTCCAGCATTGAATAGATCAGCGGATAAGAATATTTGTCTTTCAAAATTACATTATTAGGAATATAACTCGAAACATCTTTCAATTGAGTCTCAACTATTGATAAAGCGGTATTGGTATTTTTTTTTTCTCCTTTGCTATAATGGTATTGTTTGGGGTTAATTACACTTTATCAAATGAGATTTGGTTAAAAAAATATATGACTGTTAGTTTAAAATTTACAACATAACCTCTTGTAGTTTGTATTAAAGTATAAAAATAATAAAATTTGTTAAATTAAATTAAATTTATATTTCACGTTTCAAAATTAGCTAGTGAGAAAAAGATTTTTGGCAAAAATGGATAAATAAAATTACATTTTTATTCATTGAAAATTCCAAACCCACACAATCACATACACAGTGAAAGTAATCACACAAGAGAATAACGAGGAAACCCTATCACAGGTAGAAAAACCTCTATTTACAATCCCACTATCAACGGGTTACAAGACTTTACTCAAACTCTCTACGAATCACTCGCACGAATCCTTTCGTCACTCTTGCTCGAATCACTCGATAAACCCTACAAGCAGACTTTCTGCCTCACACAGAAAGTGAAAAGAAAATACAAGACGAATTTAGAGAAAGAACATGAAAGCTCTCAATACTCAAAGACTCTTTCTCTAGGTCCCCATAATATGTTCTCCTACCTCTCTACAATTACAGAGTTGGTTTCACATATATATAGGATTACAAAGTTGCCCTAGTTTGGCAAAATAGGAAATTGAATCCAAACAAAATATTCATAGCTCGATCCCTCGCGCTCCCATCCTCCAGCCTGTGACCTGCACTGAAATTTTTACGCTTTAGGAAATAATATTGGCGCACCCTCGGTCTCCCATCCTCTTGCCTGCGGACCTCACTGGAATTTCGGATACACCTTGGCGCACCCGCGCGCTCCCTGCGAGTTGCCTGCGTGCTTGGAGCGCACCCGCGTGCTCCCCGCGCCGTGCCTACGAGGTACACTGAAATTTCATTCACGTTCCAGAAAGCTGTGTCCGAATCCCATTAGGTTTTGTAATCCTTCACACCAATTAGAATTCTTCAAAATCTTGGTCAACTTGATTAATTTTATCTCCTTAATTGTTCAGAATTCTTCAAATCTTCAATTTGCATCACTTTAGGAAACTTTAATAACATTCCTAATTTAACTAATATTTTGATTGGATTTACCACAAGACTTTACATTCATTTTTATGTCAAAATGAAATGTTGCTTTATTTTTAGGAGGAGGCTCAATCAAACTTAATATATAACTTTGCTTCAATTTTTCTCAGCAATTTTTTTTTTTTTGGGTGTGCAATCGGATATGAGCCTTCATGACATGTGAAGTACAAATCTAGTTAAATTTAGTAATTTTTGTAATTTTGTAGTTAATTCAAATCACAAAAAAAATTATGTGTTGACTTTTTAGTTAAAGGAGGTTAAGCATTTCTTGATCAATTGCAAGAAGATAAAATATAACTACTTACCAAAAAAAAAAAGACAAAATATAACTACTTTTGTTATTTTATGAGAAGAGATAGAAATATAATATTATTTTATTGATCAAAATAACTGTTTACTAAAAAAATGAAAATAAAAATATTTTTGCATTAAACTTGGTACTACGAAAATGAAATATTCAAAATACTCTCCTTTAGGATTTCCAAGTAGGAAAAGTCACTAGCAAAGACCAAAAATAGGTAAAGGAAGTAAGCTAAGGCCATCGTAAAGCTATTTAATTAAGACCACTGGTAAGGAATGCCTATGAAAGACACAAACTAACTTCTAGCGGAGAAATTAGAAATTTATTAAGGGCTTTTACTTGATGAGATAAAAGAATTTTGAGGAAAAAATAGAGAAAAAAAGAAGAAAATATAAAATCTTATATACGTGTAATCTAAATGGATTAAAAATATAATAAATAAAAAGTATTGATTAATATATTATTTTTTAAAATTTAATTAATCTTAATTTCATAAAAAAATACTTTCAAATAGGAAAATTTGGGTATTGGTGAAGAAAGTATTTTTTTATTAATCATTGTGAGTAATATATGACTAAAAACTACCAAATAAAAAAAAATTAAAATTCCACAAAAAAATACCCTATAGAATGAAAAAAAAAATCAAAATAAAAAAGTAAGAGTTAATCCTTCCTAACTACTTATAAAAGCTAAATAACAATAATTGTTCTCATTTTTAGTGACAACAAAACCGTCTCAAAAAATTACAAATTGAGGGTTCAATTAACGATGACAATAGGTAAATATCTAAAAAAAATACGATGTAGATGGTTTTAGTGACAATAATTTTGGAGCTCTCACGAATTTAGAGATAATACCAATAGACCTGACACAGGCGGACGCACCAAGGGCCCAATAAGAGCAATTGTCTCACTTAATTTAAAAAAAAAAAAAAAAAACGAAGATCTTATTGATTTTGTCCTAATTTACCTAAAAATTTTACTTTTTACTTCCATTGCTATTAAACCTACCCTACTGTTTTTAACTTTTGTCCTTACTTTGCGAATGTGTCCTCACTAATTACAAATCTTGCGTGGCAGATGGCATTGGTGCTATCTCCAAAAAGAAAAATCCTTCCGCTAAGATCCATTATAAGTGTGGTAGTGTAATATATCTAAAATGCAATAATAGAACATAAGCAAATCTTTGATGATACAAGGTCTCTCAAGCACGCTCCGCTTGTTCCCAATACAACGAAACTAGCTAGATCCACACAGATATGGTTGATAACACACATTGTGAGGATTTCTTTATAATGAACAACATCTTAGTTATTGCTCGACTCTTTAGGCCCCATCCCTCCATTCCTCCTAATATTGCTTCCACTCCTCACAATGAACATTTTATATGGTTGATAACACACATTGTAAGGATTTATTTATAATGAACATCTTAGTTATTGCACCCATTGCTCACTTGAACGTAACAGCAATCACACTCCTAACAAGGTGTTCAGCAGACACCCAATCTAGATACCCTTGAGAAAATTTTCCAGTTTTCCCACCCTTGTTGTTGAGCGTCACCGAATATGTCATCTTCTGGTTCACCTTTGAGAAGTAAAGCTTGTTAGGCTTGACAACCACTTCAACTCCCGGTGGTGCCACAACCTTCACGGAATAAGACGAATCTGCCTCGCCAACGTTCGTCACTGTCCTGGAAAACGTTTGAGGCACCCCCAATGCGACAGAGAACGAAGGGTAGTTCAGGTCTCCTTCGCGAATGCTCGACGCTTCCGAGCAGTTGATCATTCTATGAGTGATGATCGCAATTTCCTTATCTGTATAGCCCAGGCCGCACAAGTAAGGTATGTAATCATCGGGCTGGATATCATAAACAAGCCCCGGATCATTCACCTTTGATGGATTTACATGCCCTGCACCAGTTGCAAAAATGTCTGCTGTGCCGAGTTTTTGATCCATAATTGGTTTTCCTTTGTGATCAAGGAGATCGGCTGAAGTCATTATAGCAGATTTAATGGCAGCTGGTGACCATGAAGGGTGAGAGCTCTTGAGCAGAGCTGCGACGCCACTGAGATGAGGACAAGACATCGAAGTGCCGCTGATTACGTTGAAAAAGGGATTGGAATTCGTGTTATTCTGGAGAGGGAGCGCCCAAGCAGCTATAATGCTCACTCCAGGTCCGATGATGTCTGGCTTCAGAATCCCAGGGCTTGCCTTGTTGGGGCCTCTGGAAGAGAAGGAAGCGACGATGGGAGCTGCTAGAGGATCTCCAATGACAGTTCCTTTGAACAAAATTGTTGCCGTAGGTTTTTTCGATGAACTAATATAGGCTTTGATCTTCTGTCCAGCCGAGAAACTCACGTGGGTCGCTGGAAGAACATGAGCATCGGCTGCAGTACTGAATCCATCCTTTTCTTCGTTCATTAGAATCATTGCTGCGCCGCCAGCCCTTTTCACTTCCTCCCCTTTAGCAATTCTGGCAATCCCACCTCCACGCTCGCATAACACCACTTTCCCTTTGAAATCATCAGTGCCATTCAAGGAGCCCTCGCCGCAGAGAGCAGATTCGGGTTTACCATTGGAGCCGGCATAAATGAGAGGCAATAGCTTTGGAGGAAAGCCCCTCGGCTGGAATAAGGACTCCCCATCAAATTCCTCCCCATTTCCAAGCTTTGCAGTCGCCAGAATCCTTCTATCAATGGTACTCGCTCCAACAGTTAGAATCCAGGGCGCTTCATTTGACAGAGTACTCTGAGCAGGCCCAGAGTTCCCTGCTGCACAGCTAACGAAAATTCCTCGTTGAATAGCAGCGAATGAGCCGACGGCGACACTGTCCTGGAAGAGCGGCTGTGAATTGTCGCCCAAAGAAAGTGAGACCACGTCGACACCGTCAGCAACGGCGGCGTCAAGCCCAGCTAGTATATCGCTGTCTGGACAGTCCACATCCTCTCCGAAGCAGACTTTGTAAATAGCCAGATGAGCTCGAGGTGCCATCCCAACGGCCGTGCCCTTGGCGTTTCCAAGCGCCGCGGCATCCTTAACGAATGTGCCCGCAGCTGTGCTGGCCGTGTGTGTTCCGTGGCCGTCCACATCCACCGGTGGCTCAGCCTGGATTCCATTCGCCTTGGCTGCGAGATGGAATGATCTGGCGCCAATGAGCTTGTTGTTGCAACTTGAAGAGTTGAACTCACACTTGCCTTTCCATTTAGCAGGAGGAGGGGGCATTCCTTCGTCCCCGAAGGAAGGATGCCCAGGCAATACTCCACCGTCCAATACTCCTATGATCACGCCTTTTCCCAAATTGGAATATTTCCAGAGCCCCGTTTCCTGGTTCAATCCCAGAAAGCTGGGGGTGTGAGTTGTCAGCTTCCGGAACATCCTCTCTCGACGCGCTGATAGAAACCCGTCTTTGCTCTTCATGGCTTCGACCTCCTCCTGGGTCAGTCTTGCTGCGAAGCCACTGATCACGTGCTGGTACGAATAAATCAACCGGTTCTCGTCGTCCAAGGCTGATGCTGCGGTTTGATCAGATGAAGGAAGAAATGATTGGTGGTAACTCTTCAAATCGTCTGATTGGGAGGAAAGTTTGCTCTCTTCGGGCTTCTTGACATGGACAATGTAAGTTTGTAACTTGGTTTTCTGATCAGTTACTTGGACTCTGGTTGAAAGTTCACTTCCCTTGGCAAGCTCGGAAGAGAGACTGAGCAGCAAAACGAGAGAGAGCACTCTGATGAAAGCCATGTTCGGAAGAAATGCTGGGTTATTTGTGGTTAATCTTCCATTACGTTCCGTATGTATATATATAGGGAGAGTGCCGGCAAATTGAAAGCGATTTTCTGAAAGTAGTTAGTTGAAGTTTTGCTAAACATGCATGGAATATCGGCAAGGCCGGCGGTTGGGTTTTGTTTCAATTATTGGTAAAGGCGGCAGTGGAAGGAATGTTGCTGGACTGTTTAGCGGCTGATGCAATATCATATTAGCAATATTGTCTTGCCATGCTTGTTTGGTTGAAAATAATTGGATGATCAAATTCAGTCTTGATCAAAGACATACCAGTTTTTCTCATGGGAAGGCTTCTAATGCTACGCTTGACTGGAGGGATAAGATAAAGTGTGACATAATTAGGGTTACAAACGAGTCGAGTTGAATATTGGAGTGTTTAAATTTGCTTCTTAAGGTTTTTATCAAATTTTAAATCTTGTGTTTAACCTTATTTATTAAGGTTTTTGGCAAACTCAAGTTAAAAATCTTATATTTGAGTTTGACTCATTAGTCCATAGATAACTTTAACCTTGGCTCGGTTATAGCAGACAATCTTGCTTACGAGCTTTTGTTGAGCCTATTTGTGAGTTTTTGTCGAATCTGTTCATAAATGTTTTTGTCAATTCTACGCGTGTGTTTATTGATGAACAAGTTTAACCTCCCCAAAGAAAGCCACATTTTTAAATTGACAAATAAGGATTAAATTAATATGTTTAATTTTGAATTTTAATATTTTTTATGAATAATAAAAAATAATTTTCACGAGTTTAAATAAACTATTCATAAAATATAAACGAGTTTATTTTCAAATATTTAAATGAGACTATTTTCAAATAATAAATAAGATTATTCGCAAATATTTACAAGAGACTTCTCACGAATAATAAATGAGCTTATTTGTAAATATTTCAACGAGATTGTTTCAATTATAAATAAACTTGTTTGCGAATATTTAACTGAGTTTATTTTATCGAACTAGTTTCTGAATTTTACCGAATCAATCTTACCTTTATTTTCGCTCTATTGGTTCATTTTATTAGTTTGTAAAATACACCGAGCTTGTTCATTTAGTTTATCAAACGAGCATAAACGAGCTTATTGCAAGGGGCATATCAAGCTTTTGATTCATTTCCAGCTATATATAGTCTTCAGAGATGGCATCTTAGGATATGTTGTGACACACCACGTTTCCTTGCAACAAGATATGGAATGTAGGATGGCATGTCCATGATATATATCATAGGCGTCGTACGGTTGGGACAAAAACTACTCAAAGTTAAGTTACAAATCTTTATCTATTTTTATTAACTTTTTGTCATTTTCGTTTTTCGTACGTTTATTTTTAAAATTTAAAATTTACAAATTTTTACAAAAAGTTACAAATAGCTACAAAAAGTCACCTACTCTTTTCTACTTTTTTCAACATTTGTCAGCTTTTCGTACTATTTTTTAATCAAAATCGTTGGAATGACTTACTTTGCATCGTTCCTACGGATTATTGTGGCCAATTTTGGTTGGTCTTCCAAGCACAAAAAAATGACTGACATTTCTCACTTTTCCAACTTTTGGCCACTTTTGGTAGTTCAAACGGCCCTTATATCTCATGTTTGATTTCACACGATAGATAATGGTGTAAATAAGTTGAGCTGAGTTGGGTTTTGTCGTGTTTAAGCTTAGCTCGTTTGTCTTGTAATTGTTGGGCTTGAGCCTAGCTCGTAAAATGGTTAAACTTATGCTCACCTCATTGAAAAAATAAAATAAAAATTAGGTTCAAGCTTGGCTCTTTAAAACCTATTTGTGTTGAATTTTTAAAAAATTAAGGACTCATTTGGTTTATTTTTTTATTTTTTGTTTCTGTTTTTATTTTTTATTTTCTGTTTTGAACTCATTTTTCATTTTGTACTATTGAAAATAAGAAAAACAGTTTAAAATGCATTTGATCACTCGTATTTTCGAAACTTGTTTTAGAAAATAGAAAATGAGTTACACATAAAATGAAAAATGACAAAAAGTCATTTTGAGCATTTTTAATTCAAAATAAGGAAATATCAAAATAATGAAAATAGAGCATTTTCTAGTTTCCTTATTTTGAGACTTTTAAAACATAAAATAAAAATAGAAAATAAAAAACAAAATGGTAAACAAAATGCCATCTAAATAATTTATACAATATTATCAAATTGTTATTTTATGAAGTAATAATCTTTATTATAAAAAATAATTAATGTTTATGGTAAGTTAAAATTTAACTTTCAAAGTTTTTGATAATTGATAAAGGGTTATACATAACTTGAGAAAATCTAAAATTTTACACATTTCTAACAAAAATGAAGTTACCCTCAAAAATCAAAACAAATACTAAATACTAACAAATAAGATTTATAATATCTGTTTATATTAATATATTACACCATGTTATAAACTATATAACTAGGCTATTGAGTCTAATAGGTTGAACTTCCTAAAGCTTAACTTCAGCTGGTTTAATCAATAAACTTGAAAAGAGATTGAAACTCAATTCATTTTTATGAAAAGAGTCTAACCTAAACAGAACCTTTTAATTAAGTCGATTGTGAATAGTTTACACACAACTCAACTTATTAACACTCCCAATTATAAATTGGAATAAATCATACAAATGGATAACACTTTATAAGAATTATAATATCCACTTGATATAAGTGATTAAAATGATCTATATATATTAAATTAAATGAGAAAACACTCTCGTTGATAAAAAAAAAATAATAATAATCATATTTAGTAAATAGTTTATTTCGATGATGAATATCTAGTAAATAATCATATTTGGATTTAAATACCTTTTAGATTACAAATAATGATACATTTACATCATTATGTATATATATATAGGAAACCTTTTACCTTTGAACGTTGATTGTATTGCAGCAAAATCTTTAAGTTCTGAGTCTGCGGAGTGTTTGAAAATTTTCTTTTGCACCAGTAAGCCTTGGAATATCTATTTATTTATTTTTTTCAACTTATGTTGTTTTTTTTTTTTTTTTAATTTCTTTAAAAGTGATTGGGAGGAGAAATAGGTCCCACAAATTGGTTTGCACAAATTTTGATTTGAGAAACATTTGAAGTTTTTCATCGAAACTCGTTTGTTTGTAACTTTTTGCTTCTCTCTCTCTCTCTCTCTCATTTATTTATTTTTTTTTATCAATTCCCTCTTCATCTAAGACTTTCTCTATTTATAAAGAATATTAGATAATCATCTACATAAACATTAGATTTCTAGATACACTGGGTCAGTTTGGCATAAAAAATCTTCAAAAAATTTTATTACTCTCTAACAATCCATCTACTTCTAATTTTTACGGTATCACTAATTTAAAAAAAATCTAATATTTTGTTAAAAAAATAAAAAAAAACTGAAAGTAGCTTAATTGAATATATAAATTTTTTACACAATCATATTTTTTGTGTTGAAAGCTTTCAAACGAGTACCATTGTCGTTATTTTTTGTGAATTTTTTTAAATCTGTGGGAACAGATTTGAAAAATTGTTCCCACAATTTACTATTTTTCAGAAAAAAATACTAAAATTAACTTAAATCACATTTTATTTTTAATTTATCTTATTTTTTCTGACTTCAAACAAGAACTATTTGGATTTAGACAAGTCAAAGCTCATCCGAAATTTTAGCGCTAAACTTCATTTATACTGGGCGACTCTTTCCAAGCGATGAGATATTCAGAATTTTATTTAATTAATTTTAAATTTCAAATTAAATAGTTAAAATTTATGGACCAACAATCTCAACAGGTGGCAAATCTATATTTGGTATTCATAATTTTATAACTTATTTCCAATAAGTTGATCTTGTTTGAATAACGTTTTTTGTTTTATATACTTTTTTTTATTAAAAACATTTTTTTTGTTTCAAAATTTTTTAACATATTTTCACATATTTTAAAATATAAAAAATCAATTCAAACAAGAAAAATAATGTGCCAATGTAATATTGAGTCAACTTTTTCAAATAAATTGATTGGTTTTAGTCCTACGTGCAATTTTGTTATTGAAAACTTTTGTTGGGAATTATTAAGGGAGTGTTTGGTTGGACAAAATTGACGAAAACTCACTAACTTTTATCAATTTTTTGTAATTTTTTTTAATCAAAACTTACCACATATTATTTTTATATCAAATTTTTGTACTTTTTGATTAAATTTTTACCAATCAAACATTTCTAAAATAAAAAATTATTTTTAGAGTGTGTTTGGATTAATAAAAAATGAAATAAAATAAGATAATATATGATAAATTATAGATTCGTAATTCGTATAGTAAAATAAAAATAAATAATTTTTAAAAAATTTTAAAATTTTTTTAAAATTTTTTTTTATTTTTTAACACACGAAACGATGCCTTAGTTAACAAAATTTATATAAGATTAAGATGTTATCGAACGAGATACCCCAACTTATTTGAAATATGGGGATGCCAAACAAGTTTCACACGTAGGCCCAAAAATATATTCAATTTTTGTGAAAAAAATTGACCCCTTAAAATTTTGATTTTAGGCGAATACCACGCAGTTATAGATCGAACGGATTACAAGTTAACACGTGACAATCCAATGGCTGAAAATGATTCCGGCACCCCACCCGGGAACATCTACGGTGGTGGCATAGAATTTTCGAGAAGACTACGAGAAGTCACTAAAACAAAATGGCATTCCTCAGGTCAGTGACAGCCACAACCACCGCGGCCATCGCAGCCACCGCTCTTCCAGCCGCCTTCGCTCCTGCTTCTCCTTCGCCATCTTCTTCACCTTCGTCTCAGGCCTCCGAAACCGTAGCCTTTTCGTCTCTCTCCTCACATTCAGTCCTTAGACCCGATCGCTTGAGCCTCGCCAGGAACTTCGCGCCCCCTCCTTCCGCTGTACACATGGATAACCCATCCACAGATCACAAGCTGTCCTCTCAGGTTCGCATCATCACGTCTCTCTCTCTCTCTTCCCCCCACCCCGTATGAAATTTGAACTGATAAAGTTCATTAATTTGATATGCAGAAGGACTCCCCATTGCCAGAATTGCTAGTGAGTTGTATTTCTCTATCTGTGTGCGGTGTTTTGATTTTGTGTAAAATTAGATAATACTTGTGAGGTCCTACTGTTCGCTTTGTTGATTTAAGTTTATTTTTTTATTTTGGGCTAATTTTTGCTCAGCTATTAAGCGTGGTGTTATTGATGATGTTAGTTAGGTAGGGCAGGTGAATTATTTTAGTGCCCTTAGATTTGGTTTTGATTTATACAGACAGAGTATATGGTGGATATGAAATGTGAGGGTTGCGTTAATGCGGTCAAGAATAAGTTGCAGACTATTGATGGTAGGTAAAAATAGCTCAACTGCATGCACGACGGACTTAAGAAGTCAATTTGATTCTATTATTCTTATGCTTAGAAGTTCTGTTTGGTATGTGATGATCTTTTGTTTTATTGGGAATTACTCTAGGAGTTAAGAATGTCGAAGCGGATTTGAGCAATCAAGTAGTGAGGATTCTTGGGTCTTCGCCGGTGAAAATCATGACTGAAGTTCTGGAGCAGACTGGTCGAAAAGCTCGTTTAATTGGCCAAGGGGTTCCTGAAGGTTGGTTCCATTTTGATATATCTTGTCGGAACGAAATCTTTTTGTTCTGTGAGGACTCAACTAGCTTTTCTTAAATTCATTATGTTAGTAAAGAAGCATGCCAAAACTAAAGCAAATATTACAGCAATTTGTTATGTCTTGAAATGGAGTCTAACTCTATTAGGCAAAAGCAATGAAGCTCGGACATTTCAAATGCTAAACTTTCTTTGAGTCGGTTGCCCCAAACAAAAATGATTAGCTTCTTGATGTAGGCTGTCCATTTAGGCATCTCGACTTCCACCATTGATTATCTTGGACATATATCTCTTTATCTCATCCTTCCTTTGCCATGACAAGTAGGAAAAAGGAAATAAAAAATCTCATTTCACATTTCAACTTATCATAAAAAAAATATATTAATAAAACCAATCCAAACCAAAACCAAACCAAACTAAGTCTTTTCCCATTAGGTGGGGTCGACTATATGGATTTGACGACGCCAATTAAATCTATTTAGGGCCATGTCTTCCATTAAATCCAGGTAGGCAAGGTCATGTGAACAAACAATTCCATTTCACATTTCAGATCTCAATGCTTGGTATTGATGGTGCCTCTTGATCTATATTTGGAAATTAATGGACAAGTAGTGGAATGGTGAATGTATTTTGTGATTTAGTCCCACAGAATCCTAATTCAATTAGTATAGCATAGACCATTGCATGAAGATCATCATCATATGAACCGTGTGACATAGCATTAGTTTGGTTTAGGTGCTGGGGATATGCAGGTCAATTTGTTTTTGAGTCCACAAAGTAATTCCATCTTTCATGTTATTGAATTGGTGGTGATAAGTCAGGTGTCAGTGCAATGATGGTGATGGCATTGTGTATGATGCTGTTGGGATCTCCATTACAGCTTCCATTGGAGAGTAATGAAGTTTTAACAGAAAAACAATAAATTTGGATTAAATTTACATTTCCATGACATCGGAGAATCAAGGGGTATTCTGTAGGGAAATAACATGTGACGAGATCTTACTCGTTTATGTAAGCTATGGGGAACACAAGATTTTTTTCTTTTCTTTTAATTTTTTGGTTTTTCTAATCTTAATGTTTTCCCCTTCATTACACAAAAGCATGATATATTGTCGGTATTGGAAGGGAAGAAGCACAAAAATCTGACAACTAGCATGCTTTTGTCTTATTACTCAAGTATCCCGACAAGTAGATATCTTCTAAAAGCTTCTCAAAGTTTTCACAATGCTTAGATAAATTATAAAATTTTAAGGATTTTAGTAGTCCAAACTAGCTTAAGTTAACTATTTCAGGGAACAGTTCTGTAGCTCTCTTTGAATTTCTTGAAAATCTACTTGTGCTAGCAAGAAATTTAATTATTTATCGATGCATATCACCTGGTTACAAGGGGAGATGGATCCTCATGGTCGCACTAAGTGAACAGGATACATGAGTCATGACTGTGAAGATAGTTACTTGATTGGCCATTTCCCTATTGCTTACGTATCAAGATACATATCAAAGATTATTCTGACAACATAACATAGTTACCTATCAAAGATTATTCTGACAACATAACATAGTTACCTAAGTAGTATATTTATGAGTCTTGCGTCTTACAAGTCTGGCTTTCTCTTGGAGGAATAGCTTGTTCACTTTTGCTTGTTCATAGTTCAGGTGCATCAATATTTGAAAGTATGGGAATGATTTTAGCTTTGTTCACTTTGCAGATTTCTTGGTTTCTGCTGCTGTTGCTGAGTTCAAAGGTCCAGTTATTTTTGGTGTTGCTTGGTTGGCTCAAGTGAATATGGAGCTGGCTAGGATTGAGGCTAGCTTTAGTGGTCTGTCACCTGGAAAACATGGTTGGTCAATAAATGAATTTGGTGATCTCACAGAGGGGCCAGCAAGCACTGGGAAAGTGTTCAACCCGACAAACCTAATAAATGAGAAAGAGGTTTGCTGAGTCTCATCTACCTTCAGATCCTTATATTTCTATATTCTGCAATTTTTATATTCAACACAATCCACCAATTTAGAGGTCCATATGCTCTACAAAAGATAGAAAACTGTATAAATCTGGATCCCTCCTCTCCCTTCCTTTCAGATCCATCTATGCAAACGGGGATAAAAGAGTGCTCTTCATCAGAAATTCAATGCCTTTTCCCCTCTCCCTGAATCAAATGACACATGCAAAAGAGGACCACACTCCACACTTTCCTCCTCTGTCTCCTCTGTTTATTGATATGAGCAGTTCACCATCCCTCAAAATCTTGTGCCTTACTGGAAAAAGCCCAACTAATATTAATACAAGAAAGAATCAAGTTCCAAGTTCCAAGGTCTGTGAACAGTGAACAAAGAGGTGATATATATATATATATATGTATATAAGAAACAAAGGTGACTTATGAATTCACAATCATTTTTTACGTTAACAACTCCAATTAACTACTATCCTTTTCTTTGGAATAAGATTATCAATAGCTAGAACTTTTCCATGAGGCAAACACTACATGCAAAAAATGACTTTTGGTGATGATCCACAACTCCAAATGTGCTTCCATGGGTAACTAACATCACTTCCACGGTCAAAGAGTTTTATAAAGAGGTTTGACCTCAAAATCTCCTCAATTTGGAAGGCAACCCCATGGATACCATCTTCTTCATTCCCCGCATTTGCTAGTATCAGTGTATGATGAGTGTGGAAGTAACTTTGCAACTCCCAATCATGCAAACCTCTGCAAAAGTTATATTCCAAACGATATTTTCCATCCTTCAAAGAGTACATCTTTCCCCCAAAAGCCTCCCTTTCCATTGCCGAGTTTAAAACAACTGGAAGAATATATCACTTCAAACACGTATCATCAATCCAAAGATGTGGAAAAACATCACTTCAAGCACGTGTCATCAATCCAAAGATGTCTCCAAAATCTAACTCTTTATCACCTCTGCTTACTTCAATCGTGATGAAATTCCTAAAATAATTCTAGATCCTCTGAATGCCCTTCCATTAGCTTGTTCCCTGCAGTTCATGGCTGGCGATGGTGAACCTATACATGCACTCAATATATATTATACGTTTAGCTGTGGGTAATGTGGCAGTTCGATGTTGTTAGTGGATAATATTTAATGCTAGAGCAGCCCACATGGGGGCAGTCCATCAAAGGTCGGGATGGCCTGTAGTGTATATATATGTAATATTTAACGCAAGAGTAGCTAGAATACTTGATGAGATGGTCTAGTTTGATTACCATTTCCCTTTGTACTCCTCTACCTCCATCCACTAATCAAAACCGTAAGATAACTGACATGTCTCCCTCTGTCTGTGAGCATCTCGTGTTATACCAAGTTCTATAATTTTGTACTCAAAGTTTGCATATTGATATACAAACATATTTAGCAAATTCAATAGCTATTTTTAACACATAATCATATATAACTTTGCGTTATAGAACATTTTTTGAACTTTGGGTTGTAGCAATTCAATAGCTATATTTATGCATATTTATATAAATATATATATATATATCTGTTTTATTAATAAGTAAATGAAAATTATATTAGAACTCATCAAGGAGATGCATTCAAAATACAAATACAAATAAACCCTATGGCACCAAACAAAACAACCAAGCTATAACCTGACTATCTACAAAATGCAGATGGGGGAAAAAAATAAATAAACCCTTTCCCTTCCCTACAACCAACTATAGGAGAACAAATAAAGGCATGCTGTTTTATTTTTATAGTGGTGGTCTAACATTCTAAAAGATTCTCCTATTTCATTCTCCCAGATTAATCAACCTAAAAAGAAGGGATAAGCTACTTAAGCATTCCTTCTAAAAGTTATTATTTGAATTGAAAATGATGTTATAAAATTTTGGTGTTATTTTTCTAATTGGGCTGGTGCATCTGATGCAAATTTGCTCATATAACCTGCAAAGTTTTATGGTCCGTCCTCCTTACTGTGAACTTGACTGGCGGTAATTTGGGTCATGGAAATACTCTGAATTGCTTTTTTATTATACAGCCACTTGGCGACCTGGGAACATTAGATGTTGATGAGAAAGGTGAGGCCTTCTTCTCTGGCGTTAAAGAAAAGCTTAGAGTTGCCGATCTCATTGGGCGATCCATAGTGGTGTACGGAACCAAAGATAAATCAGATCCGGGTCTCACTGCTGCAGTTGTAGCTAGAAGTGCAGGGGTCGGTGAAAACTACAAAAAGATCTGCACGTGTGATGGCACCACCATTTGGGAAGCTACCAACAATGATTTTGTCACCAGCAAGGTTTGATGGTTATACAATCCTACATCTTTCCTACTTGTATTTGTAGCTACTTGTGTACCCGTTGTTACAAAGTTTCTATTTTTGTACAATCTTGTACTTGAAAAGCTGGAAATTTAATATGAAAAACCAAAATGGAGTTCCATTTAATAAAAAGAAACTCATTCTCGGTTCAGTTTTGTTGAGAAAGTCTATTATGTATGTATGAATGATGGCTCCATTTGGAAGTCTGGCATGTCTGGATGTCCCGTGAGTCGTAACCGCAAATTGATGGGACTTAGATGGAGGATAGCCGAGAAATACTCATTCTGAACTTTGGCTGTGATAATTTGCGGGATGGAAATAGTAAGTTTGGAATACACATCTAGTGAACTTGTATCATGTTAGGTTAGATTTTGTGCCGGTTCTTATCCCATTTTACATTTAATCCTGAGACAACTAATATCTTGTGGCATGGTATTAGTTTTCCCTCGGATCTGTGGACTAGTTATAGATGTGGACTCAAATTTATATTTGGGATCGCATGTGGACGTGGACTAGGAGGCAAGTGCTTCTCCTTTCCTTCCTTTGGTGTGTATGATTTCAGAATCAGTCTGCGTGTTTATAGTCCCTGTCTATTGGTACTAGTCTGCTTTGCAGGGTTTGAGCTTCTAGTCTCTGCCTATTGGTATTAGTCTGCTTTGCAGAGGTCAAGGCAGCTGTCACATGCAATTATAAAAATAACATAATTCCTAAATCCGTTCACTCAAAAATCAATTCCTTTACCCATGCACCCCTTAAATTATCGCGATCTCAGTTCAAAAATCATACAACTGATCTGAATGAGCAAAAACCTCTAAAAGAGACTTAAAAGTAAGATAAAAATAAGATAAAGTGAGATAATTTATAAGTTTGTAATTTGTATAATAAGATAAAAAGTAAATAATTTTTAAAAATTTTTATTAATTTTCAAAATTTTTAAATATTTTTTAACAAATTAAATGAACTTGTAATAAAGCCCTTCGAAAGAGAGCATTGTTTGCAATGACTTTAAAGTCGTTATGGACCACCTTTTTCAGTAGCGGTCGGTCGTTTTAGGGTCTTCGTCAAGGATCTGTTGGAAAATCAAACCCGTGGCTCAGTCCACGAAGCTAGCAAGTCCCCTGCTGGGTTTTCAGTAACCAGTTAGCGGATTTTTTGTTTGGGGGGGGGGGGGGGGGGAATAAGGGAGGAGTACGTTTATTTTCGTACTCGCTTTTAAACCTAAAATATTTTTCATACTCTATCCGATTTCTATAGGAGTTTTATTTTTACCCTCATTTCCGTCCCAAACGAGAAACGGAATTCCTGCAGAGAATTGGATACTTGAAATGAAAAAAGTATATAAAAACTTTAAATTTCATATTATAAATTCAAATATTAAGTCTAAATTTCAAAATTTTAAAACCTAACTACTTAAGTATCATGTTTAAATTTCAAATTCAAGCATAAATGTATAAGTATTAATTTAAGTTTTAGTTTCCAGGTTCAAGCCTAAGATCATTAACACAAGTCAATCGAGGAATTTAGGAATTTTTTAGCGATCGGATAAGATATGAGTTGAGGATAGACTCATACGCATATCATATCCAAGCTCCCAAAATTTTTTAAAAATTATTTCCATACTCTACTTGATCTCCAAAATATTCTTACCCAAACAGAGCGCGAATTGGCTAGGGTAGATACAGGTCGGTCGATATGGTTACTCCTAATTAAAATTCAACAAGCCACAACTTGTTAGGATTTAAAAAGCATGAATGTGCCTCCAATTTTAGGCTGCGTTTGACGTACCAAAAAGTAAGAAAAAATGAGATAAAATGTGGTTTGAGGAAACTTTTTGTGTTTGGTGCACACCGCTCAAACCGCATTTTTTGGAGATGAATAGTAAAATTTCGTTTCGACGGATCGGATTTCTGTTTGGATAGATTCAAAATTTTAGGCAGTCATGATTTCTTTACATTACAATCCGTTCAAACGGTTTCCAAACGGATTTGAACGGATTGTAGAAACCGTTTGAACAAAAGTTGCTCACGCAATTCCGTCGGAACGGTTTCTACAATCCGTTGGAACAGTTTTAAAAACGCTACAAAAAATAGTCAAAGTAAGTGTCATTTAGTAGATTAAGAGTCCATAGTGAGAATGACCAAAAAATTTTTGCTATTTGATTAATCGAATTCTAGTTATCGCCTTTTTTTTTAAAATATATTGAACGTTTTTTGAATTTTAAAAAAGTGTAAATGTGTAAAATTTTATAGAGATTTTCAGATATTTTCATTAGCTTTTTGTGCACCAAACGCAGTCTTAATGTAATCGAGTTGACACCAGGGGTGGTCCCAAGGAGGACGAACAGGGGCCACAATTTTCTTAAGTTTTGAGAATTTTTTAATACTTACATAAATTTTAAGATTTTTTTTATATAATATAGTGTTTGATCCTCTTTAAATTTTAAAAATTTTTTAATATTCTTATAAATTTAAAGATTTTTTTTCATATAATAAAGTGTTTAGCTCTTTTAAAATTTATAAAATTTTATTTCACTCTTTACTTAATATAAAATTTTTTACATTGATCTCCCCTTACTCAAAAAATCTTAGACCGGCAACTCGCTGACAAGACCTCCGCCCCCCCGCTCCTCTCTCTGTTGTAAGTTATCAGGCCCATGACTAACTACCAAAAAAAAACAATCAGGCCCATGACTGTCGACTTGTTGGATTTGACGCCTGCACTTTTTATTTTTCGTTTTCAAACGAACTGTTAGATTTTTTTTCCCCCACAGGAATATCTTGAATTTTTTTTTTTTTTTTTTTCACATAAACGCAGTTTGTAATGAAGATTTTTACAAACTACGATTTTTGACCCGAAGTCATTTACAATGACGATTTTAGAGGTACAAGCTCTGGGAATTGATTTTTGGAATGAATTAGTTACGCTGTGTTTGGAAATATTTCTTTTAAAATCATTTGATTTTAAATTAAAGATTTGGTTTAATTTGAATTGATAAAATGAAATTATGTTTAGAACACATGTTTAAATCTAAAAATTGAATTAAATTGATTTAAAAAAAATTAAATTTATCCATGTTAGTAAAAAAAAATATAGGATAAATATAATGTACTAGAGTAAATTTAACCACTTATTCAGATAGTTTAATAAAATAATAAATTTTTATCGAATTCTATTATTTTCAGTTAAATTTTAAATGATATAAAAATTTTAAAATTTAAGTTATTAAATGGAATTAAATTCAATACGTAAAATTTTATTTTAATTGTAAATATAAAAATTAGTAAAAATTCTCATTAAATAATATTAAATGTCATCAAATTCACCATCATAGGGAAGTTATGTTACGTTTTTAAGCAAAAGCTTTTCTTTTGTACACTTGCTTGTAGTCAAGATTCCTCTGTCTAGCATTACTTAATTGCAGAGCATGGAGCATGCCCTTGGAAATCTGTGCTGTTTTCTTTTTAATGTAGCGAACTTATCCCAAAAAAAAAAAAGAAAAAAAAAAGTGAGCCATGCTTGTGTTTTATTGTCCTGCACACATGAAAGTCCCTTGTCAATAAATTCTTACCATTTCCAACGCCACGATGCTAAAAATATCAAATTGCTTGCTTGAAGCTTCATTAAGGATCTCTGAAGACTTCACTGCTCAATTACATCAGGCTAATTGATTGATGTTCAAGGTTAACAACACCGGTTTGTATCAATTGTAAACATTGTAACATGGCTTTTCATGACCAGCCCTGTAGAAAATCCCATGAGTTGGTGAAGCAAACTAGGACATTATTCAAACTGAAAGGGTTTTACTGTGAAGAGGCCACAGACGAGCTTTTCGGAGGCAGCATCCCTTCTCTCTTGGCCATTTCGTACAAAGCAATGGCTGTCAGAGTTTTTGCATCGGCTGTCGAACGCCAGAGTTTCTCGTAGGGAACTACACGCACCTTTATTAATTCACCATGTTCGCGAAGACCCGTTTCTTTTCCCTGCAGCTGTGTGATAATTTCTTTATCCACGTGCCCTCTGTATAGAAACAGGCTAATATCTTCATCACACCCTCCCTAACAATGGAAAATGTTAAAAAAGATTACTTATACTGAACAAAGCAGAGTGGAAAAAAACTGATTTTAACGAAGTGAGTTGAATGGTTTTGTCACAATGAAGTAATGTCCGCCTCATGTTAACTCCACACACAAATGCAGACACAAATTAATCTTGTTCTCAAATATACAACTCAACTCAGCAAAGTTTTAAATGAGTTGGAGTCCATTATATGAATTCTCTTTCTCCATTTATTTCTATAATTGGAGTAATTTTCATAAGAAATGACTAAGTTTGAAGTTGGCTGTTCCAACCTATCACAACCCCCATCCCAATTTTTTAATCCAGACTTGGGAATTATTGTGTTAAAAATAAACATTTTTTTTAACATTAAGCACGCACAAGCAGGGATTTTGTTCTCGAATATAATGAGAGAGAAATTGTTCAAGCATATATCATGCACAAATTAGTCAAATAATCCAGCTAAGTCAACTAGTTGGAACTGCTAATCTGCTGATCCTCCCACAGGGTTTAAAGCTACAAAGCATGGAGTTGATACAAAATTATGAACCCATTACCACTGAAATTTTTGAAAAATTAAAGGCGGCAGCAATGTGGTGGAAAATAAATTTCTGTCCATAAAAATATAAGGCTGTTGTGTGTGAGCAAAATAAGGTGACCCCTTCACTGAAATCCCTCTTGGATTTCTGCATTGACTCATGATCTGTATGACTATCGGAAAATCATTAAAATAAAAGAAAAAAAATAATGATGATTTTTTTATTCTCAACAATCTCAGAGAGTCAGAAGATATTTTAAAAATATGATTCCTTGTCACTGTGCCTGACGACTCCAACCAGGAGATGAAGATAGAGAGAGAGAGAGAGAGAGAGGAGAAAAAAAAAAAAAAAAAAGAGTTATTCCTGGCACCAAACAATTCTCAGATCTAAAACTTTTAGCCATGCAGTTGAGCATAAAAACAAGAACCTGGCCCTACATACCGGAGAGGGAAAAACTCTGCCACCAGTTGATGGATCTAGGAATGCTGTAAGATCAATCATGTCTTCTAGATTCAAGCAAATACCAGTCTCCTCCTCAACCTGTCAAATTCATCTGATGGACATTGTAAACATTGAACCACACTGAGTTGAAGCCCTTCCATATAATCTTAAAGCCTCTAAAAGTTAAATTTTGTTAGTGATGTTTAAGGCTAATGGGGTTTAGACAATGTACATAGTGAACACAGTAAAATATACAATCATGAATATTTTATTTAACGAACATTTCAGCTAAAATAAGTTTAAGCAAGAATTGGTTTAAATCTTGATACTGCAGTTAATTTGAGGTGGTCTTACGAACCAAAGGAGCATTTATAGCCAATTGCTATATTAGATCATATTTGATGAAAAACAAGGGGTCTACAATGACATTAAGAAGTTAGCAAGACGAGTGCCAATATTACTTCCATAAGCATAAAGTTGTTTATGAATTTGATTCCCATGGTACCTATTCATATTGCCATTCAACTCATGAACTGGCTTTCTTGAGGTGGCTTGAAAACTCATCCTTCGTAATATTTTATCCCTTTTTTCTTTGTGGATATATATATATATAGAGAGAGAGACAGACAGACCTCCCGAACAGCTGTTCCCACAAAATCGCCCTTGTCATCGTCCAACATTCCAGCTGGTAATTCCAAGGTGATCCTTCCAACAGGTACACGGACCTTAACATGCATACATTCTTATTAGAATCTCCGTTATATGGAAGTCCAGAACTCAATCTCAGATTTACCATCTAAACGTTAGCTAAAAAGATTAGATAAATACACTGATAGACAAAAAAATCATACTTGTTCGGTAAGCACAGCATAAGTCTCACCCTCTGACTCTAAAAGGATCAGCACCGCCACAGCTGGCCCTCGTGCAAACACAATACCTGGAACCTAAGCACGTTTTTATTCATAAAGGAAGAAGAAAACAAACAAAAATAAATAGAACCAAAGAATTATTGTTCTAATGCATGTTCTGAATTCAGAAGCAACACATCGAGATGCTAAGCCAGATGAATTCAAAGCAAGAAATCATCTGCTAATGAGATACCTTTTTTCCCGTTTCCCTATCAACCACATCTGCTTTGAACTTAAGAAATCCAATGCGCTTGCCAAACATATCAATGCCCTATCATCATAAGAGAGAAAGAAAAATCATACATAATTACGAAAGGACACAAAACCTATCATTAGTGGATTTACACTCTAGCAATCAGCTTAAACATTAGGATGTACTACCATGGGAACCAAATCAGCTTTTTGCATTTTTTAAGTTTATTAGTATATAGGTAAAACTTGTTCTCATACAACTGGCAACAGGGTTAAACCCAGTCAAACTCATTAGGCAATTTTAAGTCTAGAATAATATGAAGCTATTTACAATCCCAACCAGTTACAGAAGGCACCGGAATAATAGTGGATGACTAAGAGAGAATACCAGACATCTGCAACACAGAATACCTCAACCCAAGCAGCGGAGCACCTATAAAGCTCCCTTTAACATCAAAAGGCATAGATAAGCATGAAAGGAGCTGCCCTACTGACCATTCAAATTGCTTTAAATACCAACTTTGGTAACATCATCTTTAACCTCTTAACAGTGTATTCTCTGAAGCCCGTCCTATTAGATGAATAGCCCTCAACAATTGCGAATAAACTGTACCTGAATGAGGACTCGTTTCAAGGACATAGCTCCATTAGCCAGTACGCCGGTATCAGTTTGCATGTTCTTCAGCCATTGCTGGAACAGAGAGGATTCAATGGCAGTCCTGCTTATAGAAAACAGGCAAAGAAAAGATTCAACTTTTCTCATAACGAGGCACCGCTGTGTGTACTAAAACTTCTGTCATTAATAATAACAACCACCTGAGGCATAGATAGACAATCATATACAACGAATTCATCACACTCTCAAATCTCAACACATTAGGCTTTTGCCTATATCTAGATATACACATGACTATATATATATATTAATATATATATTAATCTAAAAACATAACCGCCCTCCTTTCCCAAAAAGGCTCTGCAACTGCCAATAATTCATATTTCTAAGCATACACACCGACATACAAACCCACAAAATAATAGAAAAGAAAAAAGCAATTGATTATTTATTTATTTTTTTTCAAACAAATCCATAAACCAAAGTTTTTAGCGTTCAGATCAATTATTTTCCTTTTTGCCCTGTTTTGAACTGCATCTTCCTCTTCCTCTCAAACCCAAGCAAGAAGTCCGGGTCCCCCGAACCCTAACTCAAATTTATTTATTGCACTGCGAACAAGTGGGCTTCAATTGGAACGTGAAAGATCAGAGACATTCGAGTGCGTCTCCTTTTGTAGTTAAATTTTCTTTTCTTTTCTTTTTTTTTAAATCGAATAATTCAAATCCAGCGTCATTAACCAGCATGTCGGTTTTCAAGTTCATTTAGTCTATATATATATATATATATATACACACACACGCATAAAAGGTATAACTAGCAAAAAAGAGAGAGAGAGGAGCCGTTGATTCACCTGAATTCGAGTTCGGAAACACCGGGAGCTGCGACGATCTGGACGGCTTCACCGAGTTGAGCGGGCAAATTGATGGTGTGAGTGAATTGGGATGACGATGATTCAGCTACCATTTTCGTGCAGACTGTTCTTCTCAGTGCTCGTTTAGGAATCTGAATTAGACTCGGAGCCAACAAGAAGTCGAATTTCTTCAGTTTTGTGAACGTGACCAGAGACATGGACGAAGATTGGAGAAGAAGTCGAAGCGTCATCGTTTTTGACGCCCTCTGCTATACAGTCCTGTGCCCGCTCGCTTGCGCGGAGCTCTTTGCTTTTCTTATTTGAAACTCCACGTGTCGACTCCACAAAGGAGTGTTTGTATGCAAGAGGGATACATGGACGGTAGATATAAGGCAGTTTGGAGGCTCCAAAATTAATAAAAAAAGTACTAAGAGTCTGTTTGGAAACCTTAAATTAGCACGTGCTAATTTGTAGTAAGTAATTAGCAAATACAAGAATTATTATATTATCCCTGCTAATTTTCTCAAACTATTAGTAAACTATTAACATATGAGGGTATAAATATCAATATATAAGAAATTTTACCTTCCCAAAAATTAGCACATGCTAATTAGTACATGCTAATTTTCCCAAACCAAGCCTAAAAGTTACATTTTGTAACTTTTGGTACGTTTGGTAAAATCACAATTTTTTTCACTTTTTTGATTTGTTACAGTAAAAAATAAAATAAAAAGTTATCACTTTTTTAATTTGTTACAGTAAAAAATAAACCAAATACAGAAAAAGTTACCATTTTTCTGATTTACTATAGTAAAAGGTTTATCAAATACCTAAAAGTTACAAACAAATGATAAAAAATACATTTTATTCCACCAAACACACAAAAAAATATAAATAAAAAAACACACAAAAAATTACAAAAATTTTACTTTTTTTCTTCTTTTTGAACCTCCAAACAGGCCTCATAAGGGGGGGTTATGGATGGAGGGTCATGATTTTATCAACATCTATTGGTTCAATAAACAATATTTATTAATTCAAAAAATTTTAGTTTGGTTAAATCATAATTCTCTGTATTTACACTTCAGTTCGTACAGCGTAGCCTCCTAATTTGTAATTAATTTTCGCTCAGATTTTTTTGTTTATTTTGACGTAAAATATTTTATTATTTAAAATATTTTTAAATATTTAGTGATAATTTTAAAAGTGTTTTTCAGATACAAAAACCCCGATCCTTGACAAGTGTAATGCGTGATTTGGATTTTCTTATCACATGTATTCGAAATTTTTTATTTTAAGTAATTTTTATTGTTTTTTAAATTATAAATAATATTTCTAAAAGTTATCAAATAAAAAATGAAATAAAAAAAATTCGGCTAACTTATTTAAATATGTCAATTGATGCCAAGTGAACACGATAGACTTGATCCGGATCAGAAAATAAATGGATCCGTTGGTTGAGATGAGATCCGATCCGGCAATCAACGGGGGACACAAACCCATTAATTTTAATCTCCTGTACTCTATTTTTATTTTTTTATTATTAAGTAAAATTACAAAATTCTCATTTTTTTAACTTGTTATTCTTATGCAAATTTTTAAATAGCATAATTGTCCTCTATAAAGAAAATATTTACAAATTAAAATAAATATCCTTAGCCTACAAAAGAATAGAAAAATATTTTTAAAGACTAAAATAAATTTTATTTATATTTATATTTTTAATAATTATATAAAATAAAATTTATTCTATAATTTAATTAAATAAAAAATAATTTTTTCTTTTTTTTATAAAACTTTGTTATTTTAACTTTTGTCATCATCTTCAATCCCTTTAATAAGGTTCTATACCATTCTTTCAATTCTCACAATCAAATAATATGTTTTAAAAATAGTATAAATAAAATGTAATGTAGTAAATATTAAAATAAATAAATTAAGAAAGATTTGTAAAAATAAATAAATAAATATCAAGATGATAAAAAAATGAAAAAAGTTTGCAAATAAATTGAAATGAAATAAGTTAATTTATTATTTGATTAAGCTATAAAATAAATTAAGATTATTTTTATATGATATCTAAAAATATAAATAAAAACAAATTTTATTTTAGTCTTTCAATATACATATATTAAATAAAACTTACAAATGTGAAAATAAGACGATATGTAAATTTAAATTTTTAATTGTCCTTTACTTCTACTAAATTTTCTCACCAATCATAAATCCAAGATAGAATTATTGTGTTTTTTTTTTTTAACCATTCATGTACAAAAAAAAAAAAAAATAAACTATCAAAAAAATATCTAACTAGGAAATCAATGAATCAAAAAAATTAATTTTTAAGTATCCAAATAAATTTATCAAAGAAACAATAAGTATATTTCTTTTGAAAATTTAATTCAAATTTTTTACAATAATAAATATTTTTTAAAAAATCTACAATTATAAATTTTTTTATCATAATAAGTAATTCATTTACATAAGTGATTTAAAAAAAAAGATTTTAATTGCCTACCCACTTATCAAAAAATTTAAGAAAAAATGATAAGTTGCTCGTGTATATATTTAAAAAAAATAATTTCTATTATAAAAAAAAGTCTTTATAACATTATAATTATATTTTGAATTTAGTTTTTGTATAAGAATTTTTATGACATTGTAAGTATATAAAATATGTAAAAAGAAATATAGGTAATTATATAATTTTATTTTTAAAAAATAAAGTGGAGTGCAAGAAACTTTATGTGGAGAACAAATAGTCTCACCCTGACATATACTAATATCATCGATACAATCAAATTAGTTATTTTATAACTATAAATACCAAAGGTTTTACTTCTTAGCTTTAATATTGAAAAGTCCTTAATCAGGTACCTCTTCGACTATTCTTCTTTAATTTCACTAGATTAACAAATATAATCCTTTTAAATCTACTTTTCAATTTTTTTACCTATGAAAGATAGGTAAATTTAATTTTGCACCGAAAGCAATAGGGTTAAGTTGGTAGTCAGAGGTGTTACTTATGATTAAGTAGTGTTTAGATGATAAAAAATATAAAAAAATTAGTGTAAAAATAACACAATAATGAAATTTAATTGAAAATTTTTGATAAAAATAATTTTTTTTTAGTATTTTTTAAATAAATCAAATACTTCCTTAGATTGCATGAGTTTTGATTTGGCAACGAGTTAATTGACCAAGCATCTAAAGCGGAAACTCATAAGAAAATCAGATAAGGTTGAAACGATGAACCTTATTTGGCAACAAGGGTTGGCTCTGTACGAAAAATAACAGAGCATGCACGCCAGGCCTGGTTTAGTGTTAATAAAAAAAAATACAAAATTTTGCGAACATTAATTACAAGAATATAAAATTAAAATTTTTTTTTCACTGCATAAAATATGAGACATTAATTTTTATAATTTTACATATTTTTATACAACTCCAAACACAAACGTTATTATCCAGCCAAAGAGTACTGTCCACAGAGGACCCACCTCACAACCCATCACCTGCAGACATCTGACATGTCAGAAGACTTGCAGTCGACTTCCCCTCCTCGTTTTTGTATCTACTTGTATCGCATTGGCTTCCGCTAGGCACGGCAAACTCGATTTTCTTTTGGTATTATGACTTTTTTTTTCCATTAAAATTTGATTTTTAGATATCTTATTTATATTACAAAAAATAAAAAAAAAATTCATAAATTGATTAACAATAATTAAAATTTTAATTATTTTACATAAAAGTAAATTTTCTGTATCCAAATCAAGTCATACATCCATTTTAATAGAGTTCATAAAATAAATAAATGTGATTGTACGATAATTATAATTATAAGTAATTTTAAAGTGATAAAAAGTGAGATAAAGTGTAATAAATTACAGGTTCATAATTCGTGTAATAAGATAAAAAGTGAATAACTTTTAAAATTTTTTAATATTTTTTACTCTTTTTCAAAATTTTTTGTCACTTCAAACTAAGTCTTTGCCTAAAATTTTGGGTAAGAGGAAATTAGCCCCGGTAGTTACATCATTATGTAATGTGAAAACTACGTATCAAGAATTTCAGATTATTTGTCAAGGGCAATCCAAGTCATTAGCTTGAATACAGTAGTCCCATCGGCTGCTTTTGAAAAACACTGTAAATAAGAGTAAAATAGTTATTTTAAATAATTTTCTATAACAGAGAATGATACGGCAACTTTCCAGTTGAAGAATTATAGTAGAGATTTTCTAAAACATAAAGCGTATAGAAATGTTAATATGAGACATTAAGAAGTAAAAAGGGGAGGAAAGAATCCTCCCAAACTAACTGAGACGCCATATTATCAAAGCATTAAATTGAAGTTCAATTTGGCAGAAGGAGTGAAAAGGCTCACTAAGATCTCAAACTAGGTTGAGAAGGACTGCTGTAACATGTGAGATAAATCCTAATTGTTAATTGGTATGAGATCCAGGTTTTTAAGGGAACTCGTCTTCCTTTACTTCTCGATCTCTTGTGTACTTTTTGTGCGTGTACCATTTGTCTTCTGGCTTACAAGTGGAGGATACAGGTGAAGATATGCATTGAGATTTATCTCGCGGCTTCGTTTAGAGTTAAACAAAATAAAATAAAATTTTATAAATTTTTATAAATATAAATTATGAGACAATAAAATTTAAATTCTTTACTCACTACATAAATTATGATATATTTATTTTTATAATTTTATTTTATTTTATATATTTTTATATATCTCTAAACACACTCTGTGTCACTAAAATAATATTTTTAAATTAATATAAGATTGTAATGAGTTTATGCACGCCGTACCATCTAAGTTTGATGCTTTTCTCTCTCTCTCACACACACACACACACACACATATCTGACGGAGTTATAGCATCCCATAGCTTTTCACATATATACGACGAAGTTACAGCATACCAGCTCATTTCCTTTTTTATGCTTTGACGCCCTTCTGCCCAGAGGATGGAACCACAAAACCCACCTCCCAAGATTGCTTGCCTTGCAGACCATGGTACACACTCTTCTCTCTCTCTCTCTCTCCTTCCTCTGTTTCTATCTTCAATTATTTTTATGCTTTGTTCCCGTTGTTCATATTTGGCCATTGTTACAGATTTTTTAGCCATTAGCGGGACAAGGAATAGTCATCGTTTGGAGATGAAGAACAAGGGGCCGAGTAATGGAGAAGGAGGGTCATCCCCGACTGTAGTTGGGCTGAGCCTTGAGCTTGGTCGTGGTGGTGGGTCAAGTAATCGACATGGCTCCTCAAAATCATCTGGGTTTACTTTCCTTCAGTTGCAAGAGCTAGAGCACCAAGCCCTTATCTACAACTATATTGAAGCTGGACTCTCTGTTCCTCACCATCTCCTCCTTCCAGTATGGAAGAGTGTGGCTAGCTCTTTGATTGGTCTCAACAGTGATCCGCAGCAACAATGTTATCCTAGTTGTGAGTTCCAAAACCCACTCTTAATTTATTTTCAATTGATTTGGGGCTTTTGTTTTGTGGGTGAAACCGATGAAAATTAAGCATTAAACTTGTAGCTAGCACTGAATTATTATTAGTTCTACATGTTATACCCAAAAAGGGGAAAAATAAATAAATATCTAGTACTGAAAATTTTATTAGTACTAAAAATACCTTAATTAAATTTAACAAATTAGGTTTTATTTAAGATCCGTTTGATTTACTGATAATTTTCAAAAATATTTAAAAATTTATAAAAGTTATTAATTTTTTATCTTACTGTACGAATTACGAATTTACAATTTATCTCATTTTTTATTATTCCAAACAAACTCTTAATTAGCTTCACTTCTCGT
The DNA here is from genome assembly GCA_019916065.1 of Vitellaria paradoxa. Taxonomy (NCBI): domain Eukaryota; kingdom Viridiplantae; phylum Streptophyta; class Magnoliopsida; order Ericales; family Sapotaceae; genus Vitellaria; species Vitellaria paradoxa. The sequence continues at coordinate 5,081,425 of CM034235.1, forward strand.
ATAAAAAGCATGTTGATATTTGATTATAATTTATAAATCATGCATTTCTGACTTAAAAAAAATAGTGTTTTTATGCTAGTTTATTTAATTTTAATAGGGCAAGATGGTAATTGGAGTGTGTTTAGAGTTGTATAAAAATGTATAAAATAAATAAAATTATAAAAATAAATATCTCGTAATTCGTATAATGAGTGAAGAATATAAATTTTACTATCTTGTAATTTATATTTATAGAGATTTATAAGATTTTATTTTGTTTTACTTAGCCCCAAACGGAGCCTTGATGAGCTTGTGAGCTTGTGTTTTAATTCAAATCGTGGCCCTACGTCTGTGCACTAAAATACTCCTCCAGTCATTAGTAGGGTGTGTTCGGAGAATTAAATTTTGGTAAAAATTTTTAAAAATCTTTATTATATTTTTATACATGGTTATCTTCTCAAAGTTTAAAAAAAAGTTTAATATTATTTAAAAAAAAAAATCGATAATTGGAATTCGCTTAGGTAAATAATAAATTTTTTTTTTACTATTTTCACCACAAACTCTTAACTTACCGAATGATACCTATTGTGATTATTTTTTGCAGAGTTATAAAAACTGTTCCGACAGATTAGTACAGTCAATTTTGTCCAAACGGATTATAGAAATCGTTTTAAGTCTGATTTGATATGTAAAAAAACCGATACAAAATTTTAAATCCGTCTAAACAGAAATTCAATCCGTCCAAACAAAAATATTACAGTTCATCTTCAAAAAATACAGTTTGATATGTGTTTATCAAACAAAAAATTTTTTTTCAAACTATATTTTATTTTATTTTATTTTTTATCACTCTAAACACACTCTTAAATAATACCCTAGCAAAAAACGTGTATTAATAGAACTCTTGTTACCAGGAAACAGTTTCATGGGTTTAAATATTTTGATCCCCGTTGATAAACTTGCTGACGCTAGTTGTCAGTTTCCTAACCATCGCTCCTCATTAAGGGCTTTGTACATGCTCTGTCAGAGACCATAAACATTAAAGCGGCTGCATTAAGGTCCCATGCCTAAAGCATTAGGCATGTAAAATGGTGTGGACCCGACCCTGACCCGAGCCGAAAACTGATTGATGCTGCTCGGTTTGACCTTGACTTTGGCCAACTTTGAGAAAATCGGGCCGGACCGGTCAAGTCGGGATTAGACAAATCCAATCCTAACCCGATCCTGATCTTATGTACTTTTTAAAAACATTTTTAAATAAATTAAAAAAATATAGTTATCCAAATAGTCTTAAAAGAAATTGATGTAATTTCAGTTACATTTAATTTTATAAATTGTAATAAATAATTTTTATTTACAAAAATAACATTTAAAAATAAAAAGTTATTTATTACAATTTACAAATAAAATTAGAATCATTCAATGAATAAATTTTATTAACAGACAAATGATTAATTACTTAATTGGAGAGAAAAAGAAGTGGGGTGGAGCCCACAAGAAAAGAGGAAAAATATTAAATAAAAATAACGGAGAGCAGTAATGAAGGAGAAGGGAAGGGGGCGGGTAAGTGGGTCGGGCCTATTGGGCGAGGATGCCCCAAGCCTAGACTCGGAGGTATTGGACAGAGGGGGCGGACCATTATCGAATTTCAGAGGCAGAGTGGTATGGAATTCCATGATGGTGTAAGCCAAAAACTGGGTTGGGTCGGCTCGATCCTATTTACATCACTACTGAGCACTAAACAATGTCATTGAAAATTTAACTTGGCCATCTTTCCTTGATTGATTACTTTAGAATTTTGAAGACTTTTTTTTTTCTTAAAATTTTTATTTGGTTTCTTAACTTTTATTTATTGATTGATTTATTTTTGTGGTTGGGTTAATCTAAGTAGTCGTGGGCCTTAGCTCCTTGCATCATGACTACAAAAACAGCATGGAGCCGGAACCAGGGAGGTGCAGAAGAACAGATGGGAAGAAATGGAGGTGTAGCAAAGATGTCGTGCCAAATCACAAGTACTGCGAAAGGCACATCCACAGAGGCCGTCACCGTTCAAGAAAGCGTGTGGAAGCTCCTCCTCAACTCACCACTGCTACCAGTAGCAACCCCACGAGCAGAGATGTTCAACTTTCAAACACCAATCTCTAGCTCTCCTTTATTTATTTCAAACACCCCCCCCCCCCAAAAAGTACTTCAGTAGCGTAGTTGATAAAGTGCCTGTTATCGGGGCTCTGGTCCCGTTATACTTTCCGTTATTTCTCGGTATACTCTGTATTTGTGTTATCGCCATCGCGACCATTTCATGGGCCGTTTCCTTTTGTTTTTAAAATCGTGTTAATTATGGTTAAAATATTAAAGCAACATTTTCCCTTATCGGGTTTTGCTTGTTTTAGAACGAACAAGACCAACCTATAGTTTTTCAAAGTTGGGTTTCGCTCAGCAAAAGCTTAATGGTCCTGGTGATGGTGGTGGAGCCCATAGGCTCACCATGCATTGAATGACTGTATGTTCGTAGCTGTTTTGACAGGATCAGATCTGTTTAGGCTAGGTGACTTGAATGGCTTCACATCATCACATGTTTGTTTTCTTGTCTTTTTTAATGAATAGTTTTGTGGCTTTTGTTCGTCTCTAATATGTTTACCCATGTCACTGCCAATTGCTGTTTTGTGCAATTTGCTTTAGGACACCGGTGCCATTCGTTTGTCATAACATTTCTAACGAGTACACAGTGTAATTTTCTTTTCCCCCTCACTCTCACAAAGCCATTGGCTACGAGTCTTTAAAAAAAAAAAAAAAAAATACTCTATCTTTAACCAATTTTTAAAAATTTTTTAATTAAATTTCGTTATGTGTCATTTTTACACCAACATCTAATTTTTTTGGCAAAACAAACATTACCTCAATTCCAATTTAAAAGAGCAGTTTATTTAATAGAAGGAGTTATCAGCCATCTTATGCGTGTGTTTGGGGAGTCTAAAATAACGAAAAATGTAATTTGGGTAATTTTTGACATTTAAGATGCAGTCACTAAATCACGTTTTTTAGAGATAAATAGTGAAATTTTTTTATTTTTGTATCAAACTTTTAGAGAGAGAAATTATCCGAAAAATTTTTTGAGTTCATCAGATCGGTTTTATGTTAGAATTTATTGAAAGTTGTTGAAAAGTTTTTAAAACTTGTAGAAAAGTTATTAAGGTCTGTAAAAAAATTTATTGAGATTTATAAAAATTTGTTAAAATATATAGATATAAATAAATTTATAAAAAATTTCACAAAATATAAGAAGTGCAAAATGTGTTAAAAAATTTTAAAAATTTTACGAGATTTTCAATGCACTAAACGCATCCTATATTACAAAAATTCGTAGCAAGGCATGGACATTTTGCTAGTAATACGTAACATAGTTATTAGAATGTAACCCTATATTACAAAAATTCGTAGCAAGGCATGGACATTTTGCTAGTAATACGTAACATAGTTATTAGAATGTAACCGGACAATGCATTGATTGAAAAACTCAGTGGTTGAACCGGATTCAACTTATCTTCTAAAAATTATATAATATATTTAATAAAATATATGCTTAAATAAGAAGGTAATGACATAACACAATATAAAAAAAAAAAGTTAAATTACACTTATCTTTCTTTAATATTTGAGTAATTATAATTAGCATACACAAAATTTAAAAATTACACTTACTTTCTTTATTTTGAAATATTATTAATATTAACCACCTTCCGACAAAACAGTCATTAAAATTTAATATAAAATGTCAAACTAACTAAAATTTCATGTATTTTTCTTATTTTATTAATCTCTCTCTCATATCCAGTCAAATTATTTTAGAAAAATCATCAAAACTTTTTTGGTTTTACTTATTTTTGAAGGTTTTTATAAAGAAAATTGATGAAAATGTGATAGAGGGGGATAAAATAGGAAAAATACTTAAAATTTTAATTATTTTAATATTTTTGTTAAGTTTTAATATTTGATTTTATAAAAAAGGGGTCAATATTATTAACATTTTAAAATAAGGGAGATAAGTGTAATTTTTAAATATTTTAGGCACTAAGTGTAAGTACTCAAATATTAAAAGGAAGTAGATGTAATTTACCCTATAAAAAAATTAAGATTTTGGGCGATTGTGCTAAAAATAAAATTATTATCTTTAGTTCTTATATTTATATGAATATAAATATTTTAATATATATACGAGTTTAGAAATTAAAAATATAAACTAAAAGTTCAATTTTAAAATGTCAAAATTATTATCAAAATATTTCTTTATGTAACTCTCAATTATTGTATGTAATAAAGGGGAAGGGCTATTTAGAGTAATAAAATTTGATAAAAGTTATGAGTTCGTAATTTGTGTAGTGAGATAAAAAGTAAATAATTTTTAAAAATTTTTAGTAATTTTTAGCTATTTTTAGAATTCCAAATGAAGTTAGACTTGTTAAATTATGCATTTTTATAAATTCATATTCTTTAATTTTTACCATTTGAATTATCTGAATGAGACAAATGATTATAAATGTATAAAAAACTTACAACTATATTTTTAAAACAAAAATAAAAATAGAAAATGAATTTAAAAAATGGTTAATTTATTATACCTGCTCCTAATAATTATGTTACACGAAATTAATATTTAATATATATTTTAATTATTTAATAATTAAATTTTTATTATTTAATATTTTAACATATAAGATATGTGTTGGGTAAATGCAAAAAAAAAAAAAAAAAATTCTAAGATTTATACTCCGTTTGAAACGATGAATTTAGTGAGATTTGATTTTATTTGATAAAAATTCTCGTCAATTCTTATTTTTAAAATTAAAATAAAATTTCATGAGTTTGATTTAATTTGATTTCATAACTTAAATTTTGAAATTTCTATATCATCTGAAATATAATCCAAAATAATAAAATTTGTTGAGAATTTATTATTTTCTTAAATAATTTAAGTAAGTGGACAAATTTATTATCATATTTTCTATTTTCTATTAACTTGATAAAACTTGATATTTATTTTAAACTAAATCAATTTAATTCTTAAATTAAAAATGTATTTCAAATATAAAATTTTAATTACTAAATCAAATCAGATTAAATTATTTATTTATTTAAAAAAATAAATTCTAAATTAGAAATAACTAAAAACAGAGTGCTAGGAAAATTGAAACGCACCGTAACTTAATGATGTCACCCGTATGCACCGCACGTGATAATTTAAAAAAAAAAAAAAAAGGGAATTGGGCAATGTGAAACACAGAGCTCCATCGTTTTGACCCGAAAAAGACCAGAGTCCCCTTCCAATACTGACACTCGGACTTTAAAGACTGCGATCGCTTTTTCACGGGGATTCTGATGATTTTTCATCCCCATTTCGCATCCAACGGCTCGCAATCAATCCCTCAGTCTTCACAAATCTAAACACTAGGCCATCACACTCAACGCCCCCACATATCTTCATAGCTTCACGGTGCACTTCTTCCAGATCTAATAAAAGCTCGCCGGGGAGGGAAAATTGGGCGCTTGATTTCCCACTTTGCCCATGGTGGAAGCACAGTCATGGACTACGCGCAGGGGCAGCAACCCGAGGCTGGAATCTTCGCCGGCCGACCAAGTCCTCGACATTCCGGCGACGCCCACCGGTGATGACCGGAACAACGGCCACATCAGTGCCATTGGATCGATTCTCTCCCCGAACGTTTTGACGGCTGTGATCATCGCCTCCTGGTACCTCTCCAATATCGGCGTTCTGCTTCTGAACAAGTACCTCCTCAGCATCCATGGCTACCGGTACCCCATCTTCCTCACCATGCTTCACATGCTATCGTGCGCCAGCTACAGCCTCGCCGCCATACGGTGGCTCGAGATCGTTCCCCTCCAGCACATCCTCTCCCGTCGCCAGCTCCTCAAGATCTTCGCCCTCTCCGCCATCTTCTGCTTCTCCGTTGTCTGCGGCAACGCCTCCCTCCGCTACCTGCCCGTCTCGTTCAACCAAGCCATCGGCGCCACCACTCCCTTCTTCACCGCCATCTTCGCCTTCCTCATCACCTGCAAGAAAGAGTCCGCAGAGGTTTATCTTGCGCTCTGGCCGGTCGTGTTCGGCATCGTTCTCGCCAGCAACAGCGAGCCGTTGTTTCACCTGTTCGGATTCTTAGTCTGCGTCGGCTCAACCGCCGGCCGAGCCCTGAAATCGGTGGTTCAAGGGCTTCTATTAACCTCCGAGGCTGAGAAGTTAAACTCTATGAATTTGCTTCTCTATATGGCTCCGATGGCGGCTCTGATTTTACTTCCATTCACGCTCTACATAGAAGGGAATGTGCTTGCGATTACTGTGGAGAAGGCGAGGAATGATTCGTTCATTGTGTTCCTGTTGATCGCCAACGCCACGGTGGCGTATTTGGTGAACTTGACGAACTTTTGGGTGACGAAGCACACCAGTGCTCTGACGCTGCAGGTTTTAGGGAACGCCAAAGCGGCGGTGGCGGCGGTGGTGTCGGTTTTGATATTCAGGAATCCGGTGACAGCGATGGGGATGACGGGGTTCGCGGTGACTGTAATGGGCGTGGTACTGTACAGCGAAGCGAAGAAGAGATCAAAAGTTCAAGCTCATTGATTGATTCGATTTGACAACACACGGTGCGGTTGTTTTCTTCAATTGGATGCTCTTTTTTTTTTTTTTTTTAATTGTTTATGCAGTCTTTACTTTGATAAAAGGTATTATAGTAATCCACGGAAAGAAAGAGAATTGGGATCAAAATTGAAACAATTACACAATTCCATTGTATAGGATAATGGAATCGGGAAAAGAGTTTGTGTGGTGCTCTTTTCTCAGTTTTTTTTTCTTTTTTTCAACATAACAGTCCTTGATTGGGAGTAGTTTAAGAGAATAAGCTCTCTTTTACTTTCCCGTGTGTAATTTTATTGTTGGCTGCAATTTTTGCGCACAAATTCTTCAAATGTTATTTTTCGTGTTGTAATTTTAGGGGACGAATTATACCCATTTCAAATTTCAAACAAATTCCCTGTTAATTACCAAACTTTATATGCTCTGTTATCTTGCAATTACATTTTTTTTTTCGCAGTGTATGTGCGGCTGTGTGTATAATTGGCATTCTTTCTATTCGTATGGAATTCTTTAGCTCTGTTTGTTTCTTGATCTTATTAATCCTCCTAGTTGCTCTATTAAGAGAATAACCTCCATCAGAATACCCAAATGCCTGCTAGTGGGTTTTTTTTTATTTGGTTGTAGATCGTTAATGATCATTTTAGGCTGCTGTCAACAAAGGAAAATTGGAAGTAAAATATAGAACCTTATGACCACTATCCAACCTGGTATAAATGTGATTAAGATCCAAATTTCTCTGCTGGCCTGGGTTTTGGATGATTTGGTTCAATCTTTTAGTTCTGTGATCTATCAATATTTACAAGATTATTTTGCTAGACAGCTAGAGCATATATACTACTTCCCTTTTCAGCTCCAACTTGCTATGAAAAGAATTTGTCTTTCCTGCGCTATTTCCAATAATTTGTTAGCTCGTTTTGAAGGGCACATCAAATGGCAATAGTTCCGATGTTACTTTCTTGAAATCTCAAAGATTGTATGCATCCCATCCTACACAAAAATATCACATGAATCTCTAGGTATGTTTTGTGTTGGAATTAACTTTCTTTAGCTTCGTTCCTGGCAGTAACAGATTATTTTAGATGGCACAGTGCTGTATGGTTTAATTTGTATTTCATTAGTTGGTTTGATGAATGTTGAAATAACTTCGTAGTAAGTTAAATAGCTTGTGAGGGTACATTTAATTTCTCTAAACTGACTTGAGTTTCTATGAATTCAAAGTTCACAGTTTCAAAGTTCTTATGATCATCTGATCAGACAGCTGCCTTCCTTTGTAATAGACCCTGACTTGAAAATGACATGGAAACTGCCAAAGAGCATTTAAATTCCATAAACATCCGAATGTGATGTTGGTAGACTTTTGTTTGATAAGTTATACGAGATGGGTAAATGTCCTAGCAATGAGCTCATTAATATTTGTTTGTTTGCTTTGTTTGATTGCTTTGAGGAAAAAAAAAACTCCTAAAATCTCATGATAATCATTCTGACCCGATTCTCTCCAATTTTCCTTTCCTGGGGTGTATTTTGGTGGGAAAAATTATCCCATATGATGGTTATTGAAAAATAACTCACCATAATCCAAACCTTCCAAAATTCATCATGCATACTTAAATTATAGAGGTCGCGTATTCTATGTAACAGTTATATGGAATAATTTTTCTCTAGAAACGAGCAAATTGGTTTGAAACACATTTTTAACCTCTGCTATGATTTGTAGAGCTGATATCTTGACGGGAAATGCTTTTCTACGAGAATTTTCTTTTAAAAAATTGTGTTAGAATGATGTGATAATGGTATTTTTATAATAAAAATATTTCATAGTCGGCTCTTTCACTTAATCTTTCATTTTAAGTGATTGGTCACGATAGAGGGATACTATTCTAGTCTACTTTTTATTAAAATAAAATAAAAAAGGTAAATTAATACATCATTAAAAAAAAAAAACACAGTTCTATTATAAAACAAATCATATAATGAAAAGTCTAATATAAGTTATCAACCATCTCTAAATCAAATTCAATTTAAAAAAAAAAAAATACCCAGAGGATGTTTAAGGAATAAGAGGAATTCACTATAAATATTAAGGAACAGAGAACTAGTCAAATGTCTTGAACTTGTCCTCAAGATGTCCCCAAAGTCTTCGGAACCCAAAATATATATATATATATATATATATATATGAATATGCTTAATTGCGTTTATGAGACGTGTCCACTGCATATTAGAAACGTGTCCATTTTTGAAGAGCGTCCAACATAACATCTATAAGCTAGCCTCGATAAAATGTTCGTGCTTCCAAGCTATCTTGATTTTCAACCACAACGACTAACTCTTTCATCTTCTTGAAACATTTGTGTCTTCTCAATGTATAATTAATATATAGGATATTCTAGCGCACATTTACCAACCGTACTTTTAATTTTTATTGGTAAAGCACACATCATGTAGGGAGATAAAATATTTTCTCAACCATCTTGGGAAACATTATTGCTTTTCCTTTGTTTTCATCACTTCCGCCCAAGTTAATTTGAACCAAATTAAATGCCCATGAGCATTTGTCTCAATTATTTCCCTGTATTTTGAAATTGATTGCCAGAGGAATTATTGTTGACAAAACCATGTTGGTCCATTTTTATGTCAACAAACTCGTCCTGTTCAATTTCTGGCCCTTAAGCTAAAGCTGCTGTTACGAACTCAAAAATATATATATATATATATATACATGGTATGAGATGTGACATCTAGTCAGACACTTGGTTGTCTGGCTTTATGATTGATCGTGGTGTGTCTGCTCATTTAGCTCTAAAGCAATTGCAGTCTTCATTCCCAAGTTTAAGTCCCAAAATGAATTACTAATTCTTTCTGGGATTCGTTAATTAACCACTGTCTGCGAGCAGGGACATGATAGGGTGTTTGGTTGATCAAAATTAATTAAAATTTATTAATTTTTTATATTTTTTTCAATCAAAATTTGCGACATATTACTTTTACATCAAATTTTTGTACTTTTACTGTATTTCTTGACCAACGAAACACTTTCATTTAAATTCTAATATTTGGTGGTTGCTGAGGCTTCTTTGTCCGCCAGCTTCCCTAGATCCGGTATTTATTACTAGGTTAGTTGAAGTGTAAATACCAACTCATACCAGACGAGGATATCAAGTTGGTGGTGGAACAGTCGCCGTTCTTTTACTCTTCAGACAAGGGGATCTGATTTTTTTTCTTCTTGAATTTGCATTTCTGTCGTTAGTTACATGGAATTAATTTTTTATGTAGAATTATTTATTTATTTATTTTTAGTAGAGTTTGTGAGATATGGTGCGAGGTAAGTGATGCAACTTGAGAGGAGATAATTTTGGACTTTTGGTATTAGCTGGTGTTTGTTTATTTACGGGATATGAGATGGGAGATTGGATTACGAATTTGTGAAACCCACAGTGATGAAACTTGGGAATAAATAAGAGAACCCACAAATAAAATACTGTTCTGAGAGTAGACTACAATCATCGTGAAGATGCCGAATGCTGCTATCAGGCATCCTAATACTTCGAGGAAGGGATTCCCATTGGCAGATGAAGGAGAGGGCGAGGTCGGTGAAGGCGAAGCTGCCGGATAATTCGGTTCTTTCTATTAAAGAATCGAATAATTCAAACAATTTAAATAAAATTAAATAAATGAATCAAAAACTGAATAATCAACTCTATTAATTTTTTTTTTTTTAATTTTTTGGTAACATCATTTTGGTTCTACTTTCTGAAAATACAAATTCGTTGGTTCAGAATTCACGTACTAAGTTTGTCGCCAACTCGGAACTCTTTGCCCTTGGCCCAGGCTTGGGAATGGAAGTTCAACGACCACCCTTTCTCATCCCCAACAACGTACCCGCTTGCCACAGCTGGAGGAGCGACCATTGCCAGAGTAGCCGTGGCAATCAAAATACACAAAGAGGCCACCTAGAAGGGTCTTTTTGTGTGTGTGTGTTTGTTTCACCTCGAACGGCTTAGTATGGATGCTCCAAAGGTGTTGATTTGGGTTCAATTTATAGATTTCTTAGTTCTAATCTAATGGTAGTGACTTAGCCGGCTAATGGCGGCATGGGATCAATTTAGTGGCCAAAATGTATAGGATGTGAAGAACTTCAGACAACCAAGGAGACGAGTTAAATAATACCCATCTAGCGTCGACTAAATTTCATGAAACATAACTATTATTGTTAAACGAACTAAACAGTTCAATTTTAAAAAAAATATATTAGATATCAATTTTAATTACTAAATTAAGTCAAACATAAACACTGTTAGGATTTATTTTACAGTAATAAAATTAAGTCTCCAAAATTACCCAAAAAAAAAAAGTTTCCTAAATTATTATACAACTTTAATGGACATCTTTATTTTATTCAATTGATTCTGAATTAGTTGTTTTATCATGATATCAAAGTTTGAAAGGCTATCCTTCATTTCATTTATTAATCTCTCATATATGTAATTTTTGCGCCAAAGAGAAAGGGAGGGGAACTTATTAGAATTTAACTTTCATTGAAAAACTAAGCCTAAATTAGTTGACAAAAAACAAAAAAAAATTCTATATAAATGGACAAATAAAGAGCCTTTTACCCATTTTTATGTTTAAATAAATTTATTTGAAAAAAAAAAAAAAAAAAAAAAAAAACTCACTCAATTACACAAGGCTTTAATTAAATTTGTTAGATTTCACTAATTTTACAATATTCTAAATCATGAGAGGATTATGTATTTTTTTTACCAAAGCTCAAAACAATAGTGTAACTACCCTCCCCCCTTTTTGTTGTTTTTTAGTACTTTAAACAGGCCAAACTAATTGCTCGTACCCATGCAATGTCTGAGTGCATTGCTTTGTTCCTCTATATTTTCCAAATTGCCAAACATATTTCCTGCAAATACAAGAATTTTTTGCTCTCAGTAAAAGCATAAATCGCTGCATGAAATGCACATGAATCCAATGAAAGTTGGAACAACACAACATGACAAATCAAAATTTCTCCGGCAAATTTCTGTCCCCAGCAACAATGAGACCTTCCAAAAACGCAATACATAAGCCAAAAAAGAGAGCTAGATTTTGTCTTCATTCAACAAAAAGATGATTAATACTGTGAAGAGATGGCTGTACAATATTAGCATTAACATTTTTATTGGATAATTGACCGAGTAGAAACATATAAAACAGATTGAAAATATTCTTTTGTGCGATCCATACAGAGCGAGAAAAAATTAATTTTAATCTAAGGTGTGGACTTTGGGATCTCCTATTGCAGGCAGAGGCTGCTTCCTTTTTTCTTTTTCTTTTTTTTAAATGTACTAATGGATGTTCAACATATCTTTCATCAAACAGCAGAGATGAAACCTGAAGGCCGAATCCCCAAGGATGACACCAGCTGAGAAATTTATCCTCCCACCCAACTTTCAGCGAATGCCCAAACTCCTGTTGCAAGATAAATGTCAAAGTCGAATCAAACAAAATCAATAGCATCAAATACGGAAAAAAAATGATTATCAATTTAAATATTTCATGCACCCGCTCATGCTAGACAAGGGACCAACTTCAGTGATCCCCCCATCGTTCCTACCCTGAGGCCGCTGCTGCAAAATCATCGATGGTTTTTGTTTGACCAAATGTTTTATCTACAGAAGGAACTTGGACTGGTGAGATCCCAGGCATCACTTTGAAATAGAAAGAAAAGAATACAGTAAAGATCACAGAAACAAAGTGATGTTCACGGAATGGGCAATGCCAACCTCATGTCCTTGCTGAAAGGAACCCGATCTGTTCTCTTTTGAGCCCTTGCACCCAAATAAAATTTAACTATGAGACACTAGACAGTTTGATATAAGTGCATACACAAAGTACATTTCAAGAATAACAAGGAATAGGTAAAACCTTAGAAGTTATACGAGTAAGCTGGGCCAATTTTAACTGAGATCCAGCATTCTGTTGGACTTCGGTCAGAGAAAGCTAGCAATGGACAGAAGGGATAAATGAGTCATGGAACCCAGAGAAGTAACAACAAAATAATAACAGTGGTCACTCAACATGTTGCTAAATTTGTCAACAAGAAATCATTGTATACACTTCATGTTTACCTTGTTAAAAAGTTCAATTGGGGGATTCTGCTGTTTCCGCTTATCCGTGTGGAGATTAAATTCCTATAAACAATCAAGTTGAAACCATAACATAAATGAAAATTGCAATTTGAACTACCAAGTTGAAACTATCAGAAAACCAGATGTGAACTAACCATTGGTGCTGTAGTTTCCTTCTTCTTGTTCCAGAAAACTCCAATATCTCCTTTACTTGAAAGTATCTAATGCAAAAACAAAACAGATCTATGATTTAAGAATTGAATGCAAAAATTTCAAAAGATCTTTACCATAATGTTACCTTCCTGTTCAAGGGACGAGCTTTGAAGTTATGAACAAATTCATGTCCCTCTTGCTTCGAAGCATCAGCAAAATTTGATCTGACCAAGAAAGAAGCATGCACCATGTAAAGAACTATCATCTCATTCAAAATACCATATCAAATGGTGGCCGCTTTTACCAAATACATCCAGATTTATCCATCATCTCTAATTTAATCTGCAGTGCTCTGACTGAACTAAATTCATCTTTACATTGAAGACCGTTTGAATGAATCTGGTTAAAACATGTGTCAAACTTTCAGCCAAAGGAAAACATATAACACGTCTTCCATTTGTCAAAAGACAAACAAAACCCAAGCTTGGAGATGACAAGCCTTCCCATATTAGTAGCAATTTTTACAAGTTAGTAGCCTTTTCAAATTAGTAGCGATTGGAGATGACAAGCCTTTTCAAAAGTCAAGAAAAGAAACATTAAAAAAAAGGTCTAGAAATACGAATCACAAATTAGTAGCAATTTTTAAAGTCAAGGGGGAAATACCAACAAGAAAAAGCACATCCACATGCATATCAATGTTAATTGTGAAATACTCACCAAAAAAATGTTAATTGTGAAATGATTTTGAAGATAAATGCCAGGGAGCACCATGAACCTCCAAGAGTAATTATCATCCTCTTTCATTTGTGGAAAGCTAAAATAAATTGAAAACAGGAAACATGAAAAACAGAATTTAGAATAGCAAGAAGGATCCCGCAAATTGTACCTCCGGGATTCTCCGTCTGCACTTCCTGCAGTTGCATCAATACTTGGTTTGTGCAACACCTGGGGTTAACAAAACATCAAATTCCATTAATACTAAATAAGGAACTCACATCAACGGAATAAAATGTAAAATTAATATTATGTATTCTCAACCAGACTGTTATTATTCCTACCCCTTTTTCCTTCCAACCCTTTTTCACTTCTACTGCAAAGTGCTAGAACCAAGTCAGATATGTGTTACTATGTGGGAAAAATTATTCCATGCGACAGACACTGAAAAATTACTTCTAGTATTATTCAAATACCTATATAAAACAGCAACCCATTGCAGAAGACTCCCACATTACAGGATCTTGGGAGGCCCACAATGATGTCATATATATCTTAATGCTAAAATCATGGAGGCCGTCATTTCATGTGACGGTCATTTGAGATAATTTCTCACTGTGTAGGACTTATTTATCATAAATCAATGAACATAATCATTTACCTTATCAGTATTATAGCAAGAAACTGAAGCTGAAGTATGGTGCATAGCCCTCTTTGATGTCTTTAGGTGAAATTCCTACAAAGCAAAACGATGAAGGGATATTACTGTTTTATGTGATTGGTACAGGTATATTCAGAAGACTGGTTTGAGCACTTACTTGAAATTCAGGCAACCGAGGAATGCTTCTTTTAGGGAGTAGCAATGAAGGAGCCTCAAGAATCTGTAAGTGAAAAACAGTTAATGGGACAAATATTTATATAAAATGCCACTTTAATCAAACCATAGTCACAAACCTTTCTGTTTAATGGAAGTGCTTTGAATCTATGAAAAGTTGATGCTGCACGTTCAGGTTCTGAAGTACTTTTTGACCTGAAATTGACATCAAAGAGGCATCCTTTTGCATGTCAGATAAATCTGTCTACTACACAAAAAATATGATTAGAACATCAAAAGTAGTTAGCATAAACTAAACCTCATTCTTTGTGCCCGATGTGTTGTTTCAAGCTCAGGCTCTCTAGGAATAGTAAGCTTCAGAGATAGCTTCACTGAATTTCCATTAGCAGTTCCATCCTGAGAAACTACAAAAAAATTATTTCCAGAATTCCACTGCAGGTTTAAAATATATCCTTGCACAATCCACTGAGTTCCCATCCTCAAAGACTATTAACAAATTATTTGAGGCAGGAAAAAAAACTTGACTTCTCTTGGTATTGTTCGCCTGTAGTTAAAAGGCAAGGATTATGGGTGGCAAATGAACGAGTTTGGGTTGGTTCAAAATGGGTTGTGGGTTAAAAACACCCATTCCATTTAAATCCAGATGGAGAATTGAGTCGTATTTGGATGGTTCATCACATTAATTTGTAAAATCCAAACACAATAACACAACTGAACGGATAACAAAAATTCATAATTATAAGAAGTATATACCCAAAAATCTATACAACCTACAACCATTTTCTTTATAAATTAAAATAATAGAATTGCATAACTAGACAAAATTGTTAAAAATTATATGTACAATATATAAAATAACCCCAAAAAAACATTTAGCTTTACCAAGAGAGCATGGTTCACACCAGTAGAAGGCAAAGCCCATCCTCTACCCCTCAGACCATTTCATCACAATCCCAATCGCACCACCGTCCAGCCCTACAGCACAACCCCAATCCCACCACCTCTTTCTCCCCCCCCCCCCCAAAAAAAAAAAAAAAAAACTCAATCACACTCTTATCACCATCCCGGCTTCATGGCGGTGAGCAAACAAAATAACCTCAGGCCTCAACTTTATAACTACATCCCCATTATTGCCTTCGATGTTTGGCTCGCCTCCATATCCAACAATGAGTGTATCAATTGGTCTGTTGTCTTCTTCGGCATCACCATCCTCCTTGTCTCCCTCATTGGCTTTGTCGACACTTATTGGAACAAGCAAGGCCTCCTCACCTTCTACCATGATTGTATCCTTTGTCGACTTCTTTGACGCATGCCATCCTGCCTGCCAGCTTCGTCGGCACTCACTAGAACAAACAAGGCCTCCTCAGTCCTCACTCTATACTTCATCTCCATGGTCCGGGGAATAGATCGAGGCACTTATGAGAAAGAATGCCTAGAGTTTCAAGCGTTGAATTTGGGATGGGGATAGAGAGTGGTGGCTGAGGATTTTGAACAACTGGGTTTGCAATGAGCTTGAGAGATTATTTTAATCGAGTGCCCGATAAGTTTCATATATCAATCCATTTAAGCCCATTCAAAAATTACTTCTCTATGATAAGCCCAATAACAGCCAATTTATTAAAATAGCAAGACCAAACCCATTTAAGTTGAGCTGTGTTGGGTGGGTTGATGGTTTTGGGCTTAAATTTCCATCCGTGAGAAGGATACAAACCTTGATAATTTGAGTCTCTAATCAAATATAAACTATGCCATTATTCTTGCTCTAAATACACATGAATCAAACAAAGGCATACCATAAGAAGGCAACGTGGATACCTAGATGATTCTAATACAATTGTACAAATCAGATAACAATCACACCATTTAATCATACTTGCATATACAAACGACCAACACAACCCCCACATGATTGACATGAATGAACCCTAGGGAAGAAGTTCATTACCGGTCAAAAAAAAAAAAGTCCATTTGAATTCCAAAGATGTGGTTTAACGTGGAATCCTAGATGATTCTAATACAATTGTACAAATCAGATAACAATCACACCATTTAATCATACTTGCATGCATATACAAACGACCAACACAACCCCCACATGATTGACATGAATGAACCGTAGCGAAGAAGTTCATTACCAGTCAAAAAAAAAAAGTCCATTTGAATTCCAAAGATGTGGTTTAACGATCAAATGGCCCCCTTAGCTGGCCAGTATTTGGGGGTGGGGGCGGGGGGGAAGGATCTCTACAGCCAATCTTATATAACTTGGGAAAAGTGCTAAGTTGAGTTGAGTATACTTTGTTAGTTGCAATGTAAAAGGAAATGCCAATAAATGAAAATAAGGCTGGAACAACAAACACAGTACTAGAGGTGAAGTTTAATAGTTAGACTGAATGATAAAAAGAAACATAAGCTGAAAGGAGAATCATGCTTCCAACAGAGGAAAACATACCCTTTTTGGTGCCTTGTGAATAAAATTACTTTGTTGCATACCATCAGCAACCTGTTGAGCAAAAGATGCACATGATCCTCAGGAAAAATCTAGAATAGATCCACAGTTACTGAATCTATATATGTATACTCACATATATAGACATCTATATAACAAATCAACTCAGTTGATTTGATCTATATATATATATATCAGATCAATGGTTAATATTTATTTGAAAAAATTTGATGGCTGAGATTGATTCTTTTGAGAATCTTGCAGGATGAGAAAGAGAATCGATGATGAATTTGAGTGCCTTTGGCACAGGCAAACGCTAGTGTATATATATATTGAAAGCATGTTTTGATCATTGGTAAGAACTCCTCATAACTTGCTTGAATGCACGACCAAAGATCTACAGAAAGCTTCTGCGGTAGCAACTATGGAATAAGCAAGATGCATACACCATTTGAAGCACAGTCCTGACTACACAAAAACATCATAAAATAGCTAAAAAATACTCCACCGCCACCCATCTCCCCGCTGCCGCCGGGGGGAGGGGGTGGCAAATTTGTCTGCCCATTCATCCTCTATTCAAATTACTAGATGCATTCACATTCGGGTAAAAAGGATTTCATTATGAAATCATAAGAATATGTTTTTACCCATAAGTAAAATCACAAGAATGCATGCATTAAGCTTTTAAAACAGAACCATTTTGGAACATCCCGAGATAAAAAAAATAAAGAAAGCCAAAATTTACATGTATAGCAAGATAGAACTGACTTCAACTAGCTTGGGATTAAGGATTTGTTGAGTTGTATAATAGTGGGATACAAGCTATATTTTCCCAAAAAGAAAGAAAAAGAAATATAACTTACTAGAGAATGTGTTAAGTGGAAGTATAATTAACAAACATTTGACACGAGATCACCAAGATGTATATTTAACAAAGAATAACAACACAAAAAAATAAAATACAAGTAGCACACCTAACTTCAATGATATTATTTCAAAAGAAGCAAACAAAACAAATTTGGGGGGAGGAGATTAGACCTTTTTCAAGAGACCTCCATCAAGCTTTTGTCTCTTAGCAGGTTGACATTCAACTCCCAAAGGATTATTTGAGCTTCTCTGGTTGCTTTCAACTGACAATTTTTGAAGCCTAACACCAGGTAATCCAGTCACTAAAATATGTGAATGCAACAAAGAAAGGCAGATGATATGCTTTCCCATATTAGAGAAACCATATTGTATATATTAAAAGCACAGATTTAATGGGAATGCTGTCTTTTCAATGCAAAATATTTTTATACAGGAAACTTCCAAATATTCAAACTTCTGTACTTCTGGAAACTAACTTCGGGTTGGGGGGAGACATTTTAAAGAAAACAATAATAATGAACAATATGTAAAAGAAGATATCCACTGACCAATATGTAGAATAGAGAATAAGAGTCAGCACATTGCAAGTGGTTTAATAAACAAAAAAAGAAATTCATAACTTTTTTTAAAATCACCTGGAATCGCCTATTTTGTGAGCTCGATTTTGCTTGGCCAGCAGACTTGCTGTTGGCTTCATCAAAGTAGAGGTCCTTGGACAAGATGGCTTCACAGAGGATTTGGTTTTAGCCTTTGAATTCTCTTTTCTCATTGGATTGTAAAATGCCAATCCTACAAAGAAATTTGGCGAAAAGAAACAAATTTATTACTCAAAAAAAAAAAAAGGCAACCAGTTTAATGAAATTATATTCTACTGTCTCTGCCACATTCAAACTATACTATCAGAAAGGTAAAAGCATTGAACTTAAGTAAGACAGGAGCAAAGAATCAAGGATGCCAAAAATTGGGCTCGTGAACTGAAACTTCAAAATATTCAAAAGAAAGGGAACTTCGATTTTAAACAGAACAAAGGAGTCAAAAATTACAGAATCATTAAGGGATGAGATACCAGATTTTAAAGAACCCAGCAACTGATCCAGCATGAACTACAGTAATAACAATAAGCAGAATAATCAAAAAAGCAACTCAAAACACCTGAGGGCAACTGTTGGAGTTGAGCCTGAAATGTTTGCAGACTGCCACTGGGCAACTTGGCCAAAATTCCTCCATTCATTACTACGCAGTCAGCTGGATGGTAAAACAGAAACCATTAGCATCTTATCATGAGACCATGCATCAGAAAAAAATTATTAGGTAAACCACCCACTCCCCCCCCCCCCGGGGGCCTCCAAAAAAATTTATAAAGATATCTCCTAATCTTTTAAAAATTACATAGAGCTCGCTTATTTTAAAATAATATTTCTTCATACTTTCTACAAATACCATTACTTTGGTAAGAACTATTTGATAAAAGAGAAAGTACTTGGGTAAGAATTAAGCACGCTGTTGCAATTGCAATTTCATCTGGGGAAAGGAATCATTGCTTGTTTGAAAGCAATGAAAACATAGTTTATCATCGAAAGCATAAATGCTAAACTTGTCATATAGTCATATGAGAGACAAGGAACCCTCCAGTCATTCCTGAATTAAATTTTTAAATTTTCTAGCTGATACAAAAATTAAAGGGGTACAAAGTTTACACAAGTCCTTTGAGTGTGTGTGTGTGTGTGTATATAATTACACAAGTCCCTGCCAGAAGCCATGCAAGTCCTTTTGCATATATTTATATAAATTTCTTTTGCCGATTGGAATAGTATATTCACTTCTACAAACATCTTTGGGGCTACTCAACAACAGAAAAATATTTGAGGGTGCAATTCTATACAATTGAAGTTTTTTTTTTTGGTAAATATAAAATCGAAGTTTGGCAAAAGAAAACAGTTAATGTTAATTGTTTTGGTACTAAATTGTACCTCCATCAGTCATGTCCATTAGTGTAAAATCCTGGTCAACCCCAATATCAGCCTCGCTATCAGGCAAAGTTTTGTTTGCCACATCTTTAGGCTTTGGGTGAGTATTAATATTTCCCTGAAGGATGTCCTCTCGCAGAATCAACTTTGTTACAAAGGCTGAAACAGAGCACAGGTAAAAAAATCATGTAAGAACAGAAGAATGAGAGCCTCGTGATAACAGAATACAAAAATACTTGGCTACAAAACCTACCAATATAAACATTGCTTTCAGGTAAGAAATAATTTTTTTCCAATGAAATTTGGAGAATTTATATTCTATTCAGAGCTGAAATTTCATCCTGTTTGATAATTCTCTTCCAACTGTTTAGAAACAAACAAGCAGAACCTTGCATTGATAATCATATGGTAGAAACCAGTAGTAATTTTTAATTTTTATGTATGAAGCTATTTAAAGATCGGGTTGATTGTTGACAAAACAACAGCACAGAAAAAACAGCAAAACAAAAAAAATCGAAGCGTTCAAACCACCGCAGAATGTTAGCAATCAGACGAAAATATCATTAGAAAGAAGAAATCGCTAAATCCATTAACGCTTCAAGGTCCAGTGCAACACAGCTCAACAATGCTAAAATCAAATCAATCAACCAACAAAGAAACTGATATGATAATCTAAAAACAACAAAATAAAATAGGCTTTAGTGTTGAAAACACTCACGAGAAGGCGGATAGCTTCCCGCAGATTTGAACCAGAGCTCGGCTTCACGAGCCTCAGCGCTCGACTCCTCACGCGTAAAATCGAAGTACCGAGCCGCGTCGAACTCGTAGTCAAGGTCTATTTCAACCACTGTATAAGTGAGCTCAATCGAATCTTCCATTTCTTCGTCCATCTCCCTCCTTCCCCCCCCTCTCTCTCTTTCTCTTTCTATATATATACACACGCGCTGCCGAACTCCAAAATTTCAGGTGAACGCCATTGATCAATCACTCTGTAAAATCGTTGATTTTGCTTCTGAAGTTCGAAAACAAAGAGATTAGAACCCTAATAAACTACTGAAAACGCAGTGGTGCATCGATACAACTGCGTGTGTGTATTTTCAGAGAAAGAGAAGCACAGCACTGAGAATTGGGAAGGATCCGAAATTTGAACAGAATGGGTTTATGGGGTCCGAACCAATTGTAATTGTAATAATAATAATGGTACGAACGCTATTTTAACTTTTCATGACGATTGTATCCCTCGGGTTCGACGAAAATGACAAGTCTCGGGTTACGTAGGGTATTGCAATTTGAAATTGGAGTCTCGGAGAGTTTGGTAATTTGAGGAAAGGACGAGCGAGTGTTGCGGGTCTTGTTTCTGAGGTGTTGGGGTGTGAGCTCGGTTTCGGGCGGCGAAAAACTGTCGAGAAGCTCTGGAATTTCGGCGTCATTTCTGTATTTACCCTTGTGAATTGCTTGAATTGCAAGATTGCCACTAACGGTTTTCTTCGTTTGTCAGGTTATGAAAGGCCCCCGTTACGGGCCCGCCTCTGCAATTTCAAAATATAAACAGTAACGTACAAATATATTAATTACCAAAAAAAAACGTACAAATATCTTTAAATTCCATTAAAATCCTCTCAACACAACAGTTACAAGAGACGAAATAAGGGTCTTTGGAGTTTCGAATTCCACCAAAAATTTTAAAAATTACTTATTTTTTAATAAATTGTATGAATAATAAGATTATAATTTTTATTAATTTTTACCAACTTTTTATCACTTTAAATCTCTTCACAATTTTAAAAATAAAATAAATAAACTTTTTGAATTTTTTTATGTTTTTTAATAATAAAAAATAATAAATTAAAAATTAAAAATGTTACTTCCTTAATATATAGAAAAAAAAAATGACTCGCTTCAACAGCCACCCACGGAGACAATTCATTACATGGCGTTTGATGTGGTGAAAAATAATAAAAAATATAATTTAGATAATTTTTTAATATTTAGGGTGCAGTTACTAAATTACGTTTTTGCAATATGAATAATGAAAATTTTTTATTTTTACATTAGTTTTTTAGAGAGAAAAACAATTAGAAATGATTTTTTTGGGTTGTAGAAAAAGTATTGGAGTTTGTGAAATATTATTGGGATATGTAAATATATATAAATTTATAATTGTTTCACAAAGTATGAAAAGTGTAAAATGTGTTAAAGAATTTTAGAAATTTTTAAAATTTTTTAACGATTTTTATCACACCAAACGAGTCCTACATAGAGTAAAATATATTTGGGTTTATTTTTAAATTATCCACACAAGTTTTATTACATTATGGTAGTGTTTGGAGTGGTAAAAAAAAGAAAAAATAAAAAAGTTATGTGATTTAAGTAACTTTTGGCATATAGTATTTTTAACTCAAATCACATTTTTTTTTAGACGAATAATGTCATCTTGGAAAACTTTTTGATTTTTAACATCAAAATGGTGGATTTTAAATTTATAAGAACGGATTTTTGGGTCCGCTCCTAGAGATTTATATAACATTTTTGACTTTTACATTAGTATGTTAGGGTGAGAATCGATGAGAACAAATTTTTGGATCCATTCTCTTGAATTTATGCCGGAACTTTGAAACTCGTTAAAAATTTGTTAAGATTGGTAAAAAAGTTATTAGAATTTGTAAAAAAAAAAAAAATATTAGAGTTTATAAAAATTTTTAGAATATATAAATATGTATATAGAGATTTATGGAGATTTTATGAAATAAGAGATGGACAAAATGTGTTAAAGAATTTTAAAATTTTTAGAGTTTTTTTTCTTTTTTAACACCAAATCAAACGAAGATAAGTTATCTTTTAAAAATTAATTTTGTTTATCTCTTCATTAATAACTGTGAGAAAAGCTTTGCATGAAGGGCAAAATTAAAAATCTCGGACCCGCAGCTTAATTTAGTTGAGAAGTGTGTTTTGGATGGTTGAGAAAGAAAAATAATATTAGGATATGTTTCTTTTAAGAATAAATGAAAAATAAATTTTATTGGAATAATTTTTATTCTCAATTACATTAGTTTGAATGAGGGGATAATGATTACCTTTATAAGGGGATGAATTGTTACTCAGAGGGAGGTGGGTAAAAGGATAGTCGAAAAATTTTACACCCTTGTAAAGGTCTAAACAACATTCTCCTATATAATTATAATAAATATTATAAAATAATAATATATTTAATCTATTTAGAATTAATTAATCATTAAATTATTTTATCAATATAGTATTCAATAAAAAACAACTTATTATTAAAATAATTTATGTTATTAAATTAATATTATTGAGATATTAATTTATGACCAAAATTATTTATTTTCTCAAATTAAAATTAATGTTTAATAAATAATTACAATTTATTTTATTAAAATATTTTATTAAATAAAAATTATTTCTCATAAGTAATAATTTATTAGATTATGTATTGTATTAATGTACTTTTCCAAAATTAATAATTTATTTGAATAATAAGATTATTTGTTTTATTAAATTATTTTATTAAAATAAAAATAATTTTTAATGACTAATAATTACTTATTAAAATTAATTACTATTTAAATATTAATCTATGATAAAACTATTTTTTATAATTAATATTTTTACTTAAAATTATATTTAATAATATAATTTATTTGATTATAATATTCTACTAAGATTAAATATTAACTTTTACTCTTGGTCAATTTACCTTCATTCCAAATATAATTAACCTTTACCTATTTAAAACTTTTAACATTACAAATATAATATAATTATTATCAGATAATATTTATTTTTTCAATCCAAACATAAGTATCATAAATGTGTTACCTCATTAACTGTTACAGGATAATAATTATTCTTGTAATTTTTTATCCCCAAAATTTTCACATCATACCAAACATTACCTTAAAAGTAGTCCTAGGTTGCATTGAGTGAAAAGTAAATGAAAAAAATGAGTATAGATATATGCTATTTGATTTTCTATAAAATAAAACAAATATATGTAAGTCTCTATAAAATTTAAAGTTTTTATGTATAGTATAAATTGCTAGAATATAATTTTTACAAATTTATACAACTCTAGACACACCTTTTAAGATGCTTTTAAGAAGCTTGACAATGTTAAAAAAGTACTAATAATGTTTTAATTCAATTGTTAAATTAAAAAACTCAATTAGAGAAAAATACTGAGTACAATGGAGTAAATTAATCAGTGTATTTAAATAAAACAAAAAAGAGAGAATAATATTAGGTTATGTATATTTTAATATAAAATATTTTGAGAAAACACACTCACTTATATTTTTAAAACTATTTTTCTCAAACATAAGCAAATGTGTTTTTATAAAAAAATATTTTAAATTAAAATAAATAGAACCTAAATATACTTTATTTTTTATTTCTCACATTTTATTTATTCTCACAATAAGGTGACGTTTGGAAACCCCAACTACTAGCCGGCTATTTTGTAACAATACTGTAGTAGTTATTTCATCTTCTTTTTAAAATTACAAGATTACCTTTGATCATACTTCCTCCCCAACATTGATCAGAACACTTTGTACAAAAGAGTGAAGCAAGAAATGAAAACTTCCGCTCTCTAGCTTAAGGATCTTGCAGAAGGGGGTCAGCCTCTCTGAATTGATGGATCGACCAATTTTTCAGATTTTGAAGAGTTAGAGGCATTTGCGCTTTCAAAAGTAATTTTAAAAAAATATTTTAAAGTATCAAATGTATAAATATCAATATACAAATTTAGCTGTAATTAACTTGACTTTTCAAACGCAAAAATAACTTACTTTTTTTTAGATAGCTAGTAAAAAATAAAAGTAATATGAATTTGCTCTTCGTCCCAAGGCCGCTGCCCCCTCTGTTGTTATAACTCGGTGGATCACCACGTTTCGACCATGACTCAAACCCAAACTCCAGCCGCCCGATCTGACAAAAAGGCCATCGAACCAACCATCACCATTGCAACTGCTGCCAAAGTTGCTTTGCCATTGAGCGAAAAATATTCAATGCTACGGTGGTGCTTTGTTAGTGTGCATGCAGCGGATCCAGAATTTTTAATCAAGGAGGATAAAAACTACCTATAGTTAATTGATTAATGAGAGAGGAAATTTTTAAAATTAAATTATTCTTGAAGGATAATTATAATAATTTATTTTGGGATTATTTTAGAAAAATTTAAATTGATTTTAACTTAGACCCTCATCAACAAATGAGGATGGCTGTGAGCTGTGGCAACATGGGGTGTTTGGAGGTACAATTTTTAGTAATTTTTGATTTTTTTTCAAAAGTTACTAGTTGTAATTTTTAGTGTTTTTGGTGAAACACGTAATAATTTTTAGCAATTTTTAATAATTTTTTACAACTTTTAAGTGTTTGGTAAAATTTTTGATAACTTTTAATATTTTTTAGCAACTTTTGATAACTTTTAACAATTTTTGATAATTTTTGAATAAAAAAACTACTATAACAGAATAAAAAAGTAGTAGAAGTTTGTGTTTGTCAAACATTCAAACATTAAAAGTTGGTAAAAAAAAATTTGTGTCTACTAAGGAGTTTAAGCGCTATTTCAAAAAGAGAAGAGTACAAGCATGAATCTAAACCCACCCATTATAACGATAATAGATTAATTAAATGGAATCAAGTACTACACATGATCCTAATTAATTATTTTTGAATTTTAAATTTATTTCCTTTGACCCATGTTACACCTCTCTTAGAGATCGTTTGGAACTTTGGAAAAAAAAATTTCTATAAAATTTAAATTTTATATTTGTTATACGAATTACAAAATTATAAGTTTAATAAATTTACACTAATTTTTAGAATCCCAAATACCCTCTTAGTTCAAATTTACTCTCTCTTTTTTTTTTTTTTTTAAACTGAATTCAAATCTACTCATATTGATTCATGGCATCACTGTTGTACGTAATTTACTTGGCAATGAGGTGCTGCTCTCTTGCCTCGAGGGGGCCTGCAGTGGATTCTCACTATAAAACTTGTAGTACTTATGTTAACGGATCAAGATCCCTTGCTGCCCACTCTTCCGCCGGCGTGACGGAATTTTTTCAGAGTTGCATAGGGTTCTGTCTACAGGTACCAATCGTGCATTTGCACGACAAGGCCCTTTATCCCCCGCCGCCCACTCTTCCGCCGGCGTGATGACGGAGCTTTTTGCGGAGTTGCATAGGGTTCTGTCTCGGTCTCTGTCATATATCTTCTGGATCTAATGCTATTGCTGAAGAGTGTGATGACTGTGATACTCCACATCGCATCGGATTCAAGAGGGCCACGGAGATGATGCCTATGATCAATCAACTAATCCAAATGGTGCTGTTCATGTTGGATTGGCTGAAAGCAAGGTAGGGTATATATTCAGAATTCTGTCCCTCTAGTTGATGGATCATGGAGTGACGTAAATAGAAATAATTACTTTGTTTGAAATGCTTTAATTCATGGATTTTTTTTTTTTTTTTGGTGATCAATAATAATGTTACATAATCAAAGAAATATAATCATAATGATATTAACTTTTGCGGACTTACTAATTTAACATAAATTAAAAAATTTATTTTGATTTTGTGCTTCGCATTTTGGTTCCATATACGGACAAATGCATTTTTCTTTGTTACTTTTAGTTGTCATAGGATTTGGTCCGAGATTGGTTAGCATTCAATGCTTCGATTATTGGTGGATGCTCGACCAAAAAGTGGGATAGCAGCTAATCCTAACCTTATCATAACTTTAATCAGTTTTTGCAAATTCAATGATTTGTGAATCTTAAAAACGCTATCCAGTCTTGAGTTCTGCCCTCATTGTTTGCCACCCCCAATAAATTTCCCTCTCTCCTCCACCATTTGTGATATGGGCATGTCAATCCTTCCTCTATTCTGCAATATTTCAATCGGTTCCACCTTTTAAGTTCAGAGAGAAACTTGTTCAAACATGCCTGAATACTGTGAAGGAATGGAGAATGACTGCAATGAGTATAGATGTAATTGACTCACATAGACCTGGAATTATAGCTTATATATTTCTCTCTGAATCCGATGACTGATTCTTTTGTTGTATTATGCCAACTGATTAGAGGTTTCTTGATAGAAAATGTTCAACAGCTTGCACCGTGATTCCCATTTACATTGTAACTCGTTTGACAGTTAAAAAAAACATAAAAAAAAATAAAAAATAAAAAATTGATCAAATAATGCTAACTGCAGAGTGTAATTTCATGGAAAGTAATTTATTAATAATAGTCTGCTAGAAAGATATGTTACAATAAGTTGTTAGGAGTGAGAGTCTACTTTTGAGCTTATCACTTTAAATGAATACACCCTTAATATGCATAATAACTACAAAATTATCATTGGCGCGTCATTCTGGCAACTTATTCTTGTAAATTATTCTTCAATTCTTTCTGTTTATGAACGAGATACAAAAAGAAAAGAATGAATCTGTTGCAGAAATTACAAGGAAGAATTGATGAAAGTAAATCTCAAATGAATACAAAAGAATTTTTTTTTTCTGCTGTTCATGTTGCTCTAAACGACTAATGATGTCTCTCATAATCTAAGCACCAGCAACCCAAATCCTCTCCAAGGAAGCCAAATAAACCCTCTGTATACATATTAATTGTACTCACTAATATTCTGGTCCAGGTCGGATGGACTCGAGAATCTGAACTATCTCAGCCATGCTTGGTCTCCTAGAAGGCAACTCAGAAGTACAGATTAACCCCAACTTCATGACCTGAATCAGTTCATTCTCCACAAAACCCCTCAAGCTTCTATCGAAGCAATCTGAAGCATTGCCACTCTCAATCAGCACCCGAACATATTCACACAAAACTACCACCTCATTAGCCGCCGGGCTCTCCACCGGCTTCCTTCCTGTAACTAGCTCCAATAGAATCACCCCGAAGCTATAAACATCGCATTTGTCGCTCGGCCTCGAGCCTTGAGCCAGCTCTGGCGCAACATATCCGACCGCATTGTGGAATTTAGTTAGGCCATAGTTGTCGAGCAGCGGAAGTAACTTCCCCAACCCATAATCAGACAGTTTGGCCTCATAGTTTTCATCCAGGAGTATATTTGTTGACTTAATGTTGAGGTGAAGGACTGGAGGTTTGCAGTCATGGTGAAGGAAAGCAAGGGCTCTAGCTGTCCCCAGAGCAATCTTAAACCTCCTAGACCAATTTAATTCACTATTTCCAACACCAGTGCTAGTTCCAGGATAATCTAGTCCGTGTAGATTATCATAAAGATTCCCATTTTGAATAAATTCAGATAGAACCAACTGCATACTAGAAGACCAGTAGTAACCTTGGAAAGCAACAAGATTTGGGTGTCTAAGGTTTCCTAACCGTCCAATTTCGTGCTCGAATTCCTCTTGGCTTCTGATTCTTCCTAAAGTCTCCAGCTTTTTCACTGCAATAGAAATTCCTCCTTCAAAATTAGCTCTGTAGACTGCTCCAATCGTCCCGCTACCAATCAGACACTCCTTGTCAAGGAGAGCCTTGGTGCCAGCCTCCCAATCTTCGTACTTTGATGGCAGGCTTTTGCTGAAGAGGACCAACTTTCCAATGATGACATTTGAATCCGACGAGGCCAATGGTGTGCTCTCCACAACCATCTTCTCGTCTTCCCTTCTTGTCCTCCTGCGAACCTTCATATTCACAATAGTTATCGCACAAACACCTATGAGGATCACTGCAGCAGCGACAATTGCAACAATGGTTGAAACACTAAACTTAGGCTTTCCTGATGTTGGAATTGTGCCATTTCCTAAGCAGGATGTATCCAAAGGCGGTCCACATAACCCTGGATTCTGAAAAAATGCAAAGAAACCAAAATGCTGGAGCTTGGAAGGAATAGTGCCGGAGAGGTTGTTGTAAGAGAGGTTAAAATGTGTCAGGTTTTCCAAATTCTCCAGCGAAACTGGGATCAACCCAGACAAGTTATTTTTCGCCAGGTCAAAATAATGGATTTGAGACAAATTCCCAAGACTCGATGGGATGCTTCCACTGAGCTGATTCCCGTGTAAATCAAGAATTTCAAGGTATGACATATTGTACAGAGTTTGCGGTATTTCACCCCTTAAAGCATTACCAGAAAGATCCCTGCACCAAACATTTTTATAATTTCAAGTTTGATTCAAAGCAACGATGAAGTAGATATATCTAACATATGGGAGGATAGTAATTGGACTCACAGCTCAAGAAGAAATCTGCAATTGCTTATATCTTCAGGAATGCTGCCAACTAGCTTGAGGTTATGCAAATCCAGGTCCTGAAGATATTCAATGCTTCCAAACTCGGCTGGGATTGTTCCATTCAAGGAATTATTCCCCAGTCGAATAGCCAATAGACTCTTCAAATCCGCTAGTTCAGTTGGGAGGCTGCCATTGAGAGCGTTAAATGCCAAATCCAAGAGCTTAAGGGCATTACATTTTGTGATGCTCAATGGAATTTCACCATAGAGCTGATTCTTCGAAGCATCAAGAAATTCCAATCTCTTACTACAAATTTCAATATCAGGAATCTCCCCCTCGAACCCGTTATACGAAATGTTGAAATACGTAAGATTTGTCAGCCCAAGAACATCAAAAGGAGCCAACCCAGTGAACAAATTGGTACCAAGATCCAGTAACTCTAAGCTTCTGCAGGCTGAGACCCGTCCTTGAACACTACCGGTTAGTAAATTGCTCCTCAGTGACAAGTACACTAGACCTGGGATGTCACAAATTTGTGAAGGCAGCCCTCCACTGAGATTGTTGAAAGACAAATCAATCCCCACGAGGTTCAAGCAATTCCCAATTGAAATAGGAATTGAACCCGAAAGAGTATTACGCGAAAGAGAGACAAACTTAGTTTTACTACAATTCTCAAACAAAGAAGATGGAATCTCTCCAGTATACTCATTCCTTGACAAATCAAGGAAACGAATGTTGGACAAATCACCAAGAAAATCAGGAATTGAACCCGACAAGGCATTGGAACTCAAATTGATCTTCCACAAGGTTTCAATCTCACCGTACTCCGCCGGAATGTCGCCGGTGAATCGATTCCCGAAGAAGTTGATAATCCGGAGAGATTTCAGCCCCGATATCGCCGGCGACAGCACTCCGCCGAGGCTGGTGTTCCAAAGGACAATCTTGGCCACATTTCCCTCGGAATTACAGAACACGCCGCCGTAGTCCCGACACGGGTCTCCGGTGGAATTCCACGAAATCAAACTGTTGTAAGGATCGCTCGAAATGTTGCCTTTGAATTGGAGAAGGATCTCCTTCTCGGTGACCGGCGAAACTACATTGGACCCATGAAAGACGAGGGCGAACAACGACAACAACAGGACGCGAGAAAGACGGAGTGTGGATCTTCCCATTGTCGCAATCCAGCATTATACATGCCGGATCCGACCCGCGATCTTTGGTCTCTTACTTGGGACTTAATTGGGGTTCAATCATGAGAAAAACAGCTGAAGGGTAACATCTCTCAGTCAGCGATGAATGTAGCTGAAATTAAAATGCATTAATAGAGGGGAAGTACCAAAGGGAGATGAAAAGCGAAGTGAGTTCATCGACTGTAACTGTTGTTGTGCCAATGAAATGTAGATCTTTCCCCGGGGGAGAGGGGGTTTGGTAGATTTTTGAGTGTATCAAAACCCTAAAATCTATGCTTTCAGAGATTCAATAACATGGGTTGAAAGCTTCAACGACATGGGGGGTTGTGTGTGAGAGAGAGAGGGGGGGAGTATGTGAACTCTAAGAGAGAGAAAGAAAAGGCCTTTGTGTGCTGGTGGAGTCAAATTTAATAACTGCTCCCTCTCTCTCTCTCTCTCTCTCCCCTCCCCCTCTCTCTCTACATAGGATCACGTCAGGCGGTTGCCACCACATGGTGCAGTGCCATCTCTTTCTCTCTCTCCCTAAACAAACCAAAAACCCATTCTGTCTGTCACAAAACAGAGCATTTATTCTCCTCCACCAACCACTCGACCCCCACCACATCGCCACCACCCACCACCGCAGACACCCATTTGGGACCAAGAAAAGGAAAAGGAAAAGGGGGACAGTTGGTCCAATTGAATGAGGGTGTTCTTGCATTGAAGCTTCGCAGGTCTAATCTAAATGTGACAATGACTTTGAGAGGACAATGGTGGTTTTTATTTTTATTTTTTTTCCCTCCCATTAACAAAAAGAAAGAAACAAAAGGAAAATAAAGAAAGGGTATTACTTTAATTCGCAAATGACAGCAGCAAGAAGTTGTTTACATGCAATTTTTGTTTGTTTGTTTGCTAGGAAAGTGTTCATTCTCTTTGGCCCATGCTTCGGGTTCTATATAAAAAGTATTTTCTTTCTCTCTTTCTTACTACTCTTTTTTTGACACCTAATTTCTTTTTTTATTTTTTTTATTTTTTTTGACACCTAATTTCAATTTCACGGCCTGGTTTGGTTTTTTGGAGTCGTCTGTCAAAGGGCAAGGAGAGCAAGAATTTAATAGAGTCCATTGCGGTCCTCTATGATGGTTGTGATATTATGCCTGCTGGCATGTGGTCATCATAGAATTTTTTTTTCGTTCTGATGTTAGACTAGCAAAAAATTTAAAAAATATTAACTGGAAAAAAAAATATTTAAGGATGTATTGTTAATGGAAACATAGCTTCAAAATATATTTAGAGCCTGTTTGATAGACAAAAAGTAGAGAAAAAAGTATAATAAAAGTAGAAAGATGTGACAGAAATGTGATATGTGAAAAATTTTAATTGAAAAAAAGTATAAAAATTAGTTAAAATTAGTGATTTTTAGTGAATTTTGATGTGGCCAAACAGACCCTCACTTGGTTTAGAAATGCATTTTTAAAATTTGTCTTCAACTTTTCTCTAATTATTTGAAAATACATTGCGAAATTATCTTTTCTACCCTTTCTAGGCACATATTTTCAAAATACGTTTTTTCGTAAGTTACTGTGAGTAAAAATATTCGGAAAATATATATTTTCAAAACGTGTGTTTAAACTAAATAAAAATGTATTTTAAAAATTCGTTTTCATTAACAGTAAATTTTTAAATTATTTTTTTTAGACAATGATTTCTTAGTTCTTTTTATATTCTCACAGCAGGAAAAAAAAAAAATCAGTAATCGTATACAACCCCCAGCAGCCCCACCCAAAAACCCAAAAAAAAAAAAAAAAAAATTGGTAGGTAGGTTGCTTCTTGATGTGTCCATAATTTCTTTGTCAAGGTAATCTCTCATTGGGTGCAAAAGGCGATACCTTCGCCTCCAGGGCCCCACCCTTCGATCTCAAGGGAATGGTGGAGGAAGTAAATCGCAGTATACGGCGGCCTCCTAGACAAGAGGATTAGTGTCTGATGCCCACAAAGAGCCACCCCCACAAGAGGGTGAAACTCTCACACTGCGGCTGCTAGGACTCGAACGTGCATCCCTAGGTGCAATCTGTTGTCCGAGTACCAACCGTGCTACGCCCGTGAAGACTAATCTCTCCTATCCATTTATGTAAATCCTGATTTTCTTGAAAAAGTAATAGAAAATCTCTATCGCAATCAATTCTTCCTCTTTGTCTCCATCTTTTAGTTGAAACTTGAATTAATGTATTCATTCATTTAACATCAGAAATAAAATGGGTGATGTTAATTATCCATCAAAAAAATACAATATTAGAATTAAGAGTGGATATTTGACTTAGTTGAGTTGTATTGGGTTTAATATTTCAATCTTAAACTCACATCTATTTTAATTACTAAATTTTAAATTTGTTCAATTTAATTCATTATATTTTTATAAATTTTTTTTTGTTATTTCTCCATAATTAAAAATAACTAAACAAAATTCAAATATTCAACCAATAGTCTAACAAATAATAAAATATCTATTTTTATTATTTGAGACTTGTGTTTTATATTTAATTTTGATTGTATATATATATTTTTTTAATTTTTATAATGTATGAATAATAAAATTTTATTTTAATATTTTCATTCCAAGCCCATCTCAAATAGCATAAACTCTAACCCTATCCCCAAAATACATAGGTGAATCCTAGGGGCTTGTATCCATCATTAATTGTTGGTCTATTAATTTAACGGTTAATTACAATATCATCATATGAATTGTGATTCAGTATCATTTTACCCTTCTCAACTAAAAAATATTATACTCAAGTTATGGTTGTTATTTTATGCGCAAAAAAAAAAAAAAAAAAATTTAAATAATATGCACATAAAAATTTAATTTACAAAACTAATAGGTTCACCGAAATTATGGAACTAAAATACTCTTATTTATATGAATATTATTTTATCTTAATAAATTTAAAGAATATCTATTCTAGTATAGAATATGTTTTTTTTTGTTTCATATTTAAATTAATTAACTAAAATTTGTTGAAATTAAAATTATTAGTATAAGAAAGAGGTGCGTCATTACAAATTGATTGTCTAAGAAACTACTGTGTAACTTTTTTTAGTCGAGGGAGCAAACTGATACTAAGTCATAATTTAGACGGTGATATTGTAATTTATCCTAAATTTAAAATAATAAGGCCTAATTTGAGAAGAAAAAAATTAGTTTTTTTGTTTTTTTGTTACCAGCTATTTATTAAAAAGATAACTTTTTCTATTTAGAAAAAAATAATTTTAAAATAAGTAACTAGTTTTTTTTTTTTAATTTTTTTGTTTATTCAACATTTGCCCTTCATAGTTTAAAAGATATTTAAAATGTGAGGGGGTAATTTTAATTAATTCAAAAAAAGTCAAAAAACAAATAATCAAAAATTTGAGAAACTGACTAGTTTCCCAAACAGACCCTAAAGCTCCATTTGGACAGTCATAAATTCAAACGAATGAATTTGAAATTAAATTTATATTCAAATATAAGAGACAGCTAGCGTCTATAAAAATTTATAGAAGATTAGTAATAATTGTTAATAAAATAGTGAAATCAAATACCATCAATGATTATTTTTTATCAGAAAAAAAAATACCATAAATGCTTTCAAATAATAATTATTTTTTAGTGATTTTAAATTCGAGTCATCAATGATGAAATCAATATTTTTAAATTAATAAAATTATATTTAAGTAATTTCTTTTTTCATAGATATATTTAAACAATTTTCTCCAAATAAATTACACAAAATCCCTTAATTTCTATTCATGAAGACAAACACAACCTAAACTTATCAAATTACTTTTACTATAAGATTGTCATTTTTATTTATATTTTTTAAAATATTAATTAAGTTAAACAAGAGAGAGAGAGAGAGAGAGAGAGAGTGATTATTGTAAATGCAAGAGAAGAGATCGAAAGAATCCAAAGCCAGAATATATTCAGCATTAGTTCATCAGAGTTTGCACTTTAATGCCGACCAGACTGTACACTAAAAGTTGGCATAATGCTACAATCGTCTACATTTTCTATTGACATGAACCCCACCACCTTATCTTTTAGCATTTCTCTAAAAATAATAATACTAATAGGAAAAACAAATTAAATTAATTAATATGGTTTGTTTTTGTATTTGTATTTGTATTTTGTATATATGAATTGACCAGGGCTTAGTGTGCTGTACTCTGGATGTCACTATTTATTTCTCTTTATGCTTCCAAAATGCGAATCTCTCTCTCTCTTTCTCTCTCATAGCTTTGTAAACAGAACTTTTAAGTTGACCTCCAACCTTCTGGAGTCTCAGCCCTTTAATTTCAAAAAAAAAAAAAAAGAGTCTCAATCCTTGCCCTCATCATTGGATAGAATGTATAAATAAATAAACTAACAAAAATTTAAGGAAAAGAGAGAAGTTTCCATTTCACTTTGGCATGATTAGTTTGAAAACATGGCCTCTTTATTCGACTTTTGTGAACATTTTTATTACTCCATCCCATTGAATACAAACCCACCGTCGGCAGGAAACACTCTTTGCTTTCACCCAAATATAGTAAGGCAGCAATTAAGAGTGCACTTGAAATTATAAAAAATAAGATAAAATAAAATCAAGTAGGATAAGTTTTAAATTTGTAATTTATATAGTGATATAAAAAGCTAATAACTTCTATAAATTTTAAGATATTTTTAGAAATTTTCAAAATTTGCCGGCAAACCAAACACAACCTAAGATTGATATTCCAAATTTGAGGAAAGAAATTTAGTTGCACTCATAAGACCATGTTGAAATCCATTCCACTCCCCAGCAGAGGAGAGAAGGTTACATCTTAAGGTGGGAAATTTGGAGAGGGCATTAGCCAATTTAAGGAGCATGATTGTAAATTTGTAATCAATCATCAAAACGAAAAGACTCATCCTGAGAAAATTCAGCACAGGCACCGTCATCACTTACAGACCTCGAGGCCACAATGCAAACAATCATCATCATCAAAACCATCCCAGAAAAATTCAGTTAGAGTTTTTTGTCATCATCTACAAGTTAAGAAGCCCACAAAGCAAACAATGTTATATTGATCTACCGTTGTAGTCCAAAGAATTTCAGCCGAGTTCATTACACCTTTAAAGCATTTCAACTATGTACAAATGACAACTGAGAGAGAGAGAGAGATTAATAACAATGCGTTACATTTCCTTTTGAAACTGGATACACTGGCTTAGTGTATACATCAATTGTGTCAAGTGTTTGTCTTGGTTTCATCTCTCTCCCTTCCAAGGTATGTTTGTGGCACAAAGAAGATGTATATTAAACTCCACAAGAATGAAGTTAATTAATAAACCCCGTCTAGCCATTCACATTTAAATTTGCACATCTGACCTGCCTTCTGCTGGCATATGATTTCCCACCTTAACCCACAGACCAGGACGAAAGCTTACTGCAGTAGTAGCTCCTCCTCCTCCTTTAGATTCTTTAGCCTCCTCTTTGCGTACAAAGTAACTATTACTGTGGTCACCACAGTCCCACAGAAACCTAGGACATTAAAAATAATCTGTGGTGCTGAAAGAGATCGTTGATCATGCGAAGCATCAGCTAAAGTTCGTATCAAGATACCACTACAATGACATGAAAACCCGCTTATTAGTTCAGATAGCATTGAATACATAATAAAAAAAATCTAATGCACGATCTTCAAGCTTGATTTATGTATAGCTGCAGCAGATGAGTAACATTGGTTTATATCATATCATAGAAAGGAGGAAACCTATTAATCTGACTAATCATCCATGTATTTCATCAAATCCGCTCCCACCAATACTAAAATAAAATAAATGACAAACAAATGAGGAAACCTATTAATCTGACTTTCTACAAAATGGTGGAAAGTTGCTCTTTTCTACCATTTCAAACTAAAGTCACCCCTTGTTTTAAAAATAGAAGGTGAGGGTTGATATATAAATCAGATGTACATATATAATATTTTCATCACTACAACCACAATAGGGAGGAAAAAGAATGAGTTAGAAGAATAAGGCAGCAACTGCATCAACTTCAACAACAAAACAACAACTGACCTTAAAATGGCTGGCGATAGATATATTTTTGAAGGGAATGCTTCTATTTAATTTATCTTTTTCTTCTATTAATTTTCATCATTTCATGAAAATGATAACATTCATTCAGTGTTGTAGGTCATATTGGTATCCAAGCAGTCCTTATTTATATTGTTACTGCAGCAGCTCATGATACAATGCTTACAAGGTGACTTAGATAGATCTTCTGGATTGTGTTTTAAATCATAGTTTTATGCTAAAACTAGTTGTGTAATGACCATATTATCATTCAGTCAACAATATCACACAACATCCAAAAAGGACAATAAAATTCTCTTCCTATTTTTAAAACAAGGGGTGACTTTCCACCATTTTTAAAAAATGAGAAGCCAGTAAAATATGCCCATTCAGAGGCCAGTGAAACTAACTCAAAATTCATAATTTGTATTAATATACAACATTTTTATTCTGAGCAGATTCATCTGAAAATCTAAGGCATACATTAGAACACTTCAATGAATGTCGGACCATCACATAACTTACATACTATGTTAACATTCAACAGAATTACAGAAGCATATGATCACACCTTAAATGAACATATTCGGGTTTTGGAGACAGCAATACTGGAAGGGCCCAGAACATAGTGCACTCGTGTACATTTTCTTATTCAATACCAGGGGTTACATAACTATTTGTATATACCAGAAGTTGCCCATATTCTAGGTTTCATAAACTCAGGTATACATGACACAGCAGTAAGTGTTCAAGTTATATGTAAATAAATCTTATAACAAGGACATGGCAAAAAGGCATAATGGAAGGAACAAAACTCAAAAGCCATCTATGTGACTTCAAGGGAACTAGAGTGTGTTACTTTTTCATGGGCAACCTTTAGGGAAAATGTGTGGCACTAAATGTGCCAAACACAACACATACCAATCATGTAATGTCATCTAGCACGCAAAAAAAGAAACAAACATATTTTGGAGGCCCTTAGAACATAGTGAAAAAATGCCTCACCATGCCTCAATGACGAGCATGATTCAAATTTAATACCTGATCGAGCCTAAATACCAAGAGAAGATTATGTGAGATCGACTAGATCTTCCTACCAGATGGTCTTAAGATAGCATTACAATAGTTAATAGCTAGCATTTGCATACAGCCAGTGCCCTCCAATTTGTCAATATTCGGTACCCTATGATACTCTCACACACACAAATGCACGAAAGCTCTAGAACATCATTTCCAACAACAACAACAACATAAGCCTTATCCCACTAGGTAGAACATCATTTCCATTGAGCTCAAATTCTAGAAGATGAGGATTATTAAGTCTAAGATGGTTGAAGGAAAAAAAATTGGAATCAGACAAAAGCAGCCACTTGGGATCAACCCCGTAATGGTAGCACAGCTTACAGTGGATTGTATCTCACCCCAAATGTGTGTACGCCAACATAAAATTTTTGGATAAATAGTATGCATACTGACATAAATTTAAATGCAAAAAGGCATTTGATTGAGAGAGAGAGAGAGAGAGAGAAAGAGAGATGCCTACGTGTAAATTGCAACAAAAATATCTGGCAACATTCCAACCAATGACCCAAAGAAGTAAGGACAAAACTTAACATCTGTTGCCACTGCACAATAATTGTATATTATGTATGGGAATGGAGAAATCCTGATCAAAGCAACAGCCCGGAACTGGGCAAACCAGTTTCCTTCACCAGCTAATCTTATTATGGAAGCATTTTTGGGATATTTTTCCATCCAACCCTGCAGGTTAAACAAAAACCATTTAGTTTGAATAACCTCTGGAGGAGGAAAACATTTTCTTAAAATAAGAGGTAGGAATCAAAATACAAATAAACAAGGATACGCACTTGCATTTTATGATAGAAAAGTGAACCAATGAAATATGGAAGAGAGATGCCAACAATCACCCCTCCAAAGATTAGTAGAAATCCAAAGCCATATCCAAAAGTCATACCAGCCACCCACATGGATGGTGTAGATGGAAGCAATAAGGTAGGGAATAATGCCACTGAAGTAAAGAGTAAAATGCCTAGCACTGGTGTGCTGAATGTGCTCCTCTCCCAGTTAATTACAGGGATAACTTCCTGTAAAGAAAACATTGTTAGTCAAGACAGTAAGAGATTAAAAAAAGAGAATATGCATCATTGCTCGGAAAGATGAAGCCATTTCTCCAGATTTCTACTGATGAGATGTTGGTGGAAACACCACAAGCATGCTACAACAGACCTTGTAATTCTCATTAATCGTATGCTTATCCGCATTCCAGATGTTATAGAGGCATAGAGCGATAGTACAAGCTACATATAGTTCCACAAGCGTTGAGATTGAGATAAACCAAACAGGGCTAACTCAGCTAAACATTTGTTATTAAAAAAAAAAAAAACAAACTAGTCGAACATTCGAAAGCAAACCAAAAAATCCAAATAAAGTAGAACTCTTCTGTGATGCCGCATAACAGACCCTGCCAACAAAGCCAGTGTTCCACAACCCAGAACATACTACCAGCTATTGTACTGACAGAGACACAACATACAACAAAATTCACTTATTCCATCAAAACTGATAATCTCAGTCGCAACTTCACAGTCCTCCCTATGCGAGCTATGAAAAAATTATGATACCAACAGAGCTTTTCACAACAAAATTACAGGTAACAAACTGACCTACAATAGATTCCAAGCAGATCGAAACAGTATATACAATCCCAAATACACGAATTTGTTGAAATTTTGGATGTAATATCTGTACACACATCGATATGAGACCACTCCTCGACAAACATAACAACAACAATACTGAATTTGCAGAAGACAAAAAAAGGCAAACCACAGAGATGCTAAAAGAAAAAAAAAAAAGTTAGGAACCATATTGTTGTCTGTCATACGAAAAGGAAAATTATGCAGACGGATGCATACACATAATACAGATCCATAAATCAGTAAGTTTTTGAAAGGACAAGGACCTTATCCATGAGAAAGGGGCCGACCCATACGAGGAAAACAACGGCCAAACCCGCCACGAAGATCAACAACAGCACCAACTTAGCCCACCACCAGAAACAAAACCATCCGGCTACAATTCTAGGAGACGGAGGCTGTCCGATCACAGCACCATGGAAGCCCTCCGTTTCACAGTAGTCCGATTCGCTCAGTTTCACATAATCCCCAGCGTCTCCCTCAACCCTCAGCCTCAACTCCGGCACAACACAATCTTCCTCCTCATCGTTCACAACATAAGTCATCGCCACCGCCGAACCAATCGCACCAGCGGCCAAACAAAAGAACAAACCCTAGAATACAAGGTACGGAGTCCTGTCTCCTGTGTGAGCTGAAAGTGAAACCCTAGAGGGTCGAATCGCAACAATGCGAAAGAATCGTGGATCAAAAGGGACGCAATGTCAGAAGATTTTATATATGCATATATATATATATATATATATATCTAGGTGCCTGTGTGTATGTATATGCGGGGCAAACGGTAGGCGAACCAGAAAGAGAGAGAAGTGGGGTGGGGCGGGGATGAACGAGAGTGACAATTGAAAATTGATTTTATATAATTTAATAATAAATTTAAGTAACACGGAACCGAAAAGGGGTCGAAGGAACGACGTCGTTGAGAAAGTTGGAATTAACGGGAAGTTGGGGTTCGGCGAGGGCTTGTAGATGCAGTCGAGACTTCACCGTAACGATTGGGTTGCTGCCTTTATGCATTTGGGGCCCGCCGAGCGAAGCAATTTGTGAACTGCGAACTCCCTACCGTCATTCATTAAAATGGCCGCTCTTGTGCGCTTACAAATAAAGCGTACCTTTGAGAGCTTGGTTCTGCTGCTGCGGGTTTAAAGCCTTTCTCCTGCTCCCTTGCACCGCCCAAAAAAAAAAAAAAAAAAAATTGCAGATTTATTATTAATTACGAAATAATTTGAAAATATCTATTGACAATTTGACGTAGAGTTTGTTTGGTTAACCCAAAAAGTTAACAAATATTCATTTTTATCAATTTTTTCTAATTTTTTCCACCAAATACTTTCCTAACTTTTATTATTTTTTGATAATTTCTTTTATACTCTTTGAGGAACATACCAAACACCTAATAATTTATAATTTATTTATTTTTTTCTGTACTCTAAATATAAACTGCATTACAATGACACGAGAAACTTATCTAATTACTGTACTAGGAAATGACAGCATAATTAGAATTTTATTTTTTTGAAACTGGGAAAATATCATAATTATAATTTATTAAAATTAACAAATATGAAATAACCAAAGAATTGTGAGGAGAATGAAAATTAAATAAATACAGAATTATTGATGACAATCAATTCTAAAAAAAAAAAGTTATTCTAATAGTAATTTTCAGCTCAACAATAAAAAATTATCAATTGGATAATTTTAAAAGATAGAAGTTCCAATGGTTTATGTGTGTAAGGTAATAGAAATATTTAAAAAAAAAAATGATCCTTAAAAAGCTTAGGTTACCATCTTATGTTATAAAATATATTTGTTTTTGGAAGAAAAAATTCAAAATTAATATATTAATTATTCAAAATGAACGTTTATGAACGATTCGTACGTCCAAGATATTTTTACAAATTCGAATCGGATCAAACTGGTTCAAATAATCTAAAAGACAACGTGACCCCAAGCGTTTCGGGTAAAACCGAAAACTTGAACGGCAGGAAAAGGAAACGGACACTCTTGAACGTTGGATTGCTTTCAAGCAAAAATTGTTTATAAAAAAAAGAAAACGGTGAGGTCACTTTTTAACCCTTGCACAACACAGAGAGCAGAATTTGATTCAAAATAATTTAATTTATTTAGGATAAATTACACCTAAATCCCTTCAACATTAGATTAATTATACTTAGACACTATGAACATTTGAACCTTACACTTAAATCCCTTGTTTTCAAA
Organism: Vitellaria paradoxa; assembly: GCA_019916065.1. Lineage (NCBI taxonomy): Eukaryota > Viridiplantae > Streptophyta > Magnoliopsida > Ericales > Sapotaceae > Vitellaria > Vitellaria paradoxa. The sequence goes on from CM034235.1 coordinate 5,122,558, forward strand.
TGTTTGTAACACTTAGGTCATTTCGTTAGTTTTTACCGTTAACTATCATTAACTGTGTTGTAAAATGACCAAAATACCCATGTCCTGTCAGCAATACTTATGGGGTTTACGTGTAATTAACTTAATCTTGATGTGGTCTAAGTTTAATTTATTCTTATTAAAATGGTTTATTTTATTAAAATTTTTATTAAATTATATTATTCTTATTAAATCTAATAATAATTTATTATTAAATTAAGTTATGATGATACATTTTATTAAAACTAATTATTATTAAAAATAAATATTTATAACATTAACTTAATTAATTTAAATATCTTTTATTAAATTAATTAAAAAATTAAATTAATTACTATAAAAAAATTATATCACCAAACATATTAATGTTTATATATTTATATTTTAGAAATATCCAATAAACGTTTTTCAACTGGGTATAACTCAAAACGATTGTTCTATAAACATTTTTATCTAAAAATTTATTATTTTTAATTATATCTATCCTTAAACGTATTGAACTAATCATTTAAACTATTTTTTCTTAAAAATCTACTCTCACTAATAAAAATGTTCCAAATAATTTTAATTATTTAATTCATATTTTTCTCATTTAAAATTTATTTTTAATTATATGATTAAAGCGTGTCAAATGAAAAATAAAATTAAATTAAAAAAGACTTTGGATATAAAAAATTTTAAAATAATTAATTTTTTAACTTTTATTATTTAATTATTTTTAAATCTATTTTTCCTCCATTAGACTCAATTTAGTATAGGAATTTTTTTAAAAAATAATTAATAAAACAAAAATATTAATATTTATCAATTTAGTTTTTTATTTTTTTATAGTTTTTTAAAATTCAAATTTTTAAAAAATTAAAATAATTTGACACATTTTTATCAGTGAGAGTTGATTTTTAAGAAAAATTATTTAAAAGATTAGTTCAATACATTTAAGGATGGAAGTAATTAAAAATAATAAAATTTTAAATAAAAAAATTTGTAAAATAATCGTTTTTGAGCCATACCCAATTGAAAAGTGTTTAGTGGATATTTCTAAAAATATAAATATATAATTTTATTAAAACGTAAATATGTTTGTGATATAATTTTATTTACAGTAATTAAAATTATCTAAATAAAAATATATAATTTTATTAAAAATATAAAATTAATTGAATTCAATAAAATAAATTTAAAATAACTTTGATTAATTAATTTAATAAAATACATTTAAATTAATTAATTTAATGTTATAATATTTATTTTTAAAAATAATTAATTTTAATAAAATGTATCATTATAAATTAATTTAATAATAAATTATTATTAGATTTTATAAAATTAATATAATTTAATAAAAAATTTAATAAAATAAACCATTTTAATAAGAATAAATTATACCTAGATCCCTTGAATATTAGGTTAATTAAACGTAAACATCTTGAATGTTGCTGACGAGACAGAGACATTTTTTTTCATTTTATAATACAGTGAACGGCAGTTAACGGAAAAAATTAACGAAAAGACTTAAGTGTTATAAACATTAGGAAATAAAGGATCTAGGTGTAAGATTCAAATATTTAGAAGATCTAAGTGTAATTAACTTAATGTTCAAATAGTCTACGTGTAATTAATTCATTTATTTATTAGCCGTTGAAGTGACGTTAATTAATTTTTGACTTTTTAAAGAATCAAAGCCGGTGCAGGATACTTACCCCCCAACAAAAAAAAAAAAAAAAAGCCGGTGCACGATTTAGGGAGCCGCAATAGAATTGCGACGCGTGTTAAAATAGAGCTGGCACCAACCAAACCAAAAGGCAACAAATCAGAATTCGTCACCGGTTAATAAATGGTAGTGAGAAGGAATTAATGTAATATTCTCGTCAAAGCTCCGTTTGATTCCCAGAATGGCGAAGTAAACAAAAATAAATAAATAAACAGGCCTAAGAAAAAATAAAATAAAATCAAAAGGAGGGTGCTTGGATTAATTATTGGAAAATTATTATTAGAATCGTTTTGGTGAAACTACTAACTCATGCCATCATCTGATTTATAATAATATATATATATTTTTTAACTTAAGTACCCAATGTCATATGAAAGGCCAACTCAAGTAATCAAAAAAAAATATATATATTAACGTGTAATCAATCTAATTTTAAGTTCTAACAATCTAATCATCTTATTTCACTATCACTAGTCAAATCAATTCAACCTCCCATCAGTTACACGATTCGTTAAAAAATATAATAAATCAGTGAAGTTTTGGATAAAAAAAAATCAATCCAATCTCTAATTATGAATTTTTAAAAATTGAATTAATTTAATTTTTTGAGTCAACTTTAGTTCTCTGCTTAAAAAATCTCAATCTTATGTTTATCAATTCGATTTTAAATTATTCTATCTCAAAATCCGAATCAACTCAATTTTTTTGACTTAATTTCTCTTACACGAAGTTCACTATAATGGGTATATTTGGAATAAGAAAAAGTAACATAAATTAAAAGTTCGTAATACGTGTAGTAAAAAAAAAGTTGATGTGATATAAAGTTAACAGAGATTTATAAAATTTTTTAGAGATTATTTGCAAATCAAACGAAGCCTATATGTTATGAAACAAAACTGATAAAAATTATGTCAGTTCAATTTCATGTAATTCAGTCCCAAATCTATAATATTAAAACCAATAAAAGATAGTTTTTTTTTAGGTTTAGGATAAACCCTAACCCCCACCCAATCATGTGTCAAACTTTAAGGTTGTGTTTGTTTGAGGGGATTGGATGATGGGGGATAAATAATACCATAGATAATATATGGGATTAGATAAAAGATAGGATTAATTTTTTATGTGGAATTATTTTTTTGGTATTTGGTTGGTAAGATACGAAGTGTGATAAAAGATGTAATTTGATATGTGATGTGATAGAAAATAATTTTAAACTTTTAGATCTTGGCGGAAAACAAATCTAGAGGTGGGGGATTATTAATCCCACACCCCCCGTGAGATTTGTTATTCGGTATTTTGGTTCATTCATCTTCCAATGATGGGGCCCACCGATTACACAAATACTCAAACAAATGCTGCCTTTCGGTGGGGCCCATGAATGTTTTGTCCAATCTGACTATTTCATCGTGCAAACAAACGAGGCCTAAGTGTTTAACTTCAATATAATTGATGTATTTATAGTGACAAAAAATAAGTTAATTTAAGATAATTTGTGAGTTTGTAATTTGTACAATACAATAAAAAATAAATAACTTTTAAAAATTTTTACCATTTTTTACTACACCGAACACACTCAATATTCACAATCTTCTCTTACATAAAATAAATAAATATACATACAGGATATGTCAGCTGCCGTTGCACATAAAATACCCTATTTTTGTAGGTTTATTGTCTGGGAAGTTGTGTTGGAGTCTCCACTGTTTTATTCTTTGACAATCTGCCAAAAAAAAAAAAAATTAATTACAAAAATAAAAATGAATTAGTTTTAAAAAATAAACAATAATATCACATGACTATTATCACCTAATTTTTTTTTTTATATATTTTAAATAGGTAGGATAAGACGGTAAAGCGGAAGCAGCGATGGAGAATTGGGCGCGTGGATGGATAGATGCCTTTTGTGCCGTAGCCCGCCGACCGTTGCGAGGTGTTAGACGGAATGGAATGCACTGCAATTGCTTTTTACAAGGCAAGGCTGTCGGTAAGTGAATGTTTGTGTGCTGTATACGTTGAATTCAGTGCATGATCAAAAGCGCATTTGACATCGGCTCCAACTGTCGGACCTTTTTGTTAGACGCCACATATCTGCAGATTGCTCCAAGTAGGACTCGGGTGGCTCATTCACTGAGAGCTAATTCTGTACATGATTGTGCAATTTGACTTCAACCCTAAACTTGTTTGGGCATCGAGTCAATTTTGATACATAGTCTGTGGCTGATACATTTCCGACCGTTAAGGCAGCAGGTCTTACCCATGAGTTTACGTATAAACACCCGAAATTTTACCGTTTACCGTCTCAATTTTAGTAGCCCTCAAATGCACACAAAATTTAAAATGCTTGGGTTTTGGTAACATTTTTGGTCAACTCAAGAAATTCGAAATCCAAACATATAGAGATATATATGTATACACGTAGTATTTGTACAATTCATAATAAAAATTTTCTAATTACCTTGTCTGGAGGATCAAATAGAATTGTAATACGTGATATTTTATTCGGCTACTATCAAAGATTTAGAGTCATTTTAATTTCGATGTTGAATTTTAATTTTTGATGAAATATTTATTTTATTATCTTAAGTTAAGATAAATCTAAAATCGGGTTATGAGCCTCAGGACCTAACAACGCAATTTTTTTTTTCTTCGATTCACTTTTCCTCATTTTTCTATTTTTATTTTCTTTGACACTTTAGAGAGAACACAACAGGTAAAGGGGGAAGAGGTAAAAGAGAGGAAGAAGAAAAAAAAAAGGATGAGAGATGAGAAGTCCTTAGAGTTTTCGAGTTTGTCTTCGCGATTAGATCACAATGACATAACGGATTTGAAGCAAGGAAAATCGCGGTGAAAATTTTGAAGTAAAATTTAGCTCAGATTTACAATTCTGTCAGCAGGTTGTGAGAGTTGCCTTCTTGCGGGTGAGCTTATAAATCTCGTGAATATATATATATATATATATATAAATCAAGCATGCATGACACGCAGGGTCATGGGAAATTTTAGGCCACAAAGGCAGTCGCCCAAGTCACACAAAAAGGAAGGTCTCAAATTTTTAAATATTTCATTAGTAATAAAAATATTACATATACAACATTTGAAACTAATCAAATTTTAATAAACTTACGAAAATTTTTACTTTTTCTTCGATTCTCACGTAATTGATTTTTGAACTTTATGTTTTAATTATATTTATACATATCATAATTATTTCATATTTAATACATTAATTATTAATTTTTTTTAATTTTATTCATCGTCAAATGTTTTCTTGACCTCTTTCTTTTTTCTCTCTTTTCTTTTTATTTTTATCTCTTATCTGTATCTTTTTTTTCTCTCTCTTTCTCAAATGTCTACCTCTTTCCTTTTTTTTTTTTTTGGCCAGTAGCTTAGGTTGATTAATTTGAAGTCGGTGGTCGAAATCCAAATTGTTATTTGTGAATTCTTTTTAGCAGTGGATAATTGGAGGCTTGTGCAAATTTTACTGTTGATACTGGGTTTTATTATTCTATAATTTTTTTTTGTTTCGTTTTTATTTTTAGTCTATTTATAATTTTTTTATTTGTTGTTTACTTGATTTTGGTATTTTATTTTCATTTAAAAATTAAATTTGTATTGTTAGATACTTTGGTTATTTATTTTTTAACTTTGCAGTGAAAAATATGTCAAATAAAAATTTTGAATGTGGTTATGAAAAATTAAAAAAACAAAAGAAGAGTTGATAAAATAATTTAATCTCAATATAGTGCTTTTAATAAATTTGTTACTAATAATAAAAAAATATTAAAATAAGTTTAATTGATAAAAAAATAATAAAACAATTGTCGGCAGAGAATGGTTACATTTTTAATTAGTTTTTATTTTATACTGTTTTTGTAATTTGTATGAGTCATCCCTATCATTATTAAAAAATAAATCAATCTATTTCTTCTATTAAAAATACGGATGCATAATTTTAGAATATAAAATTATTTTTGGTTTTTAACTATCCACTATCTTTACATTTTTTTTTTATCTTTTCTAAATGTCATTTAATTATAAATTATTTACTTAAATACCATTTTAAAATAATAATTTAATATTTTACAAGTGTTTTAATAGCTTTTTATTTTAAAATTGTTTGATAATCTATACAAAACTATATATATATATATATATATCTATCTTAAAAAAAATCACACACATAGTTTGTGCACCCACCTCTAAAGAAAAGAAAAAAGTTATAAAATTATTGAGTAGTTAAATAACATTTAAGAAAGATAAAAATATAACTATGTGAAATTACTTTATGTGGTAAATATGTAAAATTTATTTTTTAATATCACTAAAGTTGTAAATAGTTATAAAGAGTTTAAGAATATTATAAGAAGAAAAAAAAAAAACTTTACCAAATTTAAAAATTTATTAAATTTGAAATTTCATTAAATATCCTAATATTTGTTTTACAATAGTATAAAAGCCTATGTATATGTTTATATACTTATAGCAAGTGTTTGATTGCGTTATCACGTGACAAATCTAACCAATTTTCTATTGTTTGTGATTTTTATTAAATTTTTTATTTTCAATAAAAATATAAAAAAATTAATTATGTAATTTAAGTAGTGGTATAAAAATAAAAAAAATGATAGCTAAAAATTTAAAATTTGTAAAATGACTGAATAGGTAGTTTTAGAAATTATTTAATTTAATATTTGAATTTGATGAAAGTTTAACATTTAAATTATAAGGCATATTAATTTAAATTTATATATATGATTTTTTTATTAATAATTTAACTAAAATTTGTCTATAAACTAACCAAATAGTTGAATTTAAACTATTTTTAATGCTATTAATAAACCATAAATAAAAATTTATCCAAAAAAGATGCTCTTTATTTCACATACACTAATTTGATGTGAAATAAATACATATATTTATTGAAATATTATTTCTATTTGTTGTAATGATAATTTAATATAAGATCGGTGATATGTTTAAATTTATAAAATTGAAAGTGCATTATATTTAATTATAAATTTTTAAAACAATGTACAATTTTTTAAATATAAAATATTTTATTATTAAATCTATATTTTTTATTATAAAATATAAAATTTTAAATACAAATATAGTTTTTAAATATATTTATAAATTTAAAAATAAATTTGTCATAAATGAAATGAAAAATTTCGAAATTTGAACTAATTTTTTCAAGGGATAAGATTTCGCATTGGAGACCTGAATCTGAAAAAGAATTTCAGGCGCTGATCCATCAAAATCAGTACAAGTATGGTATACGTTAACAATAGTTTTGGAGCATTTTTCTGCGTTTAATCGAAGCTGGTTGGTTTGACGGTGGAACCCCATTCTCTGTCTCCGAGTCAATCTTTTGACTCGGTCCGAGTTCGGAGGAGACAACAGTGTTTCTGCTTCTCAAATGAATCCCAGCGCGCACCAGCGGAGCTTCCAGATCCGTCGACCTTTAATCTCACCTTCCCTTCTCAAGAATCCTTCCAACACCCACAACAGTTCACTTCCCGTTTTCCCGCGAAAACGGCACTCTCTCTCGGGTCTTCCCCCCTCTCTCTCTCTCTACACATACACACCCACACCCACACCCACACACATTCGTGTGCATATGTTGCGGAATTTTCATTTTTTTTATTAGTGATTTTTTCCCCTCCTGTTATATATTTTCTTCTGCTGATTTGATGCTTTTTTCTCTGCAGAAGCGCGTCGTTTAGGGTTCCCGGTCCCAATCCGCTCTGTTGCTCTTGCTCCCCGTATGTCGTAATTCAATTTCACAGCTTATTATTTGAATTTCTGTATTTTAATTTCGTCAACGGCCCTTCTTATCCTCCCCCCCCCCAAAAAAAAAACTCCCCTTTTTGTGGTCAATTGCAGTTCGGAGCTCAAGAATACTCCTCAGTAGATGCGTACCAGAAAAGTTCTCAGATTCATTCGAGCAGGATCAGTCTGAGAATGCTGTGTTTGAACCAAATCAGGTTGTCGCATTATTTTATAATGTGCTAGATATTACATAGAAGGATGGGTTTGTTCTTGATTGTATGCCATTCTTTTGCTCAGTTGGAAAATCAGTTACCTAGAGGCTCTTTCTACCAAGTTAATGAACAATTTCACATAGAGTGCGGCACCCAAGTTTTGTGTTCAAGTCATATGTGTAATTCTCTTATTTCAGAAGAGTTTCTCTTCAGTTGTGTGTGTCCCAGAGGAATGGTCAGTTGTATTTGGGACCCTTAACCTAGAATTCTGTCCTTTTTTGGGCAGTACCACCTTATGTTATAGAGCCCAATCTCGCAATCTCACAATTGCCTGTGCTGCAAAGTTTGTTGCCACTGATCCTTTGTCCATTCAAGGTGTCTCCACATTCGAAATAAATTGTAGCAGTCCCATGCAAAGTTGTTGTATATGATTAACACACACGTATATGGACAAGTTGTAAATAAATAGAATCATAAAAGATCGGGTGGGTTAAAAAATTGGGTTGGTCTACCCCACAGATTTTTCTTCCTAATCTTCGCCACATGCTTTTAAGGTATCGTAAATGAGATATGACAGCATGTGTTGTTTCCGGATGTGCCGAGTTTCAGTAACTTGACTATATGGATTAGAACTGGCATTTCCATGATGCACATCTGTATTAAAATTTAGCTATTGACATTCACTGGATCAAATTGCAGATTTTGGATTAATTTGACTCTAGGTACCAGTAAAGGCTTCTAAGCTGATAACATTTGATGTCATATTTATTTATTTATTTATTTTTTTTTTCAGGTTCTTAAGGGAAAAGAGGCTTCTTTTGTGAAGATTTTGAAGGAAGCAAACTCAATTCTGCCTCAAGTAGTCCTTGCTAGTACAGTTTTGGCCATTCTCTATCCACCTTCTTTCACATGGTTTACTAACAGGTTTCTTGTCATTCTTTGTAAAATTAAGTTAGCTATGAGCCATCATTTGCATTCAATATTGCTTTTGAGAGCAACTTATGAGGAAAAATAATTGCTAGGCTGGATTAGTCATGCATGATTCTTTGGAGTTTTTACTGTAGTGATTTCCTAGTGAGGAAACTATAACCGCAATGCTTGGAAGTCCTTGTTAAGGTGATGCGTTATGACGCATGCCTGCTTCTCGTAGAGTTTTGTAAAAGGTACTAAAAAAGAAAATTATGTGGCAGAGGCAATACGGCCTGGGAATAGAGGGCTATTTCTGCTCTCCCTTGCCTTGATCCCTACAAAACATAGTGCAGTTCACTTCATTATAAGTGTGTGTTTTATCATTGTAGGAAACAACAATTTAAGCTGGAAAACGTAATGATTAAAATTCCATTTTTAACAATCCAATCATTAACAATCTTGTTGTTACCTGATGCCATTGAATTTATACACTGACTAAATTTTTGTAATTGGAGAATTCGAACTCCTGAGTAAATAGCCACTATTCAGCATTGGACATTTGGAGATCGATACCAGAGAATGTCACTGCAAGTATGCTCTAGAATCTGGATTTTGTATTCAAACAGGTGGATTCTAAAAATTGGTGGAATCTGGACTCATCATGGTTGAAAGGCATTGTGCGTGTGAATGCTGAACCACAAGCCTCCAGAAAAAGAAAAAAATAACATGAATAAATAATAATTATAAATTAAAAGAAGACTCTGCATCCTATACAGGGGTCAATTGGAGGTTTTGTGGAAATGTAGCAATTGGGTTTTACTACTATACTGATATCTCAGGTGCAAAAAATGATACACAGTAAATAGAATTCGGCTCATGCTTGGTAGTCAGAGTGGTTTCAACTTGTAAGGGTTCCTGGGGCATTAAGTTCCAGTCTGTAAGGTTTCTTTGAAATGTTCACCAATCGTGATTGTAGCACTATCTTTCAACTATTTTCAGATATTATACCCCAGCACTAGGTTTTTTGATGTTTGCTGTTGGGGTTAATTCAAGTGAAAAAGACTTTCTTGAAGCATTCAATAGACCAGCTGCGCTTATTGCTGGATATATCGGCCAGTACGTGGTGAAGCCTTTCCTTGGATATGTTTTTGGCACAGTTTCAATGACAATATTTGGTCTCCCAACTTCTTTAGGTAAGGGTTAGTCAGTCTTAGCTCGCAAAAAGTTTCAAGTGTATGCTGACCTTGAAAATTCTCTGAAACAGGTGCTGGGATCATGTTGACTTCTTGTGTTAGTGGAGCCCAGCTCTCGAATTATGCCACTTTTCTGACCGACCCACAAATGGCACCTCTAAGCATTGTGATGACATCATTGTCCACTGCTACTGCAGCTTTTATCACGCCAATTTTATCTCTCTTGCTTATTGGGAAGAGGTTACCTGTTGACGTAAAAGGAATGGTGTCCAGTATTCTGCAGATTGTAGTTGCACCCATTGCTGCTGGATTGCTTCTGAATGGGTGATCAGCTGCTTTAAGTGAAACTTTTAACATGATGTACCATTACGTTATTTCCTGTCTTGTCTTATGCCTTTTTGTGCCTGCAGGTTCTTTCCCCAGATTTCCAATGTTATTCGGCCTTTTTTGCCACCATTATCAGTACTTGTAACGGCACTTTGTGTTGGGGCACCACTCGCTATTAATATAGATTCTGTTATGTCCTCATTTGGAGTATCTGTTCTGTTGCTCGTCATTGCATTTCATTTATCTGCATTTATTGCTGGTTATTCCCTTACGGGCTTAGCCTTTCGCAACTCACCTGATGTGAAAGCACTGCAAAGAACACTATCGTATGAGACAGGTTCACAGTTGTGCAATGCACTCTGTAGATTATAGGAAGAATATGTTGTTATAATTTTAATTGATTAGCCCCTTCGCTGCTGCAGGAATGCAGAGCAGTCTTCTGGCCCTTGCACTTGCGAATAGGTTTTTCCAAGATCCACTAGTGGGTGTACCTCCTGCAATCTCTGTAAGTCAATAACTTAAATACCTATTCCGTTAACGATTGTTGCTCCAGAAAGAAAATTCTGGTGGAAAGTTGTTGCCTTTGTTCGAGGAAAATAATGGTTTTGGTTACAGTTGTCAAATTGAGATGCGTACCTTGAATCGAAGACTTAAATTTGAGAATTATCTGTTGTTTCTTGTGTTTCACTCACTGGGAGCTGTCTTTCCAAGTTTCTCGTGTTAATTGACTTTGTTGGGTTCTGAAATTTATCCGTTGTTTATTTTTTTATTATTTTTCCAGGTTGTAATAATGTCGTTAATGGGCTTCTCTCTCGTCATGCTGTGGGCTAAGAAAAAGGTTGGAGTGAGATGAAACAGAAGTTCTTCAACAAATTAATTTGAATGGTTGCACCATAAAATGGAGCCATTTTGAGGCAAATGTATATGGAGTGTTCTGTTGTTGCCTGATAAGATACCTGTGTGTTTCATTCTACGAGGGAGAGGAAAAAAAATAAAAAAATGTAAATTGTAACAGCTCAATGGCTGTCTTTTTAAGAATCTGAATGAAATTCATGTATGTGTACGTATCTTAATCAACCACTGTTTTAATAAATTGTGTAAGTTACGAGTTTGACTTGTAGATTTAGATTTATATTTATATTATATACTAGTAAAGCATAATCGTGCAAAGTTAGAGCTGATGTCAAGAAAAAAAATATAAATTTATCAAAATTGTATTTGAAGGAAAAAATTAGTGAGGGAAGAGAAAAATCAAAAGAAAATAAATAACTAATGATGTAAGAAAAGAGAAAAAGATATATAAAATTTTAAAACATATATATAAAAGGATGAAATGATAATAAACCTTAAGTAGAAAGAAGGTTAAAATACGAAAAAAAGATATTAAAAAAGTCTTTATAGGTACTCTTTGAAAAGATAAAAAGGGTCTAAGAACAAAGTAATATAAACTAAAAAAATAAAAGTATAATTGAAAAAATTTGACTAAAAAACGAAAGTTGAAATCTTAAGGTGGATACCCACTTATTATATAAAATAAGAGAAGGCGAATTTTCACTTATTATATAGAATAAAATAAAATAATATAAACTAAAAAAATAAAAGTATAATTGAAAAAATTTGACTAAAAACGAAAGTTGAAAATCTTAAGGTGGATACTCACTTATTCTATAAAATAAGAGAAGGCGAATTTTTACTTATTATATAGAATAAGATATATTTATATTTTTTGAACGAAAGTTATGATTGTCGCTCATTATTTCATTTAAATTTTTATTTTTATTTAATTGTTTATTTTATTTTTTGAACTAACTCAACCTAACAAATTAAGTCCAAACTTGATTTATAGATGAGATTTATACATCACAACACACCCTAAATCCTAATGTGGGATACCTGCCCATTGTAATTCCTTAGGGTGAGATCCAGACTGAACAGAGCAGTTTAGAGAGAGTGAAATACTAGATACACACATGTAACAAATCAAGTTAAAACTTAGTTTGTAGATGGGATTTATATACCTCCCCACATACACATTCTAATATTCCAATGTGAGATGCTAGCTATCTATTTTATTTAAAAATCATTATTTTATGCAATTGACATTGACACCGTTTGGAGTTAAAAAATATAAATTTCTATAAATACGAGTATGAGACTGAAAAATTTAAATTTTTTACATACTAAACAAAACACGAGGTATTATATTTACGTGTGAATTTACTAAAAATCAGTAATTCGCCTTTTACACGAGTTTTTTAGAATTTACAAAGTTTCAGATTTAAGTGTGTTATTACAAAAATGACCCCAACTTATTTGCAAATTTACCGAAAATAACCTCCTGCAGATCAGCTGCTTCATCTTCACACAAATAATTCATCCATAGTCCCAAGGATGGAGGGAAAGTAGCAGGTCTAGTAATTAGCCATAACCATGGCTACTTCTACCCTGCTGTCTCCACCTCCTCCAAAACCCTTTCGTCTTCAGAAACCCATTCAAATCCCTGTCGCTCAGTACCCATCAGCCCCTTCAAGGTTCCTAAAACCCTTCACTTACAGTTACAGCAGTAGCGTATTCCAGACGAAGAAAGCCATGGCGGCTCTTTTCGGAGCTGCTGGGTTTGCTGCCTTAACCATTGTGGGACCAGCTTCTGCTGCTGCTGCTGCAGCAGAGTTTCCATTGTTGGGTTCTTTGCAAGTACTCAACGAACCCCCCAATGCCCTCTCGCTTCCCACCTGGGCAATCCACGTCTCCAGCGTCGTTGAATGGTGCCATTTCTCTCTCCTCCATCTCCACACGCACACACAAAATGTGTATACATAGAAGTTGATTTGATAACTTCTGAATTTTTCTGTTTTTGAAAAGGATTGCGGCAATGGCACTGGTATGGCAGTATGGGGAGAAATCTGGGTATGAATCTTGGAAGGGGCTTGCTTGGGGTATGGTGAGTCAATTGCAGTCTCACACTTTGCACTTTTACAATTATGCTTTTCCTGTTATAATTTTTTTTCCTTGAATTTGTCTCATTGTTCAATGCCGTTTGGTTGCTTGTCTCTCGTCATTATTCAGCTTTGAACAAAGGAAGTTGTAACTTGTACGGGCCATAAATTTTTATATTTCTGGTGACTTGTGGGAATTGCTCACGAGGAAGGTCATAAAAAAATAAGTTATAACCTTTTAGGTTGCGTTTGTATTTACGGATTCGAAAGCAAGATATTTTCGACTCATTATTTAAGGAGAGTTGCTGAAATATAATTTTATTAATTTATATAATTATTTTAATATAGGAATTTCATAATAGATTAGAGTAGTTAAACATGATGATTTTATGACAGTTTTGAAATCATGGCAAAAAAATAATTATTTGGAATCCAATATTAAGGAAGTAGTGACACAACTTCTTTACAAGTGATTATTAGAAAAACTTCCATCCGTTATATAAATTAACTCTATCACTTATATTTTAATATAATTTATTTTCAAATACATTGGTTTGAAATCACTAGTTATCCAAACAGAACCTTAAGGTGTATCGGAGTGAGGTTTTGGTGATAAAAAAAAAAGGGCAAGGAAGAAGAAAAAGAGAAGGCTAGAAAAAAGCAGTAAAAAGTGTAAAATTCCAAATAAAAGTCTATTTGAATGGATTCAAAAATATAATAAAGTAAAATATTGATCAATAAATTAGTTTTCTAATTTAATTATTTTTAATTTCTCAAACTCCATGAATTTTCTATTTTATTTTTCAACACAAACTAAACAAGTGGAAGGAATCCCTCTCCAGTCTTTCCCTCCCTAAATCCTCACTCTAAACACACCCTTAACATAATTTTTTTGCAACTTGTGACACATTTTCTTAGGTTTGTTTGGGAGGAGGTGAATGGGGAAGGAAAGGGAATGAGGAGGGGTGAGAAGATTAATTTTGGTTGGGAGAGGAGAGGGGAAAAGAATGAAGGTAACCAATTCATCTCTATTCTCCCAAATTTGGGGTGTAACTAGTTTGGGAATTAGGGGTGTTTGGTTTACCAAAACCCGCCAAAACTCATCAACTTCTATAAACTTTTTTCAAATTTTTCCAATCAAAATTTTGCCACATATCACTTTTACATCAACTTTTTGTACCTTCTTGCCATCCAAACACCACCTTATTGAAATTTTTTAGTTGTGTTTTTTATGCTTTGTCCTTGATATTCTTCAGTATTTTCAAAATGCTCATGGCAAGTAAATATATTCTAAAAGATATAATAGTATTAATATATTATTAACCGCATTCTTGACCTTTCTCTCCATTTACCTCCATTCTCCCTAACAAAGAAAAATTAATTAACCTAACCATCCATTCCATTTTATTTCTGTTAGAATAAGGGGATTTTTTTCTATTATTTGTTTCTATATTTATCTTTAATTAGTTAAATTGTTGGAAACTTATTATGTATTTTTTGATAGCCAGTTGGCATTAATAGTATATATACATGGTTAATAGTCTGGTGAAAATCAATTAAACCTTTTCCATTATACTTTGATTTTCAAGTTGGTATCAGAGCGCTTCCTTCAATTTTCTTTCCCCAGCAAACAAAAAAAAAAAAAAAAAAAAAAAAAAAAACCATAACCACATTTGATGGCGGCTGTTGTCAATGTCTTCCAATGAGCATTGTCGATGTTCGATCTCACTAATGTTGTCGCTGCTCGTTCGATGTAACCCACCGCTGATCGTTCAATCTCGCTGATGCTAGTTCACTGCTCATTCGCTGCTTGTTCGATCTCGACGATTCCGTTGTTGCTTGTCATTGTTCGCTCGTTGTCACCGTTATCGTTGCTTGTTGCTGTCGGTCGAAACCCTAGACGAATCCATTGCAGTTCGTCGTACTTGCTGCTCGACTATTCTATCCGTATGTGATACTGCTTGTAGTCGCTAATCTTCTCTGATGGTCATTGGTCTTCTCTAATGGTTTTCTCTGATAGTTGTTGGTCTTTTCTGATAGTCGCTGCCTGACACACCGCTGTCTGTTGAATTTTTTGGACTTAGTATTCTCGGTTTCCTGGTACTCTCTTTTTCGGGTGATTTCTGTTATTTTTTTTTATCACATGGCTGAAGGGAAAGTTCTTGTTGTTGATTCAAAATCAATATTAATTAAAGATGAAGATGTTCCTTGTTCTATTACTTCTAAAAGATTGAATGGTGTAAATTATTTAGCTTGGGCCTATGTGGTGAAGGTATATCTTCATGGGAAAAAGAAATTAAAATTTATTACTGACCTTCCACCAAAACCAGATGATAGTATGTACGATGATTGGGTTAGTGAGGATTTTGTTGTCATGGGATGGTTATGGCACAGTCTTGAGCCTTAAATTGCTACTATAGTGGAATTTTGTGACTCTGCCAAGAAAATTTGGGATTCCCTTATTGATTTGTTCTCTCAACAAAGTAATGTTTCACAAGTCTTTGAATTATATGAGCAGATCTTCACCACCAAACAAGCTAGTCGTTCTTTTTCTGAATATTATAGTGTTTTGAAGAACCTTTGGGATCAGTTGTTATAGCATCGGCCCTTTACTACAGATTTGGACCAGCAAAAGCGGCACTGGGAAGATTTTATGATTGCTTCTCTTCTTTTTGGACTTGATTCAGATCTGCGTGGTTTCAAAGATCAAATTCTTACCAGTGAGACATTGCCTACCGCTGCAAATGCTTATTCTCGCTTGTTGCGATCATCCTTAGGCCATCATTCACCTGTTCAGACCTCTACTTCAGAAGCATCTGCCTTGATCTCTAATGATACCTCTCGTGGTAACACGCGAGGACGTGGGGGTCGCTCTTATCGGAGTTTAAACCGTGGTGGTCGCTCTTCTCAGGGGTGAGGAGATTGAAAATGTACTCACTGTTGGTTTCCTAATTACATACCTAGGCATGCTTTCATCTTATGGCTTGCAATTAAAGGAAGGCTGTACACTAAATGTAGAATGATTGCATGGGGTATGAATGTTGACCCCCAATGTGTTCTTTGTGGACAAGCTCCAGAAACCTTGGATCATCTATACTTCCATTGCTCATTCTCGGCAGAATTAAGGACGATCATCTTGCAAAAGTGCCACATCTCCAAGCCTAAGCAATTGTGGGCTAATGAAATTTCTTGGGTTGTTGGGAAATTCAGTGGGAAGAATTATAGTGCCAATATATGCAAGCTAGCTTGGGTAGCTTTAATTTACCACATATGGCAAGAACGAAATGCTAGAGTTTTCAAGGGACTCTCTTCTCCGATTCCTACAGTTGTTCAAAAAATCATGTATGAGATCAGAGTCAAGGCTTCTCAATTTCCTGTTATGAAACTCTCTGATACAAATATTAGTTTATGTAATAGTTAGGAGATCCCACTTAATTGCAACTAATTCTTTTGCATACGGGGGAATGCCCCCAAGATAATGTAAATACTTCCCATCAATCCAAATTATACTTAATTACAAAAAAAAAAAAAAAAAAAATGTACTCACTGTGATCGTACCAATCATACCGAATCATATTGCTGGGCTAAGTATGGATGGCTGGATCAAGTTTACTATGTGTCATATGGTTCTCCTACTGTGGGATCCTCTCAGTCAATGCCAGCTGCTTCAGAAGCCTTAGATTTCAGCAATCACAAAGACCTTACCACCCAGCTTAGTGAACTGCTGCAAACTCTTTGGACATCCCATCCTTCTACTTCTACTACTACATTAGCAACTTCAGGTAATGTGGCTTGTACCGTGTCCATTCCTTCTTCCTGGGTCATTGATTCTGGTGCAAACCCTTATATTTTTGGTAAATCTTCCTTCTTCTCTCAGTTAAATTCTGTTAATCATCATGTTGTTCTAACTGATGGATCATCTTGTCCTTTACAAGGGCAAGGAGTTCTTTCTCCTCATTCTTCAATTCATTTACCTCATAGCCTTTATATCCCTAACTTTCCATTCAATTTATTATCTGTTAGTCAGTTGACTAAAACCCTACGTTGTTCTGTAACATTTTCTCCTACCTCGTGTGTGTTTCAAGACCTTAAGATGAAGAGGACGATTGGTTTGGGGCATGAGAAAGGCGGGCTTTACTACTTGGACCCTGCAAGCTTTGCCACTACAACTTCTTCTGTTTTGAGTGCTACAATTTCTCCTCTTCAGTGGCATTTTCGTCTTGGGCATCCATCTTTAAATAAATTGAAGTCTGTTATTTCCCATTGGAGTCGTGTATCAAGTCTAGAATGTGTGGCATGCCAACTTGGTAAGCACCACCGTAGTTCTTTTTCCAATCATGGTGTCAGTCGTCAAATAGAATCTTTTGATTTAGTTCATACAGACATATGGGGACCCTCTCGTATTACTAGTATTAATGGTTACCAATATTTTGTTATTTTTGTTGATGATCATTCTCGCATGACTTGGTTGTTTTTGATGAAAAGGCGATTTGACTTACCTTAAATTGTGACTTGCTTTTACAATGAGATTTTTACCCAATTTGGCAAACGCATCAAAATTTTTCGTTCCGATAATGCGTTGGAATATGTGCAATCTGTTATGGCTTCTTTCTGTACAGATCGAGGGATTATGCACTAGACTACTTGCATTCATACCTCACAACAAAATGGTGTTACCGAGCGGAAACTTCGTCATTTACTTGATGTTGCTCGTACTATGATGTTTAATATGCACGTGCCAAAACCTTTTTGGGAGGATGCTGTCCTTACTGCTTGTTCTCTTATCAATCATATGCCATCTGTCGTATTGGGTAACAAGTCTCAATTTTCCATTATGTATCCTGTAGGTAATCCTTTTCCTCTTACTCCTGGAGTTTTTGGTTGTATTGCCTTTGTTCATATTCTTGATCCTGGTTTAGATAAGTTGTCACCTCGTTCTTAAAAATGCATTTTTCTGGGGTATTCTCGTACACAGAAAGGGTATCGTTGTTATCACCCATTATCTCATCGGTATTTTGTGAGTGCTGATGTTACTTTTTTTGAGGCCACTGCCTTCTTCTCCACTTTTGGGACTCAGTTATCCCGTGATCTTCTTCCTAGCACTTAGGGGGAGTCATATCCTTGTTCTCGCGAGGGGGAGACTGGTCAAAAGGAAACTAGTCCCACTTTATCTCTTTCTCAATCTTCTTTGCAGGAGTATCAACACAATCGAAACAATCAGAGTGTTCTCTTGCAAGTGTACCTGCAGACTTAGGAGAGACCAGTTGTTTCTTATAGCCCATCCAATTCGTCTGACTTGTCTAAGGATCCAACACCTATCGCTGACGATGATCTACCCATTGCTTTACGTAGAGGTAGGCGTGCTTGCACCCAACATCCCATTGCCAATTTTGTGTTCTATCATCGTATTTCTCCTCGTTTGCATTCCTTTGTTTGTGCTTTGTCTATTGTTTCTCTTCCAGTCTCACTCCAAGCTGTATTATCTTCTCCTGGATAGAAGCATGCTATGGATGAGGAAATGCAGGCACTTTATCAGAATCATACCTGGGAGCTGGTACCATTACCTTCTGGAAAGCAACCCGTGGGATGTCGTTGGGTTTATAATGTGAAGTATCTTCCAGATGGTTCTGTTGAGAGATTCAAAGCATGGATTGTTGCTAAAGGCTATACTCAGACTTATGGAGTTGATTATTTGGAAACCTTTTCACTAGTTGCTTGTCTGAACTCTGTTCGTATACTTCTTGCTGTAGCTGTGAGTCGCTCCTGGCCTCTTTACTAGTTGGATATTAAAAACGCATTTCTCTATGGTGAGCTTCAAGAGGAAGTTTACATGGAGCAACCCCCTGGCTATGTTGTCCGTGGCAGTGAACACTTAGTTTGTAGATTAAGATGTGCCTTATATGATTTGGAGCAGTCTCCTCGGGCCTGGTTTGATCGCTTTAGTGATGTTCTGTTAAAATATGGTTCGAAGCGGTTTGCTTCAGATCATTCTGTTTTCACTCAGCATTCTTCTTTCGGTTCCATTATTTTGATTGTGTATGTTGACGACATCATTATTTCGGGGGATAACGTCTCAGGTATTGCTAATTTGAAGTCTCATTTAAGTCAACATTTTCACACTAAAGACTTGGGTGCTTTTCGCTATTTCCTTGGCATAGAAATAGCACGATCTTAGGCAGGACTCACTCTTTCACAGCGCAAGTACGTGTTGGATCTTCTATCTGAAACAAGTTTACTTGGTTCTCACCCCACTGATACTCCTATGGATACATCTGTCAAACTTGATGGTACTATTGGCACGCCGTTCTTTGATGTTGGTCGCTATCGACACTTGGTTGGAAAATTGATCTATCTTACCATCACTCGCCCGAATATTACATATGCTGTGGGCGTTGTTAGTCAATTTATGCATGCTCCCTGTTCGTCACATTTTGAGGCAGTGTGTCGTATCTTACGTTACTTGAAAGGTGCTCCCGGTCGAGTATTGTTATATCGACCGTCATCTCTTTTTGTGACTGGTTATATTGATACTAATTGAGCCGGGAGTCGTACTGATTGTCGCTCTACCTCTGGCTATTGTACTTTTATTGGGGACAATCTTGTCACTTGGCGAAGCAAGAAGCAAAATGTTGTTGCTCGTTCTAGTGCTGAATCTAAATATCATGCCACATACAACAACTGAGATGCTTTGGGTTTGATCACTCTTGCATGATTTTGGTATAAAGGTTCCTCAGCCGATATCTATGTCTTGTGATAATCAGTCTGCTATCTTCATTGCCAATAACCCTGTGTTTCATGAGCGCACGAAACATATTGAAGTTGATTGTCATTTTATTCGGGATTGTTTGAAGAGGGGTGATATTTGCATGCCATATGTGTGCTTAGAATCCCAATTGGGCGACATTCTTACCAAGCCTTTTTCTCGATCTTCTTTCCAGCGTTTGTCTATCAAGTTGGGCATGTTTGATTTGTATGCTCCAGTTTGAGGGGGAGTATTAAAATAAGGGGATTTTTTTCTATTATTTGTTTCTATATTTATCCTTAATTAGTTAAATTATTGGAAACTTATTATGTATTTTTAGATAGCCAGTTGGCATTAATAGTATATATATGTGGTCTGGTGAAGATCAATTAACCCTTTTCCATTATACTATGATTTTCAAGTATTTCATTTAGTTTAGTTTTCTTACCTTCTCCTCGCACTTTCGTGAACAAAGGCTTAAGCTGCTACAACACTTACAAATGATGAAGTTAGGTTGTCTTTCTTGGTTTGGTTTCTGTTTACAGGTTGATAAAAAATTAGAGGATTCAAGTATCCAATTTTAGTACGGAGTGTCGGACACACATCCCATAAATTTACCCTTGTCATATCCGGTGGACACGGGTACAATAGAGGAGTTAGAAAATTTTATGTAAAAGAGTTCAAGAATATGGCATTTCTTAGAGATAATTTTGTTTGTAAATTGATTTCTTTTTTTGCGTGAATTTGATGTAGCTTACTCAAAGCTATACGCAATTTTCTTTGGTCTTGTCACTTAAAGCAACATGTGCACCCACAAAAATAGGCTCATTAATAGATAAAAACTTGAGATTATTAAATTATTATAGTGACAAAATATCCTGTATTATACAAAGTTAAAAATGGTGGTAGATGGAGAATTTTTAAAATATTTTGGGCACTTGTGTAAAAATATGACACGGCTTCATTGAACTTCACCAATCCTCTGGTTTTCTTATTAATATATTGTAGACAAGTGTGCTACTTCCTTTTGGAGATATTTCATTTGAAAAGCTACATATTTTTAAACATATTTTTAAGTCTACATAGGTTACAAATTATATGTTCTAGAATTCTAAGTCTTCATACAGCACGCGGCAATGTCAGTGTTGCTGGTTACTGTAAAATAATCTTTCGAAGTATGCGTTCCTTCACGAAATCAATACTTACAATGTGTTTATTGGTTTAGGTACCCCTACTTGGTGGAGCATTTTGTGCTTGTACTTGGCATTTCTTTTATAACTCTGAGACTCTTGAGGTAAGAAGAGTTCTTTTTTTACTTTAAAAAAAATATATATATATATATATATATGATAAAATAAAAGAAATAAAACTAATAATTACTGGATCATGTTAAGCAAATTTTGATTTTTAACATTACAATCTAAATCTATTATCTACGACAAATATGTATTTACTACCAAATGGTAATATAGCCAACTCCTCTGGCAACATCTTTTAACAATGCTGTCACTTATTAATATCAAAAATTTTTATGCTCAACAGCAAGCAACAATAAACAAAAAAAAAAAAAAAAAAGAATTTTAATAATTTATGGTATGGAGATACTATGATAACCCAAAAAAAAAAAAAAAAAAAATGAAGGCCCTAGCATGTTACAAGTTAGTGTTAAGAGTTGGTGCTCTCAAGTTGCATGAAATTTCAATTGACTGGACATATTTTGCAACTCATGGGACTCATATCTAAGTTGAATTGGGCATATGTATTGATTCCATCGGTCCAACCATGCCAAATCCTTCTGTGAATGGGTTTGAAGTCGTTCTGCAGGCTGACTTGGGAATTGTCTTCCATTGAAAACAAAATGTTCATCTGTTAGGTGGCCACGGTATGTGAAACCCATAAATTTAGATGGCCGAAGTATGGGAAACCCATAAATTTTAGGTCTTCTAGTTGGGATCATGCTTATCTCTCACCACACACACTGCAGTAGCTACAATTGGGTTTGCTTGTTGAGTGCATGATTATGTTTGTGCATCCATTGAACATTATTGTTTCAGAACTCAATGAAGAGGGAGGGTTGCATTAGGTGTCTGACAACAAATGTGAAACTTTGTCAGAACTCTTGTAACCGACCCCATTTAACAACAAGTGAGAAAATGCTAAGTTGAGTATCCATTGAACATTATTGTCATATTGTGTATTAATCATGATTTATTAACCATGCTGCTCTGTATAATTACTATGAGGTGGTACTCTGTCTGTAGAAGACATCTCAAATCCTCTGGTCCTCACTGAGTTGCAGGTACTTGTGGCTCTTCAAGCAGCTTTGACAGTTATGGGTAATGCCACCATGTGCTTTGCTGCATTCCGTATATACAAATCATCAGAAAGAAGTTCAAAGAATTTGTAAGGCTTCTGTGTATATATATATTTGTATTCAAAATGAAGTGCGTTTTTTTTTTTTTTTTTTTTGAGATGGTTGGGAAAAGTTGGATGACAAGCAGGTTATTTTGAGCTGTATTTAGAGACAAAGATCTCTCTCTCTCTCACTCTCATGGATGGTGAATTTGTCAACCAAGTGGATTGACCTTAACCTTCCTGGTTGCAATAGTATACAGTTTATTTAGGACTTTGGATAAATCATCATAAGCTTACCACATCTTTAGACTTTCTGGTTCCTGTTGGAAACTTCGATGCCTTTTTTTAAATTCTCTCTGTAACTTTAATGTTATTTTACTACATGTATGTCAACAATGGCACCTCCCTCTGCAGGCCCTTTTATGCCAACTATGATTACTTTTCTTGACTACTAAGCTGTATATGCATCTGAGATCAAAACAATAGAATATGAAATGCCTCTAAGAGTTTCACAGGGAGTTGTGCATTTGTGTTTTGCTTTTTAAATTGTAATCATAGATTTTGACAGTCTGCTACAAGGAGGATAGGTACAAAGAAAATTTTGGGGGGTGGAAGTCCCCATAAGAAATCATGACAAACTTGTGCTCACGAATGTATCTGCTGTAAATGGAATATGCACAAACTAAGTGGTAGTGCATTCACTCCACATCAAACCTATTGATAAAAATGGGAGCGAAATGACCAAAATTAAATTGTCGCTCTTTATGAGAAACGTTGATTATTCTCAAATTTCTTGATCATATGAAGTTAGGAACACTTCGTTGGTGG
Source organism: Vitellaria paradoxa (assembly GCA_019916065.1). Taxonomy (NCBI): domain Eukaryota; kingdom Viridiplantae; phylum Streptophyta; class Magnoliopsida; order Ericales; family Sapotaceae; genus Vitellaria; species Vitellaria paradoxa. Next base: position 5,145,561 of record CM034235.1, read on the forward strand.
TCTTATAGCAACGTAAGATTCTTTTATTGCAATTTGAGAGTAATGGGTTCGATCCCAAAAAATAATTTTTAAACTTATGTATCCGGTGCATTTGATCCTCTCTGAATCTCGTAATACGATAATCTTTAATATTAGTTGCTCATAAAGATAGAAAATCCTCTCTAAAAAATAAAAATAGTAATAATAAGGAAAAAAAAGGGACCATTATGTTGGTCCATGACAGTAGTCTTTAGACAACTTGTAGGTCAATGCATTGGGATTACCCCATTGCATTGTTTTTTTGGACCCAAAGGAACAGTGTGAATTCAAATGCTATTATGAGTAGGAGGCCATGGTTTTTGACCTTTCTAGCTATCTATCAGCATCAATTAGTTAATTCTATGTTCTTCATTCTCCGTTCTAGAGTCAAAGAAAAGGTGCCCAACAACGCTGTCGCCACGACATGTTTGTGTGTAATATGTTTGATTTAGGTAATTTTAAATCATCGTATTTGCATTATCAGGAACCAGCAGAAACATAAGATTGTGTATTATTCTGCAAGATCTGCAACAGTTGGTGTTGATTTTATGTATTAAGCATATGTATAAAAATACCGTACACAACTGCGTATCTTTCTCTTGTGGTTAAAGTCGTCGTTTGGATGGGTTTAGAACTCTCTTAGTATTAAAATTATAGTTAATGATGTCAGCAACTTTACGAAAGCTGCCCCAGGAGATAGAACTAAAGGAGCATATCCCTTACGAATCACATAACATACTGTGTAAACTACTTGGTTTAGATAGAGATGACAATGTAGAAAATATCTTTATCCAACAGCTTCTTGGACTTGCTAGGAACTTATTAGCTCAATCCTTTGCAATTTTCTCCCCCCCCCCTCCCTCACATGTGAACAACCCCACTGAGTCCCAACTAATGAGCCCAGGGTGTAGAAAAACACAGGCAATGATGCAGTATTTTCCATTGAAAGGGCCTGGGTGTTTGTTGTTGTTTGTAGGGTTCTAATTAATGAGACATGCTTTTGAGGAAATGGCTTCAGGGTCTCTCTCTGTCTTTTAAAACTTCCATGCTCCCTCCCTCAAATGGCCCTGTAAAACTAACTACTCTGAATTGGAGTCTTTGTGCAGCTTTAATTAGCATGGAGAATTTGACAGTTTCTCTAGAGCAGTGTACATCGTAGTATTCACAAGTTGGGAATAGTTCTACGAGTACACCTAGAAGGAGCAAGGGCATCTAGTATTTCCATTTTTAGGGCCGGTACTTCTCAGCCCCCCGGAGACTACTCTGTAAGCCCAAAATTGCTTCATCTGAAACTACCCTGTAACCCAGGGAAGCATCAATGGAAGTTAGGTAGGACAGTCACTTGCCATAACTTTCTTAATGCAACAGTGTTATTATGCGTTTTCAAAAACTGCCATATCATATATATATACACGCACACACACACATGTATGTGATATAATATTTTAAGATGTACTTACCCAAAAAAAAAGCAATATTTAAAGATTAATAAATAGCTAGCTAGCAAACCACCCCCCCCCCCCCCCACCAAGAAGAAGAGGGGGAAGAAGAAGTGGGTATAAAAACTACAGATGATCAGTTACAAGAATGAGATTGCATGGCAATCTTTATTGATCTTCATATGTAATTTCCTTAGACACGAGATCAACGACATAAAAATATTAAACAAGCCTATTTTTCCTTAACACTATTTAGAGAGAGAGAAAGAGAGAGTAGCAGCAGCAGCTAATTTATTTGATCCTTGTGTTTTGGAGGAGAAGAAGGGTGGTAGAGAGACGGTCAAAACGAGAGAACTTCTTCTGGAGCTCAGACATCAAGGCAAGGTTCTCTTGGTGTAGGAGGGAAGCTTTCTTCCTCAGCTTCTCATTCTCTTCCAATATACTTATGTTCTCCATATACAGCTTCAAATTCTTTAGCTCCATATCCTTCCCCCCAGCCTCTTCATTCTGTCTCTTCCTCCTGCCCAAACAAACACACTTCCATGCATTAAAACAATATGAATATATATATATATATATATATGTAGCACAAGCAAAACATTAAAACTACCTGCTAAGTCTGTGAACCCGAACTTTCGATCTCTTCGATCGTTGTTTCTGCGTGATAGAAGAAGAAACCAGGGTTCTGGGTGGAATCCATTCTGTGTTATGATGATTACACATTTTTGTATTTTAAGAATCAATAGAGGAGGCGAAGGAGATGGTGCTATGGAACGAATGAGTTGAATTTGAGATAAAGGTGGCCTTGTGAGATTAATATAAATAGTTGGCCGTGTGTTTCGATATGTGTTAGTAGTCTGCACCCATGTGGTGCCCTGGCTGCCATGTAAAATTTCTCACTCTATAGAAAGAGAGAGAGAGAGAGAGTAGTTTCAAGATTGGTAATGATGGCTAGGGGAATCATGATTACAAAGGGCAGCAACCCCATCTGCGTCCTTGAAGAAAAGCCATGGGAGGAGGAAAGGTCTATCCTTCTATTTCTATTTGGGCACCTTCCCTGAAATTTCTTGAGAAATTAGTACCCCTTAAGTTTAGAAAATTAATTTGACTGTTTCTTTTTTTAAATTTGTTTAACAGGCTTCTCTTCTCTTCTTATCATTTATAAAAGTTAAAAAAGTACACAACATTCCATTGATATCAATTTCTTTTAATACGAATTAATTAAAGTTTTTGTTAGGTGGTTGTCGGTCTATTTTATTCCAAAAGTTAATTTTTAAGGTGAGACTTTTTCTCACACTTATATACTGATCATTAGCCTTTTTCCACAATCGAATATTTTGGTTAATTTACAAAGAATTTATTTGGTTTTTACGCAATTTTAGCATTTAAGTGTTGCGTGAGGTAATTTGTTAAAGAAATTTAAACGCATAGGAGGTGAAAATAATTTTTCATGCGAAAGAGGGGATACCTTTAGTGAGGTAGGTGTAATTTACTTTTCTATTTTTCTACCTTCCCCCTCCTCACATTGGTTGGCAGCCTTGGGGGTCTCAGATTTTAAGATGAACTGGTTGAAATTACTAATCTACCCTTCCTTCCAATCACCAAAAGAAACCCAGGGGTCTTGCAGAAATTTTGTTTTGGGGGGGGGGGGGTTTATGGTCCATTTGCCCAAATGTTGCCGATAAGAACTTCCATTCCAGCGCGTGAAAGGGTCTCTATCTCCTAGTATTTGTCATGGCGTGTGTACATGCGACTTGAGATTATATATAAATGATGGCTATGTCTAGGTGAAAACCTTAGCGCCCGTATGATTGTATAATTTGTATTTGTAGAAAAGGGGAAATAAAGAAATACCTGAGATTTTGAAATCTCATAAACAAACAGGACCGTACCATTGTTATGTTTGGAAAGGAGTTGGAATGAGACTGCTGTGGTGTGGAGCCATTTTCTTGTTTGATAGATCTTTTGTTTAAATAACAGAACATTTTTCTTACTCAATTTATAAAATACTAGATTTTGGAGTCCAATATAGTATTTTAAAATTTTGTAAACAGCAGAACTCTGCCCTTTGTGAGATGTAAATTAACAAAATTATTCTAATTTGTTAAATGTAGTTCTTTAAAAAAAAAATAATAATAATAATTTAGGGTTGTTTGACTCACTAACTTTTATCCCAAAAAAAAAAATAGTTTTTATCAATTTTTTTCAACTTTCTCCGTCAAATACAAAATTAACTTCTAATAACTTTCTTCAACTTTTATAAATAGTTTTTTTTACTAAACATTCAACTTACCACCACTAGAGTGTCATGTGTCACTCATAGGTCCAATTTAAATTTCAATTTTTTGGTTTTTTTTGTGGTGCCAAACGGTTAATTTTCTAACTTATATTTTAAGCGAGAGTTTGAGAAGTAAAAAGACTAGCCTTTTTTTTTTTTAGCTAATTATTAAAAAATTAACTTTTTTTTTTTTTGTATTTAGGAAGGAAAATAAGCCAATTTTTTAGTAATTAATTCTTTAACTTTTTATTAGTTTAACATTTTTATCTTTTACGATTTAAAATAAATTTAAAATTTGAGAAATTAAATTTGATCATTTTAAAAAAAAAAGTCAAAAAATTGAGTAACTAGAAGCTTAACTTCTAACTACTCTTACGAAACGCAATTAGGGATGGCCATCTCGGTCGATCCGTTCGTATCCTACCTGATCCCTGCCCTAAACGGATAGGAGATTCAGAGATTTTTTGAGAATTGGGTAGGGTAAGGGGATATTTTTTAAAAAAATTTGGAGATCGGGTAGGGTACGAGTATCAGCCTGTCCCCGCCCCGTACCCTACTCTATCTGTTTCCTGACCCTACCAATATTCTCATATATATATATATTTAATTTTTTAATGTATTTGTTACGACAGATTTCTCAGTAAGGTAGTAAATTAAGATTTTGAGTTTTTTTGTCTATTACCTTCCTATTAAATTATTTTGTTTTCCAGTTTACAAAGAAACTATAAATTGAGATAGACCAATTGTGAATGTTTCTTTGTTTACTTTTCTTATTTTGAACCGTAGAGCTTATTAATATGGTAAGAAAATAGAAACCTATTAATATAGTAGGAAAATAGATCCTTATAAATGCTTTCTAAATATATATATATATATATATATATATATTGTATTTTTTGATTTTTTAAATATATATTAGGATCCTACTTTATTTTCTTATAAGTCATATTTTAAAATTTTTGTATTTTTATATTTTTTTCAATTCAGGTACCCGTTTCTCCCATGGGGATCCCCATTCCCCGTTTGGGTCGGGGATGGGTGATAAAAATAAATCCTCAGTGGCGATCGGGTAGGATATGGGGATTGATTTTAGTTTAGGAATCGGGTATGGGGATATGCGTACCCGTCTCTTACCCACCCCATGCCCACCCTTAAACGCAATCTAATTTTATTTTCAACTATATCCGTACATACCAAACACTAGTAAAAACAATTCCTATTCAACTTACATTCCTGTTCTTGTTTCTATTACCATTCCATTGGCAATTATACTTAGCGTCCGTTGGTGATCTGAATTATTCTTTTGCGAATTCCCAGTAACCAAACATGACCTTGACAGGAGGTAAAAGTAAAACCATTCCATTCCACGTAGTAATACCTGATTTCGTTGAATTTATTTATTTATTTATTTTTTAATTTATAATAATAATAATAATTTTTTTTTTTTGGGGGGGTAGTCTCTTATCTTCAATGTAAAATGAGTGCACCTGTTTTGGATTTTAGGTTATTTCACAGTTTGCCTAAGGGGACGAAATGATAGTCGCTACTAATTGTATTTCTGTCGCACACTCCTCCATTTTAGCAACTTCACATGGTTCCTATACCTAGTCAGGTGGTGTGGTGGGCTATACTAGCTTTGCTGGATCCTTCCGAGCCTTGCTATTTAAATTTGTAACCTTTTGGGACCGACACTGTAATTATCCACCTGTATTATTTATTTTGGATCAATGGGTAGGTGCAAATAATAAGAACTTGCTTCAATAATATTTTCATCCAAACACTTCTAATAACAGAGTTTTAATAAACTTCGAATGATACAGTTTTAAAACACATTATTTAATGAACGCGTCGATTGTACTGTGTATATATACTAGCAAATTGTCCGTATTTGAAAGCACAAAAACATAATTTGACATGTAAATAATTTAAATTTAAATTTATAAAGTAAATTTACATAAAAAGTATAAAAATAACTTATAAAAATAAAACTCATTAATCAAAGGGATTAATGTATAAAATTTTATTATTTATTACAAATATTTTCATATTTTTAAAATATTAATTTAAAATCTTTTATATAAAAAATATTAAAAAAATATGAGAATAGTGAGAGAAAAAGAAAAAAAATCCTGACCATTCAATAAATTCAATAGTTGAAAATATCTCAAATTCAAAATTTTAAATTTCTTTATTATATAACCGACACATAATGTAAAAGTGTATATATTTAAAATTAAAGTTTTATTTTAAATGTCTATTTTTAATAAAATTTTTAAAAATTTAAAAGTTAAATATATTTTTTAAATAAAAAATTTTAGTTAATTTTGTTTAATAGGTATCCATACATTATTTAATAATAGTAAATAATTTTACAAAATATAATATACATATTTATTTAAATTTCAAATTCAAATGATATGTTTTATTATACAAACATATTATAAGTGATGACGCAGCGAACTTTGATGATTGGGATAATGTCAAATCAAAAATATGTGTTTTATTATAAAGATTATAAGTGATGATGTGATGAAGTTTAATGATTGGGACAAATATCAAATTAATAGATGTGTTTTATTATATAGATATAAATATATATGATATTATTACTCAGTCAATATGAGACATGAATATTTCAGTACGTATTGTTGGTGGCTTGTTGTCGATCTCCTATATTACCACTAGTCAATCATAGATCATTTTTTATTTCACCAAAATCCTTAACTTTTTGTGAAAGAAAAAAAATGAAAATGTCACACCGTTTAGGTAAAAGTTAAAAAATAAAAAAAAATTAATTTTTAATTACTTTTTTAATCCAAAGGGATAACTCTTATCCAAAGTGAATTTTTCAAATTTATTTTTATTTTTATTTTTTCAATGAGTACAATTAACACACATAAGAACTTCTGCTTTTAGGGGCTGCTTGGAAACCCAAATTTCATTAAAAGTTATCAACTTTTATTAATTTCTTATACTTTCTTCCAATTACGTTTTACCACATATCACTTTTACATTAATAATTTGTACTTTTCTTATAATTTTTTACCATTAAAGCTTCACTAAAAAAAATCAAATTTTTGTGAAAAAAAAGCATATAAGACGAAAAAAATCTAAAAAAAAATTAAAAACTAAGAGGTCATTTAGTTTGTTTTTCTATTTTCTGTTTTTTGTTTTTGTTTTTCATTTTCTGTTTCGAACTCATTTTTCATTTTGTACTTTTGAACATAAAGAAAATAATTCAAAATTCATTTGGTTACTTGTGTTTTCAAAATTTGTTTTTGAAAACTGAAAATGAGTTTACACATGAAATGAAAAATGATAAAAAATTATTTTGAGAATTTTTAACAAAAAATAAGGAAAATCTCAAAACAAAAAAATAAAACATTTTCTATTTTCTTGTTTTAAAGTTTTTAACACATAAAATAAAAACAGAAAATAAAAAATAGAAAAGTAAATCAAATACCACCTAAATATTTCATACCCAAAGCAAGTCTTAATTTCTATATGTATGTTCATATGCATGCATCTGATCGTGTGCTTTGTGGGGGCATGCATGCTTAATGATCAATTTGCGATTGGGAAATGTAGATGAGATATGGACGTTCATTTGAACCGTCTGCTAGCTCTCGTTGATTTTTCTCTCTTGAGGATAAGAATTTCGAAATTTAACACATGCATATGGGTTTTCTCGAAGCCGGTCTTTTTGGTGTACAGTCGCTGTTAAGACGGGGCCGGGATAGGTTACCCCGACAATGAGCCCCATCCTAATAAAAGCAATGAAGACGACCTTTCAATGTAATAAGTTAGCAGTTTACTTGCCCCCACGGGGGTGGCCGAGTGGAAGTCGGGCTCGCCTTAGAGCTTGGGCCTCTAGAGGTTCCGGGTTCGACTCCTCCATGGGGGGTGGGTTACCGCTGTAATGGCGGGTGCCTAATGACCTCTTCTCGGTCGTGCCGGTCAGTCAGGGCTTGCCTAGGCTGGTTAACTCTCCAGGGGCCTTTACCGACTAGGATCCTGAAGCGTGTTTCGCCCTGTGCGCACCTCAGTACGGAGTAGCGGCTGCGGACTTCCACGTACCAGAAGTTAGCACACCTCAGTACGGAGTAGCGGCTGCGGACTTCCACGTACCAGAAGTTAGCAGTTTACTTCATACTTTTACTAGGAATTTTTTACATTAATAGGAAAGAAGTTTTCGTTCTAGATTGTCTCACTTGTTAATTGACATTATATTTTACTCTACGTTTGGGAACATCAATTAAAACAACTAGCACTTGACATTTTGGTCAGCATGCATGTATTTATATATATATCAACCTTTGCATGCGATAGAAGATTGCTTATATTTGGTTTTCTTTAATTTTTATAATACTAGAGTCCTACGTGCATTAAGTTACTTCTGTGCCTCTAAAGATATTTATAAGTAGGAATATCATTTGATTCCTCGATTCTCCAAAAAAATAAAAAAATCAAAAAAAATAATAATAATTTCATTCGTTAAGTAACAAATAAAAAATTATAATCTACCGCGAAATAGCGTACTCACGTACTTCTGTAGACATATTTTTCAATCGAAATACTGAAAGTTAAAAGATCAAAACTTTCCATTCTCGTGAGAACAAATTAGGGAAAATGTTTAGCAAAGTTCTAACAAAAATTTGCATGGGCAGTTATAACTTTAGAAGGGGATTAATTAAGATTGCAAGTGAGTTAGAGATGTCACCTAGCTCATGCATGCTGCACGCATGCATACATACATACATATGTACATGCCTACTCTGGGCTCATTGGTGGACTATTAGAATGGGGTCACTTCCGGCTTCTTGGCATTTGGTTCAAATCCACTATTCCCTCCCTCACCATCAACCCTTTTGTTTTTTTTATTTTTATTTTTATTATTGTTATTATTATTCATCCCTCATTATACTTGGTTTGAACACAAATATCTAATAGTCAAATACAATGTTGAGAGGGCCTGAAAACGCCTTCTCCCCGAGTCTTTCTGCATTTGATGGCAAGTTATGATCACCAGGTATGAAAACTTTTGTACCTATATAGAAAAATAGAAACAAATTACAAAAATTAATGTATTATTGTTTTGCAGGTACACTTCGTTGCCATCATTACTCTCACTCAATTATCATCAGTGTATATGAGAATGAACCAACAACCATTCATCCACTTAATTTCTTTATCTGACGTTCCTCTTGTGGGAATAATCAGATTTTCTCTTTTCCAAGTGACAAAACCACATATTCTCTTTAGATATGTAGTGATCCTTCTCATTTACAAAATTTTAAAATGGGTATTGTATTCGTATATATATTATGTATGATATAGAGGTAAACTTTTTGAACAGTATAAAATACAAAATACGCATCGAATGTATCAGATAACGTATCTAATATTTTATCACTTCTTCAAGAATATAATTAAAGAAAAATTAAATTTGAGTAATTTAAACTTCTAAAATTACAAAAGGCTCAGTTGGTCCCCCCCTTTTTTTTTTCAAATGGCATTTTCCTCTGGTGCTTCTTTCTTGATTAATTATAAACCTGAGTGGTTCGGCATCTTCGACCGTTTGGTTTGCACTGTACTGCCCGTGCACGCTTTGAAGCCCGCGTAGATATGCTGTGATTGAATATTTTAATTAGTGAATGGGCAGCACAAGTGGTCAAAAAGCTGATAAAAGAATAATCAAAGTTGAAGCGGTCAATTTAATACCTTTGAATTAAGGAGTTTTGGAGTGTTAGCGTCCAATGAAATCAATAAGCCTCGAAGCCCACAAAAAGATTACTTGAACATTCGGAACAAACACACATTATCTATAAAATAGAATTCATGTTTCCCCTCGGTTTCAAGTTGGTAATGAAAGTCAATCATCAACTTAAAAAAATTACAAGTATATAATTAAACATGCTTATTGTGAATAATTTGAAAATTTTCAAAAGTTATTAAAAAAGTACAAGTATATAATAAAAATCATATTTCCTTTCCGTTTGGAATTTCAAAAATTGATGAAAAATACTGAAAATCTTTAAAAGTTATCTATTTGTATCTCATTGCACGAATTACGAACTTACAATTTTTATCAAATTTTATCCTTTTTTATCACTCACAATGCTCCTAAGTGGCCATTTAGCCACTCAAATTTTTACTTTGTATAGAATTTTGACACAAAGTTGATAAAAATTTATAAAAGTTATAAAAGTTAGGAAAAAGTTGATAGAAATTAATTTTTTTTTTACGAAAGTTGGTAAACCAAACCGGCCTAATAAATAATAAAATATGTTTAATTTTTGACTTGTTCTTGTTCGTTCTAATCTCATGACTTCAATCAAATCGACATGGACTGAGTCATCTCGAGGGGGTTCAATTTCGGGCATACGAAGTCAGTAAGCCAAGCTCGAGCCGACCTTGGGTTTCTTGGATTAGCTTGACTAAACACAAATTAGCCTGTGTAGTTTAGTTTATTTTTCATCAAATATGTTTAGCTTAAAAATGAGACTGAATGGCTTGAACTGTGGCATTTTGATTAGGTGGGAGCTGACCTCTCTGTCATAAGATGTGGATGCGCAATGGCTTGTACTAACAATCAAATTCTGGCAGAAAAGGACATGCTTTATTATTCGATCACTTGATGCCCACATATTTATTAATCAGGTTGATGCTGTACATACATACATATATAATCTAATAATGCCATTTTGAATATGGGGAAGGGAAGGGGAAGGTTGAGCCATTCTAAGAGGGCCAGAACCACTCACTCAAAGCCTCACTTATATCTTCTTTTACTACATCAACTACTACTACTTCAAATGAGGGGGAGAGAGAGAGAGAGAGAGAGAGAGAGAGAGAGAGACTAATGAACTAGTCAACAAGGGAATCAAACTCTACTTCCCTATCCATCTACACCAGCTGCTGTTTCAAGGTGTCTACTTGCTGCCTTCAAAATTTGAATCCCCAAATATTTATATATATATATATATATATATATGATATCAGCTCATCACATGCACATCAATGATGATGCGCCATGCAATGTGCGATATTTAATCCAAAACCAATGTATCCAAATTCCACATCATTCTTCCCATATACGTGTATCCATTATGCATTCAACTAGGTGCAGTGGCAATCGATTGCGCCTCCAATTCTAGCACCCTCTTCTTCGTCTTCATCATCACCGTCTTTTGTTTTCATCTTCATCGCCATCATCATCACCCTGCCCATTAAAATCATAATGATAATGCCAAATTTGATAGTGGTATACATATACATATGCTATTTTCAACCTATACATTAATTATTTGGTACATGGAGATGGTTTTGCTGCATAAATCTATATACAGACACACACACGGGTAACCCTTGTTTTGGGCCACATACTTTAATTTATGTGTTTAACATGCAATATATATACATATACGGGTGTATGCGTTTACGCAGTGGATGTAGGCGTCATAGGCAAATTTAGCGCGACAATATTAATTACTCCATATTTTTAGTGTCAAATTTAGTGTGGCACACCATTGTACAATTTTTTTTTGAACGACAAGAATAATTTTATTTCTTAAAAAAAAAAAAAAAGCAAAGATCGTATAATAAAGTCAACAATTCTACTACAGAAAGTTAAGTAAATTTTATACACGATCAAAATAGTAGTTAAAAAAAAAAGATTTCAATTTCAAAGAATTTATTTTTAAATAATTTCAGAACTGGGTTTTTTTCAATATAATCTCCGTTTAGGGTGGTAAAAAACTCTAAAAAATAGTGAAAATCATTGAAAAATTATAAAAATTATTTACTTTTTATTTCACTGTACAAATTACGAACTTACAATTTATCTCAACTCATCTCACTTTTTATTACTCCAAACACAGTGACAAAGAACTTTGAAAAATCTCTTTCTATACCTAATCTTAAGTTATTAATTTTTCTTGAAATTTCCGCCTATTGTCATCCATTTGGGGGTTAATTCATTACTAATGTCTTCTTCATTATGGGATAACTAATACAAAAAATTGTATCCAAGTTATACTTTGTAATCTTTTAAAGTTATTAGTCACACTCAAAAAAAAGTATTGCTTTTAAATCACATTAATGTGAAAAATTTTGTATTTAAGTCACACTTTTGAGTGGGTCCCACGAGTTTGTTTTAAATATAATTTCTAATATACCGATAATATCCTTTATTTCTATAACAAAGTTACACAAGTTATTTTCATTTTTTTTTCTTTCCTTGTTTTCAGTTTCATTATTTACAGTTTTAGTCGTGAAGATATTAAGAAGATAGAGCTTATTTGGCCTATCTTCTTCATGGATTGGTTTTTTGCCAATTGGCGTTTTGAGCTATCTTCAAAATAGTACCGGTATTGTTTCAAAAAATATAATAATGTTGGCTTGTATAGTTGGTTTGTGTTATGTATCGATTGATAATTTTTTAGGCAGTATGAAAACAGTACCGGTCCAAAACAGTATCGGTACTGTTTTATAGGTATTGTTTTCAACACAGTATTAGTACTGTTTTATCAGTACTGTTTTCAAAACAGCACCATGAATTATGAGCAGATAACGAGTTTTAAGGGCAAGAGAAATCTATTGGGCCGATCAACGTTTTGAGCTGTTTTCAAAACAGTACCGGTACTGTTTCAAAAAATATGATGATGTTGGCTCGTATGGTTGGTTTGTGTTATGTATCGATTGATGTTTTTTAGGTACTATGAAAATAGTACCGATCCAAAACAGTACCGGTACTGTTTTCAAAATAGCACCATGAATTATAAGCAGATGACGAGTTTTAAGGGCAAGAGAAATCCATAGGGCCGATGGGCTTTTTGAGCTATCTTCAAAACAGTACAGTACTGTTTCAAAAATATGATGATGTTGGCTCATGTGATTGGTTTGTGTTATGTATCGATTGATGTTTTTTAGGCAGTATGAAAATAATACCGGTCTAAAATAGTATCCGTACTGTTTTATTGGTATTGTTTTCAAGACAGCACCATGAATTATAAGCAGATGACAAGTTTTGGGCAAGAGAAATCTATGGGGTTGATTAGCATTTTGAGTTATTTTCAAAATAGTACCGGTACTGTTTCAAAATCAGAAAAAATAAAGATACTTAGGAATGATGATCGATTTAGATTTTTTCCAAACAGTTTTGATTTTGTTTCCAAAAATCAGTTTTACTTGCTTTGTAAAGAAGATAGAAAGTCGCGGAAGTTATGAATGAAGTGTGCACTATTTTCAGATAAAACTGGCAGTTTTGAAATGTAGTGAAAAATGCGTGATGTATTTTTTTGTCTTTTTGTTGTAAGTGTGACTTATTTACAAATAAATTTTTTGGGTATGACTTAGGAGTTTTTGGAGACCGGTCACTATTTATGGACTTATAAGGATTTAAGTCATACCCAAAAAATTTATTTGTAAATAAGTCACACTTGCAACAAAAAGACAAACAAAGACATCACGCATTTTTCACCACATTTCAAAATTACCAGTTTTATCCGAAAATAGTGCACACTTCACCCATAACTTCCGCGACTTTCCATCTTCTTTACAAAGCAAGTAAAATTAATTTTTGGAAACAAAATCAAAACTGTTTGGAAAAAACCTAAATCGATCATCATTTCTAAGTATCTTTATTTTTTCTGATTTTGAAACAGTACCAGTACTGTTTTGAAAATAACTCAAAATGCTAATCAATCCCATGGATTTATCTTGCTCAAAACTTGTCATCTGCTTATAATTCATGGTGCTGTTTTGAAAACAGTACCAATAAAACAGTACGGATACTGTTTTAGACCGGTATTATTTTCATACTGTCTAAAAAATATCAATCGATACATAACACAAACCAATCATATGAGCCAACATCATCATATTTTTTGAAACAGTACCGGTACTATTTTGAAGATAGCTCAAAACGCCAATCGGCAAAAAATCAATCCATGAAGAAGATAGGCCAAATAAGCTCTATCTTCTTAATATCTTCACGACTAAAACTGTAAATAATGAAACTAAAAACAAGGAAAGAAAAAAAAAAACGGAAGAATCGTGATTCTCGGTAAACCATATCTTCACGTGATTCCTGGAATTTCTGGAAATAACTTGTGTAACTTTGTTATAGAAATAGAGGATATTATCGGTATATTAGAAACTATATTTAAAACAAACTCGTGAGACTCACTCAAAAGTGTGGCTTAAATACAAAACTTTCCACATTAATGTAACTTAAAAGCAATACTTTTTTTAGGTGTGACTAATAACTTTAAAAGATTACAAAGTATGACTTGAATACAATTTTCCGTATGACTTAAATCCTTATTAGTTCATAAATAGTGACCGGTCTCCAAAAACCCCTTAACTAATACTGATACATAACTGATGTCCTTTGTTTTTCGGTTGGGCTTTGGAGTTGGTTTGGTTTGGGTTGGTCTGTTGGGCAACCCACAAAACAACAGATTCCCTAATAAATAAACAATGGGATGATAGATCATTCTGATGGGCTTCTAAGATTATGCATCTCCTTGCCCACAAAACAAACAGATTGCCAGAGCAAAATTTTCTGATTCTTCTATATGTATATCAACTGTTGATTTATTTATGTGGATCGCACGGCAATTAAAATAAACCAACAACTCAGATTTATCAGCGATGTGGAGTGATAGTGTCCCTCAATTCTCTTTTTCTTAGGGAAAAAAAATATTAAAATTTTTCACAGTTATAAAATATTATAATAATTTAAATATTTTAAAATAATAATTCCACGATTCTAATTGAAATTTCTGAATATCTTTGTAATAATACAGCATCTATCTTTTAGGGAGTAGCTTAATATATATGTATATATAGGGTGTAGTTTAACCAGCATGCAAATGGAAGGAAGAAAGAAAATGGGATGTAGGAGCATTTAGGGTGTATTTGAAGTAATAAAAAGTAAGATAAGAAAAAATAAAATGAGATAAAATGTGGGTTCATAATTCATACCATGAGATAGAGAGTAAATAATTTTCAGAATTTTTTAATATTTTTTATTATTTTTAATTTTTTTTCACTCTAAACAAAGTCTAAGGCTAATAAAACAAACATTAAAAAATGGGGTTTCAGACAGGAGTAGGTAGCTTAATGTTAAACTGTTTCTCCTGCAGACTGCTAGCATGAGAAATTCTTTTGGATAGAGACTACTTAAAATTATAGTTTTAGTGTTGCTGTTGTTGATTGAGTTGCCAGCTCATTTCGTGAGGGCGATTTCTACCAAGTGTGTGTTTTCAGCCTGCCAATTCAACCCTTTTATGCTAGTTAAAAAAAAAAAAATTGTGAAAGAGAGTAAAAATATATATACATATATATATAATTTTAGTAATTTTTAGTAAGAAAAATTTTTTGTGGGTTTAGTAAAAATTTAAAATTTTCAACAACTTTAATAATGCTTGTTAATCTTAATTCTCAAGTTCGCGAGGAACTGCCACTACAGTGGCCAAACGGAGCCTCGATCAGTGGCAAGCAAACCTAAATAAAATTTAATAAAAATCAGATCATATACATTAATCAAATAAATACTTTTTCTTAACCCCAACTTGGCAACAGTTGACTTGCAGAATTTCATCATATTAAACCATTAATTTAAAATAATAATAATAATAATACAATATTTTGGCAACTCTATAACTACTGAGAAAGAGCAAGAGTTTGCTAACATCTGCCCTTAGGGTAATTAAAAATATTAATTATATATATTAAAAATTATTTTTACATTAATTCTCACTCTTTTTAAATAATTTTTAAAACAAACTAATAAATATTTTTAATTATTTTATGAGTAAAAATAAAGATAACAAATACAAGTAACTAATAAATGTAATTAAATACACAATTCTCAAGATATTTAGAGTAAAAATCAAGATAATAAATGTTTTTTAACATATGTCCTTAGGGTATATGTTAGCATCTGCCTGCCTTTAATTAATTCATAGTGGGAGAAAAGTGTTGCGATGAATTTGAGGTTATGGCCCGTTTGATATACATTAATTTTCATCAATTTTTACTTATTTATCAATTTTTATTAAATTTTTACTCAAATTTATTAAATACAACCTCTAACATTTATTAATTTCACCTAATTTTTACAAAATTTTGCCACACACTGGATAATCACCAGGCCAGAGGTTAGCACAAGTTCAAACCGACGGGGTTCGACGAGGCCGTAAGCGCGCCTCGGGAAGAGCCGTGCGAACGAAGGGATGAGGAAGGGCAGAGTTCGCTTTTCTGAAAGTAACCTCTCCATTGTCATTTTTTTTTTTCTTTTTTGAACTTTTTAATCCTTAAAAAAGATTAACCCAATCAGGCCCAGGCGTCTGAGAAATTACCTTTTGACCGTCGGATCATCAAAATCGTGACGTCCGGAAAACATGTGCCGTGCGATTAAAATGCAAGTCAACAGCTTTCACTGGGAGCTACATAGTATTACGGTGTGCCGCACCAACTCCACCTGAAAACCACGGGTGCCGCAGAAACAGCATAAACTAACCAAACTAGGGGCTCTGGTTGCCACAGGGCTTCAGAGAGAGAGAGAGAGAGAGAGAGAGAGAGAGAATCAAGTCAAGCTCCGGTTTTGAGATCCATCAATCAAAGCGATACAGAGAGAGAGAGAGAGAGAGAGAGAGAGAGAAGTAACGAGCAGCGGAGAAGCGAAGCAGGTACGAAACATTCTTTTGTTTGGCTGATTCTCTTTCTTCGCCAATTGACGCATCAAGTCGACCGTTAGACTTCACGACTTTTTCAATTTTTATTTTAATTTATTTATTCTTTTAGGGTTTTGGTGAAGTCCAGATTTTTTATTTTCTCAATGAATTGTCTTCCTTTTGTTCAATTGTCGCTCCAGTTTGACGTAGAATTCATGGTAACCGTCTGGTATTCGTCAGATCGAATAGTCATTCCATCTAGCGGTTCGGATTGAATTTCCAAGCAACGATCGGTTCAAACATGGCATTGTGTGGGTTCTTCCAGAACCGGCGCGGTTGTTCTAATTATTCCAGTTCTCGTCGTACTAGGCTTTTCCTTTTATTTTTTATTTTTTGATTTTGCTGAAAAGACTGTTTTATCCTTGTCTCCGTTTCCCAAACGGTCAAATTACCAAATTTTGGGCGGTTTGAAGGTTAGAGTCGTCTTTTAATATAATGCATCAGGTACGCGAAGTATTTGTACTCTTCGGATTAGGAACTCCGAGAATTAGGAAACCTTGAATTGAATTGACTACAATACCCCTGCACTTACTCTCACAGTCATTACAAGGAGGAGGGTATATTTGTCTAAATAAACCTTCCACCGTCAGCATAACACGTTAAACCCGTTTATAAATACTTATTAATAATCCGATTGATGCGATCACTTTGCGCATACATACGAGTCGGCCACGGTGTGGCGAAGAGGGATTGGAATCAGAAAAAAATCGAAGCCCTAACCCTTGTGATTTTTTTGTAGAGAGAGAGAGATATATATATATATATATACACACACACACATCCAAGGATGGGTTCCGAAGGGAACAAGATGAACGACGGGACGAGCTTCCAACCATCAGAGCCAAAGCTCTGTGCCAACGGATGTGGCTTCTTCGGCACGGCGGCTACGATGAACCTCTGCTCTAAGTGCTACAGAGACCTCCGCGTAAAGGAAGAGCAAGCCGCCTCGGCCAAAGCCGCGATGAAGAAATTGGTCAACCCGAATCAGACGGCAGTCGATGTTTTATCCGAAGGCCCCCGAGTCGGGTCGGCGGCGGCGGAGGCTGAGGCTGAATCGCTGGCGGTGGTTGCACCTAGTTCTGGGGTTGAGTCGGTTGGCCAGGCGGAGGGTAAGGCGACCAACAGGTGCTGGAGGGTAAGGCGACCAACAGGTGCTCGAGCTGCAGGAAGAAGGTCGGCATGCTGGGGTTCAAGTGCCGGTGCGGCTCCACGTTCTGCGGGACCCACAGGTACCCGGAGAAGCACGAGTGCTCGTTCGATTTCAAGACGATGGGTCGGGATGCCATAGCGAAATCTAATCCGGTGGTGAAGGGTGATAAGATCGAGCGATTCTGAAGTGAAGTTAACAGAAGAGAATTGAACAGGGTTTGGTTTTGATCTATCTCTTCTTTTGTGTTTGTGTGGTGTTGGGTTCTACTTTGGTTAATTAGGGGTAGGGAGAAAAAGCAGTATTTTTTTTTTTTTTTGGGGGGGGGGGGGGGGGTGGGGTTTTATGAGGACAAGGCATTGTGGGTTTGGTTTTTTCGGTGGATTCCATGATAAAGTGAAACATTCAATTATTTTCTATCCGCCTTTAGAAGATGTTCATTGCAGCAGCTGTTTGAATTCCATATAGTCATCTCTGTCACAAAAATAATAACCCAGTTTGATTCATCTTCTTAAAGACAAAATAATAATAATAATAAATTAAATAAGATGCAATTGCCTCCAAATAAAGCACAAAGTATATGGGTGGGTTTGGAAAAGCAGATAAGTTATAACTCTGGGATAAAAAATAATAACTTTTAGAAGGTTTCATAAATTTTTTAAAGGAGTTTATAACATATTAAACAGAGTCAAGATAATAAATGAAGTGGGTCAATTAGGATAAAAAATAATAACTTTTAGAAGATTTCATAAAATTTTTAAAGGAGTTTATAACATATTAAACAGAGTCAAGATAATAAATGAAGTGGGTCAATTAGGATAGTTATCTTTTAGGGTACTCTTGAAACTATCATTGTCCAAAAGTAGACAATTATATTCCTTCAATTGGGAATTGGAAGACCATACTCGGGACTGGGTTGTTAATTATTACTCACTTTGTTTATACGGAAGAGTTTGTAGTAGTAAAAAATTATAAAAATTATTAATTTATAATTTGTGTAATGAGATAAAAAAATAAATAATTTTTTAAAATTTTTTAATAATTTTTAAAACTTTAAACGGGATTTATGTATATAGATTTTAGGAGGTTAACATAAAAAAAAGGAAAAAAAAAACTTTAGCAATGTAATATTAAATTATACTAAATCAAATCGAGCCTTTTCCTATTAGGTGGGGTCGATTATATGGATTTGTTGACGTCAATTAGATCTGTTTAAGAGTATGTAATATTAAATTATGAATTATTAAATTTCGATAAACTTTTCTTAATTTCGTATTACATTATTTACCTCTCTTTTGACTTATGTGCGTATTATGAAGTGGGCAAAGTAGTGATAGCTTTGCTTGATTTCATCTTAGTTTTTTTTTTTTTTTGGTTTTATAGGACTTTTTTTTTAATCAAAATTTAATTATTTTTAAAGATGTAATTTTTAAATGTGTTAATCGTATTTGTTAAAAAAAATAAAAAAAATTTATATTAGTTTGAGTGAAAATTATTTTTTTAGATAAAAAATAATAAAAATATTTATTTATTTATTTATTTATTAACTTTTATTTAAATAGAAGTGAATTTTTAAAATTTTTTCTAATGTGATTAACACGTTTAAAATTTACATTTTCTAAAAAAAAATTAAATTTTGATTGAGTAAAAAACTACAAGCTAAGAAAAATCCTAACAAACCTTATAGTTTCACTTTATTTGGTAATTTTTTTATTTATTACTTTATTTGTTTATTGTTTTTTTAATGTTTATAAATTTTGAAAAATTGATAATGAAAATATGTTTGGTAAAATTTATCAAAAATTAGCAAAACAAACGTGTTTAATATATCAAATTTTATATTTTTGTTTTAAAATTTAGGCCTAAAATGTAATATAAATAAAAAACTACATATATTTTTTTCTTTTGTTTTGTTTTGTCTTGCTTTTTAGTTTTTTATTCATAATTACTTTGTTTATTTTAAACTCTAAATAGAACATTTTGTCAATTATCTTTCATCCTATTAAAACAGTCTTATTTTATTAAATTAAAAATTATTTTTAATAGATAGTATATTATTATAGTAATTTACTTTATTGAGATTAAAATTAATTATTTTAGACTCCAAATAGAATATTTTGTCAATTGTCTCTCATCCTTTTAAAACAATTTTATTCTACTAAATCAAAAATTATTTTTAATAAATAGTATATTATTATAGTGATTTATTTTATTGAGATTAAAATTAATTACAATGAAAATGATTAATTTTAAATTATTAATACTACTACATGTTTAAATGATTTATTCTATTAAAACTAAAATTAATTACTATTAAATAATAATTTATGATTAAAACTATTACAATGATTTATTTTATTGAAACATTTTATCAAATTAATTTAATCTTTAGTAAAAAGTAATTTATTATTTAATTATGTTCTTTTTAAAAATTTGTTAAAATTAATTATTATTAAAATAAATATTTTGTATAATTAAATTAATTATCTTAAATATATTTTATTAAATTAGTTAATTAAATTAAATATATATAAATGCATTAGTGTAAACAAAATTACATCACAATTTTTTTTATTTTAGGGAAAAATGAAAAATAAAATAACAAACATAAAATGAAAATTGTTAAATATAACATAATAAATGGAAAAACAAAAAATGTTACCAAAAAGTAGCTAATGTGCGATTTATTTTGAATAAATTTAGAATTATAAAAATTAATAAAATTATTTGAAATAGGAAATAGTGAGTATTTAAGTAGGTAATAACTACTTAAAGATTATTTAAAGAAAAATTATAAAAGTAATGAATAGTTTAGAACCTTCAAGTATGAAAATATATATATTAAAGAATGAAGAAAAAAATATAAAAAGATGAAATTACATAATTATGTGGTAGTAATATAAATTTTCTTTCCAGTATCATTAAAGTTATAAGTAAATATTAAAAATTAAGAAGTATTGTAGGTCTAGTGTCATCAAAGTTATAAGTAAATATTGAAAATTAAGAGGCATTGTAGGTAGGAAGAAAAAGACTTCATAAAAATTTGATGTGACTAAAAATTTGTGATTTTAAAAATAAAAATAAAAATTTATTTAAAAAAACTATTAGTACTTCTATTATATTTTTAATTAAATTAGATAAAGTATGTCGCAATTAAATTTTTCGTAAAGTTAATCTTCTTCCAAAACAAATATAACTAAATAAAATAAAAACATAATCCTAAAAACGAATAGTCTCCTAAACCCCAACAAATACTAAAACTAATAAATCAAAAAGACTCGAAAGCTCTAAAAATAATAATTAAAAAAAAATTGACATGAAACAATCAAGTGCGTTTGGAGTAATAAAAAGTGAGATAAACTGAGATAATTTGTGAGTAGTGAAATAAAAAGTGAACAACTTTTAGAAATTTTTAAAGACTGTTAAAATTTTTTAACGTTTGTTAGCAAACTAAAGCCCCATTTGGATTAAGAAAAAAATAAGATAAATTCAGATAAAATGTGGTTTGGAGTTAATTTTGGCATCATTTTTTTCTGAAAAGTCACAAACCGTGAGAATGATTTTCCAAATCCATTCTCACGGATTCAATAAAATTTACAAAAAATAGCTATAATGGTACTCGTTTGAAAGCTCTCGACACAAAGAATATGATTGTATAAAAAATTTACACATTCGATTAACCTATTTTCAAATTTTTTATTTTTTTAACGAAATATTAAATTTTTTAAAATTAATGATGGTGAAAAAATTAAATATAAATAGATTATTAAAAATTTATAGAAATTTTTAGTGTTTTATCTGGATGTCAAACGGGCCAAAACATGTCACATTGACAAAAAAAATTACACTTATCTAATCAGTAATCATGTAATACATGCAGAACAAGCCTGGCATTCCTTACAGAACAAGCAACACATGCAATACGTGTGGGTCGTTCACCTCACGAAAAGATATATGGCTTCAAGTTTCCGGGGAAATGATCACCCCTTCTTTTAGAAACTACAATCAACAAGTTGGACATTTTGGCGCAAATTAAGTCCATAAAGTTTAATATTTAAATTTTGTTTGATGCGATATAAAATACTGATAAATTTTAAAAATTTATGATAATTTTTAAAAATTATTTATTTTTTATCTCATTACATAAATTATGAATTTATAAATTATCTCATTTTATTTTAATTTTTATCACTACAAATATACTGATATTATTTTTACCGACTTTGTATTGAGTGATTTTAAACTTATCACATATTCAAAAGTTAGCTTATAAAATAAAACTTTTCTTCACACTTATAGATTAATCACTAATCCTTCCACAATCGATGTGGAAAATCTTGACAAATTGTGACACAAGAAGAAGCTTTTGACGTGAGAAGATGCACAAAATAATAATAATAATAATAATAATAATAATAAATTGAGCGCAGCAGCAGCGGCCACTCTTAGGACAACTCACGACATGAGGTCTCATCCCTCCCCTATTCCTAATTATACTTAATAAATAAATAAATAAATAAATAAAAATATAAAAGGTGTTTAGTTGATCAAAATCAGTCAGAACTCATTAACTTTTATTAACTTTGTAAACTTTCTTCTAATTAAATTTTACCACATATCATTTTTATATTAAATTTTTATATTTTTATCGTATTTTTTGGTTGAATTTTTACCAATCAAATACTTCCATACAAAGAGGTTGGGGAGAAAGCTGACAGGACGGTTATACCACTACTGGGACGGACCACATTCAACTTTTTTGGGTTAATCAGAGGCCCGCCCACAAAATGTACTGCATTGCAGCCCACATTGACAATTTCCCCTCTTCTCCCCCCAGGAGGGCTTCAATGGAAAAAAACAGAATGCGGATTAAAAAATTATCGCTTATTATAATTTTTTTAACAGAAAAATAAATATTAATTAGAATAATATTCTCAGGTTATACCTTTCTCATTACAAAAAAAAAAAAAAAAAATACCATTCCAACACAACTTTATGAATAAAATAATAATTTTTTTTTGGGGGGTAGGAAGACATCTTCACAAAATTATTCTAATCAACAAACTTATCCATGCCAACCTAATTGATAATATTTATTTTTTTTTTTTGGTAACCTAATTGTTAATAATTTCATCGGTGTGATTCCGATTCAGTCATTTTCAACACTATCATAAAATTTTCAGAAGCCAGGACCATCTGATTAATATTGGAGGGCCAGGATTAATTCAGTAGTCCTTTCATTCATCTCATGAAATAAAGAAATGATCCAGACGCTAACCCTTTTGTGTTGTCATCCATTTATTCTCAGTTGGTCAATTTGGTATTTAAAGGCATCACTTTCAGTGTACTCATTCTAGCTCGAGTGCCAGGGTTGGAGGCTTATGGGTAATGGGGTCAAGAGTTTGAACTAGGCGGGCAGGGGCTTACTCGGGTTTTAACCTGTTC
This sequence comes from Vitellaria paradoxa, assembly GCA_019916065.1. Taxonomy (NCBI): domain Eukaryota; kingdom Viridiplantae; phylum Streptophyta; class Magnoliopsida; order Ericales; family Sapotaceae; genus Vitellaria; species Vitellaria paradoxa. The sequence continues at coordinate 5,168,631 of CM034235.1, forward strand.
GAGCTTCACTCTGTTATTGTACCGTTAGTGACCATTTGGAGCACTTAAAAACACAAAAAGTTACCAAATTTTGAAACTTTTTTTTCTAATTTTTATCAATTTTCTTCAACTTTTTTTATACTTTTCAAGAAATACACCAAACATCCAACAATTCAAAACTTATCAACTTTTTATTTTTTGTTTTTTTGCCAAAATTGGGCACTCCAAAAAAGCCCTACTACGTTGATCAAATTAAACACTTGGAACTGTTGACAGTTTGTGTGAAGTTACATGAAAGAGTTTCTGGACAGATGCTTTGACTCATCCTTTTAAGTCCACTTGTGTTCTGAACATTGAACTTTAACTGAAGTGTCCGAGTCTAGCAAAAAGTTATGGGGGCTTAATTCGAGGAAAAAATAATGGCTACCATAAGGCCTGCGGTGGTGGATCAGACCCTGCGCCCATCTTTTCAATTAGTTCTCTCTCTCTCTCCCCCCCCCCCCCTCCATGAAGAGTAAACTTGAGGGGCCTCTTCGGGGTGGCCGAGTGAAAGTCGGGCTTGCCTTAAGAGCTTGGGCCTCTCGAGGTTCTGGGTTCGACTCCCCCACGGGGGGGTGGGTTACCGCTGTAATGGCGGGAGCCTAAAGGCCTCCTCTCGGTCGTGCCGGTCAGCCAGGGCTTGCCTAGGCTGGTTAACTCTCCAGGGGCCGTTGCCGGCTCGGGTCCTGGAGCGTGCTTCGCCCTGTGCGCACCCCAGTACGGGGTAGCGGCTGCGGACTTCCACGTACCAGAAGAGTAAACTTGAGGGACCCAATGACTTATAATTAATTATGCGCTCGATCGATCTCTACAATTGACGGAAATCTCCCTCAAATTAATAAGTAGCTAGCCAACTGGGGCACTTTTTCTTGGCAATAAATCTCTTCAAGGCTCTCTGCCTTTTTCCATTCATAAAAGATGATAAATATAATTCACTTTATATATGCAATGTACACTGGAATCTCTATAACTGATGACGAGGGAACTTCAATGTGTGCATTCTTGGACCATCTCTAATCAATGATGTACTCTCTCGGGTCTCTGTCTCGATCAACATTTTGTGACGACTTTGTATTTTTGTATATATATCTCAACTCTTTTTTTTTTTCTTTATCAATCAATAGATATGTGAAAATGAACCATCTGATTTTTGATCAATTTTGTAGCATTACTTGAGTGTGAAGAAATGTTCACGTCTTGTCCAAACATCACCCTATGTAGTTTTTTTGTTGCTAGCCAAACTTCACTTAATAATTAAGGAAAGCGAGGTTGATTTTGATAGATTTAGGTGGTGTTGGAGTACGAGATAAGTTAGTGAAGGCACAATCAATCTCAAATCCTACTTAAAATGAGCTGTCCATATAAGCATAAACTTAAATTCTCCCACCATGTGAATCTTGTGAAATTTATGGACAATTAGGTGTGAAAATAAGTTAAATTGAGCTGAATTTTAATTTATTTAGGTTCGGTTCTATATTGCCTAAATTCGAGTTCGAGTTCGAATTTAAACTTGAATTGGGTTTAAACTTTTGTATAAACTTAAGCTCAGCTTGATAAAGAAGAATTTAAACTAAAGATCCACTTGTGAATAGTTTAACTAAACTAAAATGACGTCGTTTAGTTTAAAATATAATAAAAATATTACTAACAAAATAAAAATACTATAAAAATATATGCGTTATTTTCTCGAGCTGAATTTTTTTAAACTCGAACTCGAATTTGAACAAATCACAAATTAAGTTTGATTCAAGTTCGTTTTAATTACGAACTGAACTCAATATGAGAAAAATTAGAGCTCGAATAAGTCACAAATAGTTTGGTTTGTTTCCATTCCTATGGACAATTGGAGTTTGCTGCGTAGGAGTGGATTCAATGTAACCAAATAACTTTTTTGTTCTTAAAAAAAAAAAATAGAAAGAAATATGTAAACTGATCATTATGTTCCAAGCTAGACAATATTTCTTAAGGTTTAATTAAAACAAAAACTATAGGGGTCCTCACCAAGGACACACCAACCACTGCAATGGGAGAGCAAGCTAGCTAGTTCCTGTGTTAAATCATACTTTTAATGGCTAATGTGTTTGCGCGTGTGTGTATATATATTTATTAAATTTGGTGGGTGATGAGAAGGACAGAACCTCCAACCGTGTTCATGTAGCACACCATGTTACTTCAACGTACTCCGTGTTTGGAGGGATGACAGACATCAACAGGCCTAAATAGTAATGAAGCCACCGACTAAGAATTGCTTTAATTGGACTTGTCTTCTAATGGATCAACTAATAACTATGACCTCAGGGACCATGTCATTACTATAATTGTTATTGTTAAGAATGAATCTAACAACTGAAATCATCCGTGAGAATTAAAATCATATTATTCATCATAGATATATATATATACACACACTATACCGAATTTATTACTCATTTGATTAGGTAGAAAGTACAATCTTTATGGATTTATTGCAAAATAATGTGTTCAAAATACTCACTTAATTCATTTTTTAGGTCTGTTTGAAACTAAAAAAAAAAAAAAAAAATTTATCTACTCTTGTTTTTATTTTTATTTTTGTTTGTTTAACAACGCTTCAAAAGTTTCTAAAAATTTTTAAAAATTTTTTTAACTTTTGATCAAACAGCTAAAAATTACTAAATGTTCTTAAAAATTACTAAAAATTTTAAATTTTTACCAAACGTATAAAATGTTGAACTTAATAATTTGTCAAAAATTTATCAAAAATTCTTAAGAATTTTGCTTTCAAACAGGCCATTTATTAAAGAAATTATAAATGTCAAAGTATTTTTTTATCATACCATGCAAGATACCTTTGTCACTTATCAAATGTTGACCCAAATAAAATATTTAGCAATTGGTCACATATATATATATATATATATATTAATTTACATGAAATTATGGCACAAAGTAGGAGGTCTGTGTCCCCATGAATTTTTGCTTTAATTCAATTTGGTTTGGTGGGCTGTGAATTGAAGAAACAGTGGCGGATTCAAATCTTACAAAAAGGCATGGATGATCTTTTTGGCGCCTTTAAAGATTCGTTGCGCATTGGGAAAATGAGGGTGTTCGAGTATAATGCAGCTTTACCCACTTTTGCTCTTTCTTTAATGCAACAAAGCCTCCCTCTCTGATCATCATCACCATTAATTGCTTTATCACCCTCGGCTTGGGACTCCTGTGCGGCAGGACCGCAGTGTTTTCTCTCTCCTCCTTTGGTTTGGATGATGCCCGTCCTTAATAAACCATTATCCAAGGATGGGGAGTTCATCATTCTTGGGTTTTGATGTCTTTTGTGCTCTTGCACTTCTCAAATTCGTGATGTCACGGACATTTTACCCCAACACCCTCACAAGATTTGTCTAATTCATGTCCAAAGTGACTGTTCATGGTTATGCAGCTACAGCAACTTAAAGAAAAAAGTACAATAATCAGTTGTCCTATCTCATTCTTATAATAAATACCCGCTAAGAACATTCTTTAACCTTTTTGAGGCATTTCTGCTGGGACAGAGACGGGGCACGCAATGACTGCCCCATAAATTTTATTTTAACTTTAGGAGCCTAAACTTGATTTAAGAAGCATTTGGAAGTGATTTTTCTTTTTTTTTTTGGGGAACACTTTAAAAGTTACTTAAAAAGATTTTTACTAAAGAACTAAAAATTTATAAAAATTTTAAACATAATTATTCTTACTCTCACATTTATTCTATTTCTATCTTTAAATTTGTCTCATTTCTATTATTAAAAAAATATTATGTGTACGTTTAATTTACTAAAAACTATTGAAAAATTATGAGAATCTTTAAAAATTTAAAAGTTATTCACTATTTCATTGTACGAATTACGAACTTACAAATTCTTTTATTTTAACTTATTTTATTTCACTTTTTTATCACTTTAAACGCATCTTATATTTCAAATTCAAGACCTCTCTCAATTTGCAATTGGTGGGAGGGATCCAAAGCTCGAAACGAATCCACGTATTACAATATTGGCTTAGATATAAATCATAGATGATTTGAATCTACAATATGTTAGAAAATTCATGCAATTAAGTAACAAAGAAAGGAAGTATAATTGCACACGAGATTTACATGGAAAACCCAAGACGAGAAAAATCACGGGTAGAGGAGAAGAAATCCACTATATCGAAAAATTGGTACAAAAGGTGATAGATACAGGCTGTACTGCTCAAAAGATAGATATGTGAAAAAAAATCCTAATTCCAAAGTACATATTCTGCATAGAAGACCCTAAACAGGTCAAATTCGGGTCAACCGGTCCGTACTGCAATCCGATCCATCCGCTACCACCACAGAACTCCAAAAAATTCTCATTTTTAAAGTCGCACCTTGAAGTTTTCGGGGCGAACCAAAATTGAATTCGGGACACACATTCTTACACAATACAACAGCATATGAAACAGAGCACAATCGGTGACCAAATATATATGTGTATATGCACATCTTAAATGAAGTTTGTGTTGTGTCTCCTCATGTCTCTTCAAAAAGTGTTGTTGGTGAATGGGGATATCTTTTCTGCTCTGTTCATTTCAATACAATTCCAATGGACTGCCTTTGTTCAACAATGGCCTATACATGCATGAATCAAACCTTTGCTTTGCTGTTAATCTCTGGTCTGTGCATCTGAAACCCTATTGATTCAGCTGTTCATCAGTTGTCTATTCTTATCTCGACATCCCACTTTGTCCATGGACATGCATTCTGTTCCCATAAGCTGACGATATATGACACATTGTATAAATAATCAATGCATGGCTGCACTGTTGCATGCCAGAAAGATGACAAGCATGTTAGCATGCATTACAATTATTTTGTACATAATATATGTAGCAATTAGAGTCGTTTTCTTTTTGTTTTTGTTTCTGTTTTTTTTGGTTTTTTTTTTTTTTTTTTTTTTTTTTTTTTTTTTTCCGATTTAAATGGTGAGTTCAATGCTTACGGGTAACCTCTTCCCAGGGCGAACTTAACATTTTTAATTAGCATAAAATTATTAAGCAACCGTTTGGATGGTAAAACTTTACGAAAGTTATTAACTTTTATAAATTTTTTTGTCATTTTTGTTTTCTATGTGTTTATTTTTAAATTTTAAAATTTGAAGACTTTGTTAACTTTTATCAACATTATTTAATTTTTTAACAATTTTTCTAATCAAAACCGTTAAAACGGATCATTTAATTATATTCTAAGAACCAAGTAGAATGACCTGTTCAACGATTTTTCTGTTAGAATATGAATGATACGTTCCCCTTTCCTATAGGTTTTGACAGTAACTTTTAATTTAACCTTTTAAACACTAAAAATTAATTAACGTATTATATTTTTTTAACATTTTTTTAATTTTTGACTTTCAAACACCCTCTAAAAATAATTTTTGAGAATAATTGTAACAAATTAAAATTATTTTAATAAAATTAGTCACAATTGCAAATTTGCAAGTTAAACAAGATGGCGGAATTAACAAAATCGTATAGGGGTGAGGTTAACAAAATTGTATAAAAAAATTATGTATAATAAAGAAAAAGTGGGGTCGAGCTCGTTAAGTGAGAAAAAGATAGATTACTACTTCTCAAATCCCACATCATCATAATTCTCGTAAGGGGTACTGGACCTTATTCTTCATAATTCTACCAACTTCTAATTTTAACACAATTACCACAAGTAAAAGATGGATAATTTAAAGCCCCATTTGTAGTTATGAAATTTACAAAAAATAAAAATTATTTAAAATTATTTATTTTTTATCTCATTGTATGAATTACAAACTTATAACTTTTATCAATTTTTGTAATTTTTTGTCACTCCAAACGTTCACATATGTAATACACTTCTTTAAAAAAATTATTTTTAAGTAGATTTTAAAAATAAAAGTAAAAATATTTATGAAGAGATAAGGGATAATTATTATCTATTTTTTTCTTTTTTTTTGATAAACACTTAATTTATTTTAAAGCGATGTACTGTATTTATTATTCCTATTTTTCTTGAGATCTTTAGGGATTGTTTGCCCTCCAATCAAATACCAAAACCTACCAGAAGTTACAAAAAATTTGTACTTTCTTCCAATTAAATTTTACCACGTATCACATTTACATCAAATCTTGATACTTTTACTATACTTTTTGACTAACTTTTTTCCAACAAAACACTCCCTTAATGATGTTGTTGAAAAATTGAGAACAAATCGTATCTATCAGATTTATTTATTAACGAGATGTTCTTTTAAAATTAAAAGTAAAGAAGATTATAAAAAAATAAGGAAATGAAAAGAAGCTGAAACCCACATATACGAGTCTCATCTCTTACGTTTGGGCGATATATATACATATACATATATATATATATACACATATATAGCAGTTAGAGTAGTATTATACATACGAGAATTATGCTAAATATATATAATGATGTTATAAGGTTACGAGTCCATTATTTTGAAATAAAAAATGCCATTATAGTGCGTACTTTCTAATTACAAAAAATTTGTTGCTCTGTTACTCTAATAAAAAATTCTTTAAGAAAAATGAAAAAGAATATCATATTCTTAGCAAGCAAATATTCAACTCAAGCAGGTTTAGTAAATTTTTATGATAGAATAAGTTTAGTAAATTTTAATGATAGAGTAATAGTTTTCAAAACTCTGTAATACAACTCCATGGAAACTTAAACCACTACACATATTGTAATCCACGGCACGAGTTTTCGGCAAACAAATAAATTCACAGCACCACACTCACACAAGCTTCTTTATGAAATTCTATAAAATAAAGTAAAAAAAGTATTTTTTTAGTGATTTCTTTTTCAAAAGTATTTTGCATCAGTTTTTCGAAATAAATTTTCCCTCTAATAGAGAATGTATGACAACTTTCTATATTTGGAGAGTTACTCTAAAAATTCTTTTTCATTGGAGAGTGTAAAAATTTATCTCTCCATTTGTAATATTTGGAGATGTTAATGGGCCGGGTATGAAATAGGTATGTTCATATCCGTTCTCGTTTAGCAATATCCTTCCTCGTCCTCATTCTCGTCCCTGTACCCATTTTGGGTGTAAAAATTTTTCCTATACCTGTCTTTGCTAAATAATGTATTATTTGTCCTTGTCCCAGTTTACTCGCTAAACATACTAATCACTAAAATTATATATATATATTAAATAAAAATATATAGTTTATATATGTATATTAAATAAAAATTAAAAAATATATAAATTAATAAATAAGTATTTAAAACAGGTACGGTGCGGATAGAAACTATCATACCCGTTCTCGTTCTTATACCCGTTCGGGTAACACCTTAAAATTTTCATATTCTTCCCCCATTACTAATTAGTATCATTATACCCTCTCTAAATAGAGCGGGTAAAGCGGATATCTACTGGATATGTGTAATCTTGATATTCTTAGTGATATTGACATGAACGTAATAGATTTAGAATATGTGATACAAATGCTCTAATTCTCAAGGATATTTTTTCGGAATTGAAAATAAAATTATTTGAAGGTTTTATTATTCAAAAAAAAATTAAAATTGAATTGAGTACTAAATTATTAAAAATCAAATTAATGAAAATAATTCAATTTAGTTTTAGTTAAAACCGAATGAACTAAAATTCTATATATATACACACACATATATATAAATATTTAATATTTAATTTATTATTATATTATATAAAATAATATCATATATATATATATATATATATAAAATATAATTTTTAGTTTATTTTTGCATAAAATTATTTTTATTATATAATTATAATTATATTTAATTTATAATTATTTTATGTACAATAATTACAACTGAACCAAATTTTAATTTGCATGAAAAAATAACTGAAATCAAATCAAAATCCAAATAAACGAATTGAATTAAGTGGAAATCTAAATATTCGATTCAATTTTTAGTTTATTTGGTTTTGCATACTCCCACTAATTCTCTAATTATTGTTCAAATTATCATTAAGACCGTTAGTCGTTGTCGCATAATGGGTCATTCACGTTCCCGCCGTTTGGTTCGCATAATCGTCAGGAAATTGGCTTTTCCGTAATATTTAATAAGAGTAAGGGCAAAATGTAACTCAAAGTCAAAAGATAAAGTTAAAGTGCACGACAATTTAATTCATGACGCACGTCGCCGTGACCGCAGTCGAGCAGGCCGTGCTCTCTCTCTCTCTCTCTCTCGCCCGTATTTCTCTGACAAACACGCCTCACACGTTTGAAGCTCACTCTGGTCCTCTGTAGCTTTCAATGCAACTCCCATTTCGCTATTGAGAGAGAGAGAGAGAGAGAGAGAGAGAGAGAAAGAGACTGGGAGAGGGAGAGGGAGAGGGAGAGGGAGAGGGAGTTTGTTCAAAGTTCTCAGTTTTGGTTTCGATTCATTGATTTGGTGGTTGAGAAAAAAAAATTTTTTTTGAAGTTTTGGGTATGTAGCAATGGCTAACACAGGTGCTTATCGAAATGGTAATCAGAAAGGGGCTGTGAAGCTCGATAGACCTCTCTCATTGAACTCCAAGTCTGCTTCGTCTTCCTTCAAATCCAAGTCCTCGGCTACCGCTTCCGCTCTCCGCCGCAACAGCACCGGTTCGCTCGGCAGCGGCAGCTCCGCCAAGGACGACGCTGGAGGTCCCTTTCGCTCTCCTCCTCCTTTTCGTCTGTATTAACTTCGATTAGTTCGTGCTTGGTTTGTAATCGCGATGAAGTTTGTTGAATTGGCTTTTAAATTCGGCTCTTTAAATTACATCGCTTGGTTTTTTCTTTTCTATTTTAGAGATTCTTTGGTCGATTATCATAGCCGTTTTCTTGGTTAATGTTTGAAACTTTTGACAAGTAATCACATTGATTTGCGTGGATTATCTGCTGGATATTTAGAGCTGGGTTTTGTTTCTTTGTTTGTTTTGTGCACTTTGAGATGACCCAAACTGGAGATGAGATGACAAATTGGGCGATTGTACAATTGTACGAACCTGTCCCAAAATTTTCAATTCATTAATCATGTTAGAATGTTTTCTCTGTCCTGTTGATTACTGTCAATTGCAGAATGATTGCTTTGTTCTGGCTTTGCAGAGAACAATAATCATGATGTTCTTCTGTTAATAATTGCAATTTTGGTATAATTTGAAATTAGTGGGAAACAATATGAAGACAATCTTTGAAATTTAATATATAGTGTATTTTGTTAAAAAGGATGTTGATGTGGGGCTGTAGTGCTGGGTTCAATGCACATATATTCTTTTGGGTTTTGAAATTCTGTTCATTGTGATTTTGAGCTGGCACTTAAAAGGCACGAAGACCATAAAAGCTTAAATCATGGACCAATCACTTGATTAGAATGAAATCCACGTTAAGGTCATTGAAGCAAATCCTTTTCATGTAAAAGGATGCCAGGAGGCTTCCTTTAAGGTGAATTAGTTTTCTCACATACAGCATTTCGTTTATTAGTTCTAATTTGGTGTTGAGTTTGTATGAGATTTGCTAAATCTTTTCCTTTTAACTTACTAATGACACCATTGTGCTGCAAATGTTTTAATGGCTCTAATAGTACACATATGCCCTAAATGTTAATGACTCTTCCAATAAGTATACTTTTGTCAGGGATGCAATTGTAAAATTTAGACACTGGCTTTGTGAGTTGCTAAAAATTGATAATTATGGGTTAGAAATTAATAGTATCTATTTTCCTGGAGATAATGGGCATGCACATGCACGCAAAGCAAAGAACCCCTTGGTAGACAACGATTCAGCAGAAAGAGTTGATTCTTTTTTTTTTTTGGTAGTAAGCTGATGCATTCCTGTTGCTTTTTACCTTAATTTAACAACTCCTAAAATCTTTCGTCTTCTAAACAATGAGATCAGTAGCTGTTAAGGAAGGGGCTGGCTAGCATTTAAAAAAAAAAAAGGAATTACTTGTCTACAGCTCACATATTCTATTGTAACTTGTAGTTTCTGGAAGAGTTCGAGTGGCCGTAAGATTACGGCCACGAAATGCAGAGGAGTCAGCTGCTGATGCTGATTTTGCTGACTGTGTGGAATTGCAGCCAGAGGTATTTCTCATGTCATTTTTGTCAATACCAGAGCAAAGCAGCTATTTTGCTACTTTGTTATGTTATAGTAACTTGTCATCTGTTTGCTTTATTGCAGCTCAAAAGGTTAAAGCTTCGAAGAAACAATTGGGATTCAGATACCTATGAATTTGATGAAGTGCTCACTGAATTTGCTTCACAAAAGCGTGTTTACGAAGTTGTAGCAAAGCCTGTGGTTGAAGTGTGTATGAATGATTTTTTTTTTATTTTTTTGTGAAAAATTTTTTGAGCCATTTATATGTTATTTGAATTGAGATTTTTAAAGAAATGAATTTCGAATGGATATAGAGAAATATGATCATATCTTGGATGTCAACAATACCTTTGGAGTCGATTATATGGGACTATCTTACATGCTATATTAGATGTCTATAAAAATGGACATATGGGTGGTTTGGGAACTTGGATTCTTACACTTCATCCATGAGTCCTTTCATGCTTTGAATGGATGGTGGGGATTATTCCCAGTGGAGGGTGGGGATTTGACCTCTAGAATCAACTATCAAAATATTAAGGTATTCACACATTCAAGCTTCCAATGGAAGCCTCCCCTACGTACTAAAATATTTTACCATTCTCCACAATTATGTAAAATATTCTTGTATATATACATGACACCTCTTATAAACTCCATGTTTTAGGATATTCTAGCTTAGATTATTCTGGTGGCTTCTAGAAAATTTCGGAACCCTGTGCAAGACTCCAAACCATTCTTGGACACTCCAATTGCGGAGTCTAGGGAGGGTAAAATTTGCGCAACTTTATTGCCATTTATAGTAAGGTTGTTTCTAAAATTTGAATCTGTGGCCCCTAGATTGCAATGGAACAATTTTATTTTTACTCCAAGGTCAACCTTTTCTATTAATATAAACAGTCAAAAGAAAATTAACTGCTGTATTTATTAAATGTATTCTATCCTTAGGACCTTAATTTTGTAGGTTTTTTTTTTTAGTTATTTTTATTTTTAAAAAAGATAGATACTCATAATAAATTTTGAAAGTGGATATAAGAATAGTCAAATAGATTTTTTCTTTACTAGAAAGGTCGATCGTGCTTTATGTAAAGATTGTAAGGTAATACCGGGAGAGAGCTTAACTATACAACATAAATTAGTAATACTAGATATTCATATTAAGAAGTGGAAGAGAAGGAATGAAGGAAATACACTTTCATGAATTAGGTGGTCGAACCTAAAAGGAGAAAAACAATAGGCTTTCAAGGATAAAATGCTCAAAGAAAAACAATAGGCTTTCGAGTCTTGATGATTTTGCTTGTGACATGTGGTCTTCAATAGTCATCATACAAGTGATGGACATACTGTGTGTGTGTGAGATAAATACTCATTAATATTTCTTTTTAATTATCAAAAACAAATTAAAAATTAAAAAGATTGAAACATTTATCTCAAGTAATAAATAGTGGAATTTATTATTTAGTAATTAGGGAGTGTTTTAAAGAGAGAAACAAAATTAGTGGGAAATTAAGGGGCATATAAAAAAATAAAAATACAAAGATAAAATTACTTAAATAATTTATAGAATTTAAAATATTACTTATACACCTCTTTTAAGTTGTCGGTGGTTTCTGGCGGTTAAAGGGTATTAATGGAAGGAATTAAAAGGCTTTACTAAATGGCTGAGTTCATTAATTTTAAACTGCACGATAGCCCTGGTGTTTCCTTAGATAATAACATAGATATGCAGGCTGATTAGAAATACATTTACCAAAAGTTTACCTTATCGCACCTGCTTGCTTGTCATTTGCTTCCACAGAGTGTTCTGGATGGTTACAATGGTACGGTCATGGCATATGGACAGACTGGAACTGGAAAAACTTATGCGCTGGGTCGACTTGGAGAAGAAGACACAGCTGATCGTGGAATAATGGTGCGTGCAATGGAGGATATTTTGTCAGAAATTTCACCAGAGACTGATTCGATATATGTCTCCTATTTGCAGGTTGTTAGCTTTTACAGAAGTTTTAACTTTTGTTCAAGTGCTTTGATTATTGTTTGTGGTATATTTTTCCACTTCTATTGGAGTTTTTACTCTTAGTAAATCAAATATGGTTTAACTTTGTGAAGTGTTTGGACCAATATATCAAAATATTTCTCTAATTTCAAAATTTGTGTAAGTTTTGTGTTCTTTACATGTTCGCGCAGCTTTATATGGAGACTATACAGGACCTTCTCAATCCTGCTAATGATAACATATCCATCATGGAAGATCCAAAAACAGGAGATGTTTCTCTCCCTGGGGCTACCATAGTGGAAATTAGAGACCAACAAAGTTTTGTGGAACTTCTACGATTAGGAGAGGCTCACCGCTTTGCTGCTAACACAAAGCTGAACACAGAATCTTCTCGTAGTCATGCCATTCTAATGGTTAATCAACTGCTTTTCTCTTCTTCTGATGGTTATAAATTTGAAATTACTGCGAGCTTGATGTTATTCTTGAAACTGTTGAATTTTGTTATAGTGGACATCACAAGTTCTCTCACTGCAGGTGCTTGTTAAGAGGTCTGTCAAGGGGAAAGATTTTCCTCTTTCAAGTGAAAATGGTAACACATCCAACATACTTAAAACCTTAAAGCCTCCCGTTGTTCGAAAAGGAAAGCTGGTTGTAGTGGATCTTGCAGGCTCGGAACGAATTGACAAGTCTGGTATGTCCAACAAATTGTGGATATGGTAATGCTTTTTTTTTTTTTTTTTTTTCACATTGTTATGGTGACTTGTATTGGTTCTGTTGGTACCTTAATTTCCATTGAGATGGATAGGTGCATGTATATTTTCTTGAACTGAAGCCACTGATGCCATTTACTGTATTGAGTGGCTTTTGCATTTCATTTTTCTCCAGTGTATAAAATTTGCAATTGAGGATATTCTGTATGGATTTGTAGATATGCATCCATGCAATAAATCATGCTTGGATGTTTTGTCTCTAGGTTGAATTTTGATTGTTTAAAAACTGCTAACATTTCAAAACTAGTGGAAAAACATTACATATTTGGGAGACATATTAGGCTAGATTTGAATAATTGTTATAGTTGAATTCCGAAAAATAATAATAATAATAATAATAATAATAATAATAATAATAATAATTGTTGCAGTAGTATTTTTTGGTTTTCCCTTCTCTTGTTGAGTTCAGGACCTTTCACATGTAATCATGGTTACAAAAGGTTTGCATTCTCTAATTAGAAGTTGTGTAAATTTCTGAAGACTTTCCTATCACAAATTTACTGCTCCCTTCTGATTTGGACACTATAATTTGTAGAATATGCAAGGGGTGTGTCTTTTTCTTATCTGTCTGATGACCTTTTTAATAGTTCCAAGAATTTTTTGTTTGTGTACTTTCATTGATGAATTATGTTACGTGAGATGAGTGCTGAATGTGGCTATGTGTGCAAATATAGATTCATATTATTTTGTATTATTGATGAATAATATTAGATGGGCTTAGGATGGTTGTTGAGCGTGGCTAGGTGTATAAGCATATCATATTCATGGAATGCTGATTCTTAAGGACACTGGATATGGCTAAATATTGTAGTTCTTGATATTCTTATTTAATTTTCAAGGAAAAAATAGTGTTTATGTATTAAATAAGGTAATTTTTGCATAATATGGAAGATATGCACATTAGTTTGGTAAACTCAATTACTAGACATGCTTGAGGGCAAATGTTCAATTAGACATGTTGGACTTGTTCGTATTTTTTTATCTTAGCGTTGAGTCCGTGAACATAAGGTAGTGAATTCCTATTGTACGTGTGTTTTTGGTTGCCCAAAAGTGCCACTAGAAATTTGTGATAAAGATAGAGAACTTGTAGAGATTGTGTGCTTCAAATTGGATTGTTCTTAGGTAAAATGTATCTGGGTACTGATTTTTTAGGGGCCATTTGATAACGCTGCATTTTTTTGTTTACGTTTATATATTTATATTTTCTGTTTTTTGTTTTATGTTGTCGTTTTCTTTTTTTGAAATGCAAATTAAAACTGTGTTTGAAAATACAATTTTATTTACAATTACTAATTTTTTTATTTTCATAAAATATTTAATTTTATTAGCTTTTTAAAAATTAATTGAATTTGATAAATATATTTTATATTTATTTAATTTAATTATATTATTTATTAAACACAATTGAATAAAATATAAATGTTATATCATTTAATCCAATAAATATAAAATATATTAATTATAATTTAATTATATTATTTACTAAAAATAATTGATAAATATATTTCATAATAATTTAAATAATTTAATTACAATATTTATTAAAAATAATTTAATAAAATATAATTCATATTAAATAAATTAATTAAATTAATTTAATTTAATTATGATTTTTATTAAAAATAATTTAATAAAATACATTTATATTAATTAAATTATTTATTAAATTAAATTAATATATTTTATTTTATTATTTATTAAAAATAATTGAATAATTTATATTTCTTATTAATTAAATTAACTAATTTAATTTAATTATTTATTAGAAATAAATTAATAATAGATATAATTTAATTTAATTATATTATTTATTAAAAATAATTTTAGTTTAATAAAATATTTGAATAAAATAATTTATTTTAATATGATGTAATAAAAATAGATAAAGTATTAGAATTGACAAAATATTTGCAACAGAAAAGAAAAACAGAGTGAAAACACCGTTTTTCTATTTACGTTTTTCTGTTTAAGTTTTTATTTTTTTGGAAACAAAAAAATGTAAACAGATTTAACAAACATGTTTCTGTTGCCAGTTTACAAAATTTTGAAAACATAAATAGAAAAGCAAAAACCGAAAATGTTACCAAACGGGACCTTAGTATATCTGTTTCTTCACCTCCTTCGGCCAAGACGTAAAACATAACTTCTCTTATTTTGAAAAAAGAAAAAAATCTAGATTTTTTTTTTTTTGTAATTTTCTTTGTTGCTATATTACTTAGTTAGCCTATGTTTTTTTTCCCCATGTTGAAGCTTGTTTATTTGTATGTTATTCCACAGGAAGTGAGGGACATACTTTAGAGGAAGCCAAGTCTATCAATCTCTCGTTGAGTGCACTGGGGAAATGTATTAATGCACTGGCAGAGAATAGTGCACATGTTCCAGTACGTGATTCAAAGCTTACAAGATTGCTTCGAGATTCATTTGGAGGTGAAATGCTTATGGCATTTAGTTTTGTATTTGTTTAATTTGAATAGAATACATAACATGATTGCTTCATTTGAATGTATGCACTTCATATAATTGGGGGTGAAAGGCCTCAAAGGTGTAACTAGTTGGGTGATTCAGCGTACTTGATGTGCAAGATTTGTGACAACTGTCGTGGGATATCTTGTTCAACTGTATCATTATTTAGCTTCACATTTGCTTTTCTTGAAGCAACACTGGAATTAGTTTAATTGAATCTAGAACTAGTTTTGTTGATTATTGCAACATGCATTGCCTGATTGTATTACATTCTTACAGGCACTGCAAGAACCTCACTGGTTGTTACTATTGGTCCCTCTCCACGCCATCGAGGAGAGACAGCGAGTACCATAATGTTTGGGCAGAGGGTATGTTTGAAATTATCATTGTTGTTTTGTTCTTTGATGTTGTGATGTTGCTAGCATAGCCTCCTCTACTTGCCATAGTCATTCCATACCCATAATTTTCCTGTTTGTCATTATTGTTGCACCTCTTGTTGATGCTGCTGATTTCAGTGTTAGCGAATAGTTTCCTTTAAGTATTTTTCTGAAATGTCAGTATGATGATCTATTGGTTAATTGCTTTTACCATTGGGAGGTGCTAAATACTTTCCCTTTCAAAGGCTATGAAGGTGGAGAATATGTTAAAGATAAAGGAAGAGTTTGATTACAAGAGTTTGTCTAGAAGGCTTGACATGCAGTTGGATAAACTTATAGCAGAGCATGAGAGGCAGCAAAAAGTCTTCCAGGATGAGATTGAAAGAATAACCATAGAAGCACAGAAACGCATCTCTGAGGTGGAAAGAAACCATGCTGATGCTTTGGAGGCAAGCCATTTCCCTTTGCCTATAATCTGAGCATTCATACATACCATGCTTTACCGTATTTATGAGTCAGCTTTGTCATTGGTTTATTGCTTAAGGTGCAATATTTTAATTTTTCACTCTTTCTTTTTTTGGGTGGGGAGGGGGGGTTATGGGGGATAATTGTCTTTACTTCTTTATTTTGATGCATGTTGGTTTGCAGTTGGGTTTTTTTCTAAATAGATGAATTAAGGTACAAAAAGAATCACCTTCAATTGCCTGAGAGTAACCCTATTAATGCTTGAACTGTGTTTGGTGCTAATGGTCTTGATTTGTGCTCTGATTTGGTATTGCTGCTTTTTGAATGTTTAACTCTTTAAGTTTTTTGTCTTCTTTTTTTTTTCTTTTTTTTTTTCAGAAGGAAAAGTTGAAATATCAGAATGACTATATGGATTCATTGAAGAAGCTTGAGGAGCAATTTTCAAAAGACCGACAAATGCATGATCCTATCAAGACATCTAGGGAAGAGGTATCCAGTTTTGGCATTTTAGCCCCACTTTCCTGAAGTTTCCAGTTGTCCTAGCTTTAAAACTTTCTGGACTCGTATAATTTTTCACCTATGTTGTGTTCTACTTGGGGGGAACACTAATTTTCTGAAATATCAGTAGACTTGTATAACCTTATGAGTCCATTACATAGTTATATTGTTATTGCCTTAAAGTCTTTATCTTCCTTCTCACTTCCATAGGGGCCTACAACACTCACTTGTTTACTTTGGCAGGCTGGGTTCAACACCTGGGGCATTCCTCCAATCGAGTAAATAGACAACTATTATGTACTGCATTCTTCTTGGCAGTGATATCCAATCATTTTCTTTTTGATACACAGGTTCCTTCAGTGTCCTCTGTTGAGGAAGTTGCCGAGGTTAAAAGGTTGCTTCAAGATGAAACTCTTTTAAGGAAGTCTGCAGAAGAGGAAGTTAATAATCTTAGGAATGAACTGATGAAATGGAAAAGAAAGGAGGTATCCTTTTCTCTGTCCCAATTTCTAACCTCTGCAATATTGGTTTCCTTTTTCTAGCTTTTGTACCAGTATCTCCCATACACTCAATATTGTTGGTGAACTAGGCAGCGGGGAATTCAGAGATCTCAAAGCTTCGCAAGTTGCTGGAAGATGAAGCACATCAGAAACGTAACCTTGAAGAAGAAATAGCTGTGCTACAAGATCAGTTGCTGCAATTAAGTATTGAAGCTGATGAGGTATGTTACCATACAGGTCATAAATATGTTTATGACAAATATTGTTAGTTGAAAGAAGTATCTATGAATGATATTTCCAATTATATAAGAACATTTGACATTATCCCAAGGGACAAGAGAGAGGTGGTGTCATCGTGTTAGGAAAGATTCCCTATAGTTTTTCCTGGTTTCTCAATCTTTTCTCCTGACCGTGCAATGTAAATTGGCTTTTCATACAAAACTCAATGCTAGAAATGTAAAATAGTCAAGGTTTTTTATAGCATCCATTATTGAGGAAAGTTGCCTGCTCATGCTAGAATTGCTGTTATCTGCTTCTCCCTTCTTGGATCACATCATTTTTGTCCAAGTTTAGTATCATAGTGTTGATACTGTGAAATAATAGCATAAGCAATGAATTTGCCCACCTCCCTAACAGCGTATCAGAGTCAAATTTCTGTTTTAGAGATATTTATTTTGGGAGATTTAAATTACTTTCGACTGAAAAATATTTCTAACATATGTGACCATTCTAGTCATTAGTCAAACTTAAACCTTCAAGCAGTTTTCTCAAAGCCATTGCAGAAAATTTCAGAGTTCAGTTTTGTAGACAAAATAAAAAATTTCAGAGTTCAGTTGGTTATTAGTGTTCACTTGGACTATAATGCAGCAGATGGTTTTATCTTCTATGTCATTATTGAGGTTGATAAGATAGCTTTTTTTTTTGTAAGTGTTGATAAGATAGCTTGATACAAAGTTTAGGATCATTTCCTAACCTGTGGGACAATTGGCAACACTTTTATTTTTGGGCACTGTCTCGGACAATTAATAATTTAAGAATGTATCATAGCTTTGGGTTTACTAGGTTCTGGGTTCAAGTTTTGTTATCGTGTTTGTTCCTCATTTATTATTTATCTACTTTCTTATGTTTCTGTGGGTGTATAAATAGTTCAATTTGTTGTCTCTCTGGTTCACATGTACGGCAAGTTTGCACGTGAGAAGAAATGTTAAAAGCTTGATATTGAAAGTTGGGCTTATTTCCTAACAACTTAAGCTTTTAGATAACTGGTGACAATAAATGCTGAAAAAAGAAATGATCGATAGTATTAACATGGAACTGCCTGTTGTTTCATTCTTTGTTTGTTATTTATTTATTTATTTATTTTGGGTAATGACATTCATTGACTTCCTTTGCATGATTCTTTGTCTTTCAAAAAAGTCTCATTCATTATCAGAAAGGGCAGAAGTAGCTAACCTTGAGTTTATTTAGCGTTGAAAAGTTTGGAGTGCCTATATCTATTTTCAATTAGACTACATAATTTAATGGGAAGTCAAATATTATGTGGACATGATATCAGTTCTCAGTACCATTAACTTCTGAATTTGGAGGTCTGAGAATTTTCAAGCCTGTGTCATTTGGGAGTGTTGATAAGCAAACACGATTTGAGGTGGTTATCGGTTCAAGGATGTAAGTTAACCTTTCCTTTTCAGGGTTGGTGTTCTTTCTAATCTCTATGCATTTCACCCCCCAATTCGGGCGTCAAAGAGTTTATAAAACGCTCTTGGTGGGAAAAAACATGAATGAAAGATGCTACTAGATTGACTTGCATTCGAGTCAGCCTTCTCTTTTAGGGGCCTATCCCATCAGGATAAATCTAACCCAGTCCCCTGTTTCTGCATACTCATATAGGATATTTTAAGATGAACATCTTTCTTAGTAGCAGGGTCCTGGGAATTTGCTACCTAAGCACGGGGACTGGCATTAATCTGCACATGCCTCAACAAGCATACTTGAATTTTGAATCTGAAAATTCATGTATTCTTGCAGAGAAGTAGAAGACTTGATGGAGGTGGTGGAGCTGGGGAAGTTGTTAACAATCTAGATTCACTCATTTCTCAAGCTAAGCAGCCACAACTGAGAAATTCAAGAGATGGAGAGAAGGCCTCAATAGCAAAACTCTTTGAACAAGGTGGTGGACATTCCTCCACTAATTATATACTATTACTCTATTGCATATCATCTATAATTCATCTGCCTGTAGTATTGTCTTTGTTTCTATCCTCATAAAATTCAGTGTTCCAACAGTGGGATTGCAAAAGATTTTGTCATTGCTTGAAGCCGACGATGCTGATGTGCGAATTCATGCTGTAAAAGTTGTGGCAAATTTAGCTGCTGAAGGTAACTGAGTACTTTTTTGTTTGTTTTTCTTTTGGGGGCAAGGACACAACCTTGTCTATACAGAAGTTTTTGTTGTAGAATACACCAACAAATACACATTCTTTGTAAGATATAATTTAAATTGTTTAATAACAATAATATTATGCATCCAAATGTTTGCCCAACTTTGCCTATGTTTCTCAATTGGAAAAATGCTAGCTATGGTAAGAATTCAAGTTTCCAGCTATTGAAAATGTCCTACCAGTACTTTGGTTGAAAGAAAGATAAGGAAAGCAGGTGAAAAAAAAAAGGGGGGGGGGGATATGGTGGCAAAGGGAATGTTCTTACATCCTGAGGGGTTTTCTTATATTGGAGAATTTCTTCACTTTCATGGTTTCCTAAATCCTAACCTGCAACTTCGACTTCACATCATCTAGGTTGGATGGTAGTGCTGCCTCCAATATAATGCCTTTATATTGTAATGTTTTGATGTAGCAAAAATTCAACGAAGGAAAATTTTTCATTCTTTCCTACAAATATGTTTCAATTCTCTCAATCAATTTTTCCTTTTGTAGTAAATTGTTTCCTATTTTATTCTTAATTCTACTCACTTGCATTGCAATTTATGGGTAAATATGAATTAGTTTAGGCCATGTTTGATCAAGCTTCTAGTTTTCAGTTTTCTTTTTAAAAGTTTTGAAAACTGAGCACAAAAATTCGTTTGGTAAATTATTTCCAGTTTTTTGTTTTCAAAAAAATGAAAACTGTTTCAAAAGTTTTGAAAATTAAGGACACATAGGAAAAAGTATTTTCTCAAGTTTTCGTTTTCCTTTATAACCACCACCACCACTCACAACCATTACCCATCACCGACCACCACCCACCGCCGCCGGCTGCTGTCCACCATTTTTGCCGCTTGGCCCCCCACCTCTGCTCTCTGCCTCCGACACCAGCCATCCTCCCAACGCCATAACTACTCACTAACAACTATTATTACCAAATGCGTTGTTAAGTTTTTGTTTTTGTTTTTTTCTTTCTACTTTAAAAGTGAAAACTGAAAATAAAAAAATTAAACACACACTTGAAACAGGCAGTTTTGTCAAACAGACCCTTAGATTGTGAAACTAGGGCTGGCTGGTAAATCAGTTTTGGATTTTTAGTGTATCTGGGTGCCGGTTGGGGTAAGGGGAGGAGGATGAATGAAGTTTCCCTCAATTGGAGTTTCTCTTTTCCCAAAAATTACAATGTCAAGGCTTACATGGGAAATGGCACTACTGATATAAGCAGTAAAATCATGCCATAACAATAGTAGCTACTTGGTAAAATTATGAGCACAAGCAGCGGCAGTTCCAGAAGGATTAACCAGAAAGAAACTCCGAAGCTCCATAACCTAGAATTGACTAAGAGATGGTCAAGTAGTGTTCATTTATATATTCAACAACCACTTGGAATCACCATATTAGTGCAAGCGCAAATAAAACTCTTTTTATTTTTATTTTATTCTATTTTATTTGCCAACCATGTAAAACAAACATTAAGGTATTCTATCCACTCTTATCTTTTATGTTAACTAAAAATGTCTCGTCAAGGAATGCAAGTTCCATTTCACTAAAACAAATCCCATGCCTACAACACGTACCACCCCCCACTTACCTACCCCCCCTCCCCAACACACACACACACACACACACACACACACACACAAAACTCACCTTGTGCCGTTCTGGTTCAGTGAGGGTGTATATGTGATGATGGTGGTAATTGTACCTGGCTTGGCATTTGAGGTTTTGATACAGACTACATGAAATAAATTGTTAGATAACCATTACTAATTCACAACTTACTGGTTTGACTACCTTTCTATTCTGGAATGATATCATTTCTTGTCATATAATTTGCAGAAACAAATCAAGAAAAAATTGTAGAAGCTGGAGGTCTTACGTCCTTGTTGATGCTTCTAAGAAGTTCTGGTGATGAGACTATTCACAGAGTTGCAGCTGGTGCAATTGCAAATCTAGCCATGAATGGTTAATTTCCTTTAATTTTACAATCTGAAAGCGATGTATTGATAATTTTGGCATGGGGCATTTGGTTCCATCACATATAACTTCTATGGTTGTCGTAACAGAAACCAACCAGGAGCTTATAATGGCTCAAGGGGGCATTAGTTTATTGTCAATGACTGCAGCCAATGCTGAGGATCCTCAAACACTTCGCATGGTTGCCGGAGCCATAGCTAATCTTTGTGGAAATGGTAATCTCTGAGGCTTCTTGTTGATTATTCTACTAAATTTGTTAGTTACTTAACCAATGTTTGCTTTAGCATGAGATTTATGGCTAGTTTGTGCACATACTGAAGATATCAAAAGATAGTCCATGCAAGTGAAACTGAGTGTGCTGCACAACGACCATAGTGATATATGTGCCATTTCTTTAACCAACTTTAAATAGATGATCTAAATTTTGTTCCTTAAAATTACACAGGTGTTCCAGCACTGGCACAAATGTTGATCTCTGAATTTGAACAATAATCTTCCGTTTCTTCTTATGATTCTACTGGAGATTATGACAATATTCACTGCATATTTTGTTCTAAAATTACCTGAAAACCATTGATCAACAATTGTTATAGTCTTGCAGTTTATTTTTCTAATCCAACTAGTGGGGTTTTTGTCTGAAAGGTAGTTGTCCAAACCAAAATTCATAGTTTATCATTGTTCCTAAACGATCGGAGTATCCATCCCAACTCCAATCACCCACAGCTTCATATATACATTGTTGGGCCTGTTTCCAAGTTTTGGGACAATCTCAGACTTAACACTAAATCATCAAGATGGGAATCTTAAGTTTACCCTTTTGGAATCATTAACTAACATTGGTGTTCATGTAGCATCTACTTCCTACACGAACCAGTATTTTTAGCATGTTAGCCAGGTTACTGAGACAGTTGATTGCAACTTGTCCTTGGATGGCATCCTACTGACTGACAACCATCGTATTGCTAATTTCAGATAAGTTACAGATGAAGCTGAGAGGTGAAGGCGGTATTAAGGCTTTACTTGGAATGGTGAGATGTAGGCATCCTGATGTTCTTGCTCAAGTTGCACGTGGCATTGCAAACTTTGCAAAATGTGAATCCAGGGCATCTAGTCAAGGTAGGCTGAGAAAGATTCTGGAACCATCAGTTATATGTACAGTTTAGAAATTGTAATTAGCCATTCTATGGAGCATATATAATTTGGTATGAGATCAGTCTCATCATATTTGAAAGTCTTATTATTTGCATAGAAGATTGTTGATGGTCGTCTCATCACTACAGGAACTAAGATTGGGAAGTCTCTTCTGATTGAGGACGGTGCGCTCCCATGGATAGTTCAAAATGCTAACAACGAAGCCTCGCCAATCAGGCGCCACATTGAGCTCGCACTCTGCCATTTAGCACAGCATGGTGAGTTTGACCACCTATCTTCACCTTTACTCTTCCCCTTTCCCCCTGGGATGGTATTTGACATACTTCTGAATTGCAACCTTTCAGAAGTAAACGCCAAGGACATGATTAGCGAAGGTGCCTTATGGGAGCTTGTTCGCATATCACGAGACTGTTCACGAGAGGACATTAGGGCACTTGCACATCACACGCTGTCTTCAAGTCCAGCTTTCAAGGCTGAACTGAAGCGTCTAAGGATGGATTGTGGATGAAGAATATGTGTGGATGATGTCTGAGTTAAGTAGAGTTAGTCACACTAGAATGATATATTTCTCTTTCTTTGGGAAACAACAGAGAAATTTCACTGCTTTTTGTTGAGGTTTTGTGAATAGCCCCCCCGGGGGGGGGGGGGTGGGCTTGGGTTTGTAGTGTTTGTTTCTTTTAACTTATATGAAACCCATGATTCTTAATTATTATTATTATTTTTTTTTTCTGTCTCGTAATGTAATATTATTTCCGAGTGGTTATAGCTAGTTTTGCCTGCGGCCATCCCATGTCTGGCTTATGTCAAAATGTATGCATTGATTTGTACGAGAAATGACAGAGGAAGGAAGAGAAGTATATTGTTGGCCCCCATCAATCAATCTTGTAAAATAATTCACATCCCTAATTATGCTGTAGGCATCACACACGTATGCACTATGCAGAACTGTTGTCATAATGCTTATATGTAGCACAAGCACATAAGTATATAGAATTCATATGTAAACCAGTAAGGTTATATTTAAGAAATTCTTAAGTAAACAAAATCAAATTTCTCAATTTTAAATATATGAATACAGAAGAAGCCCAGGATTTGTACTCATCCATCATCTGGAATGAATGAAACTAATCACGAATATGTTCTTGTTCTATGTAGAAGGAAAAATCAGATTTATTACTAAAGAAACCCTTCCTAGCTATAAGGGAATATCGAACCTTTATGTAGCTTAGATGGGTTTGAGATTTAATCCAAATACACAATGTTACCGCTTCTTTCGAAATTTCCAATAATATTTGTTTGTGGTATGATCTATATATATATATATTATGTTGGGGGGGGGGGGGTTTCTGTGTAATCTTGCTCTGCGCTATCAATTCAACAAAAGTTAATTTAACATGTCTTTGTCTCAATTATTTGAGATTGGTTAATTATATGAATTAACTTCACGTTAATTGTTAATTAACTGGATCTACGGGTTCATTAATGGCGATTCCATCAATTATGTGTCGTGTAGGGTACCATGTCCTTTTCTACAAATTAATTTAGAACATGTTTTCTTTGTCTCCTCTCTCTCTCTCTCTCTCTCTCTCTATATATATATATATATATATTCGTTGTGCAAGTCAAATTGGTCTTCATTATTCATGCTTTATATCTTTGATTATATACCTGGTCATGCTACTCTTGCTATTCTCTTCCTTACTAGCCTTAGTTCGGTGACAAAGGGGAAGTAGAGTTTTTTTTTTAATGGATTTTTTCACGAAAAATAAAAATAATTTTTTTATTACTAACTTTCAAACATGTTATTTACATTCATAGAAAAATTATAAAGAAAAAATACTTCAAAATAAGAAAATCTACGTGCAATACTAAATAACATACCTAAAATTTGTCGAAGTGAAAAAAAAAAAAAAAAGAGAAGAAAAATAATAATAAAAGAGGAGACACATGTTTGATTACTACTGACTTCTAACGCAACCAAATTGTTTGACTTGTAAGGTCCTAAAAACCTCCAATTATTTGAAGAACTTTAAAATATAGCGGGAGACTAGTGAGGAAGGAAAAGAAACTCAGATCAGGCAAAAGAACTTGGACCACTTGCTACAAATCAGACACCAATGCCCCAGAGATTCCTCCGCGCCAAAGTGATCAGTAGACGAAGTAAAAGACGAGTGAAGCAAATTTGGCAAGGAAAAAGATTTGAAAAACTACAAACTATAATAATAATAATGTTCAAAATTCCATCACCACTTCATCTTGGGCATCAATATATAAGAACCATAGTGGTAATACCCTTAAAGATGTAATTCTATTCCTCCTTGCTGCCTAAATTTTGTGTGATGGAAGTGTTGCGTCTAGATTTGTCCCATATTGGTTAGAGTCAAGAACTGAGGTCACCTAATAAGAGGTTAATCTCCTTTCACTGGTATCGAGACTTTTTTTCCACATTAAGAAACAAAACTCTCAATACCCTTGGACCGCAGAAAGAGGACATATCAGGGAGGCAGACTGGCGGTAACAGTACAGATTTGGTGCGCAACAGGAAGTTTTCTTTAATTATTTGCTTAAACTAATTAAACTCATGAATATTCCAAGCTGTGCGTCATGCGCTGCCCTCGATCATGGAGCAAGCTTATATCCAGATATATGCTCAGCTTATATATATAGTGCCAAACCACGATTCAAGATATATGCTCAGCTGATTCAGGATAAATGCTTAGCTTATGCAGTACTGAAACTGCAATTTTACTTCGCAGCTGAATAGTTTAAAATCGCATTCCTATTTAACAGTTTTAATTAGACTTATCTGAAACTGCGTAATTACTTTTACTTTGCGGTTCCGCTAACAATATTTTTCCAATTAAATTTTCATGAACAACATTTCTCTATTTTCTTATTATTACATAAGTAAAAAAAAAAAAAAAATCCTAATTATGTCAAAAATGAGAAATTTATTCAGTTTTTGCTCCACTTCTCCAAATACTTCAATCTCAAACTCATTAATTGTATCAAAAGTACCATATTTTAAGAATTTTTAAATATTTTTTGATAACAAAAAGGGCAATAATGTTTATTTATATTTAGAGTCATAGTAAAAAAAAATTTAAAATATATTTAAATTTTTTATAATCATATTTCTCAATATTTAGAGAATTATAATAGTGATTTTTTTAGATTAGAAAAAAAAGTTATTTTTTTTTTTGGAGATGGAGAGGTTAATATTACTCTTAATGTTAGTCTTGTAATATCGGGTTGAGTCATTCAATTAAAATAAAATGGTTGACAATAATAATAAATTTGAAAACTTTAGGCAAAAATTTTTAAATTTATTTTTGTTATGAATTATCGAATTTTGATTGAATCAATGCTACATAACTAATATTAAAAAAATGTTACTCACCCATTTTTTATTTTTTTTTAAGTGCTCCTCCATGTGCTTTTGAGAAGACAAGCGATTTAAAAAAAAATGCAAAGTATGCAAAGAAAGTTGAGGGCTCATTTGGAGTTTTGAAAAATGTTAAAAAAATTAAAAATTTTTATAATTTTTTACAAAATTTTTCTTATTTCGAACTATGTGAATCTTTTTTAATGTCAGTTAAATTTTTATATCTCTACAAATTTTAATAACATTTCTATAAATTCCCAAAAACTCAAATAAAAAAATTAAAAAATTTTTATTCAAATCTGTTCGAATGAAATTACTTATCTCTATTTTTTATAATTTATGATTTATATTTAAAATATCAAAAAATAACTTAAATTACATTTTACCTTTATATATATATATATTTATGGGAAAAAGGTTTGTTTTGGTTTAGTTTATATATATATATATATATATGTTTGGTAGCTCGGCTGAATGTCAAAGTATATTCCATCTAGGAGTTGCCTAGGTAAAAGCAAACATGGGTACGAGTGGAGTTCGATACATTGAACTGGGTTTGGCCTGAATAATGAACATTGAGCTCTTCCCCAATCCCATTTTCTAGAATCTGAGGGGAGAGAGAGAGAGAGAGAGAGGCAAGGCTATACAATAACGCTTAAGGCTAGTTAGTCCTAGTTGGGGAGTTGTTGCCTCTATATGGAAGTGTTGCCTTGCCTCGAAAAGAAGCATGCTCAGAGCAGTGCACCCGTCCACCTGTGTAAACCAGTACCTTTCCGCTATCTTTGAAGGGAGCATTTGATGAAGAAAGATAAAAATGAAATATATATATATATATATATATAACTTTAACTATATATTTTTATCTAAATTGTATTTAACAAATAATAAAACAAAAAGTATTCTTTAAATATTAGCCTTTTAATTTAATTAATTTTAATTTCTTAAACGTTATGGCTTTTTTCTTTAATTTTTTTTATCATGACTAAAATAAGAGAAAGAATTTTAAATTTTTATTTTTTTAATTAAAACCTTACAAATTCCTTTGACTCCTATCAGACTTCACAGAGAAAATAAATATAAAATTTATGGGAAACTATCAAGCCCATACCTCTTTTCGTCTCGTAAATAGTTTGCCAGCCCACTCACTGAAACCGTCAATGGAGTTTATGAACGGGAACTTCTTCTCCCTTTGACCTTCCTAGCTTAGTAACAAAAGCAGCAACATCAATAATTATAGCACCATGATAAGGAAAAGGATAATGATTATAATTATGATATAACAATGTCTTCCTAGCTGTTCGTATCATCAATGTATGGCTCAAAACAACCATCAATCTTCTCAAACTTATGAATGTAAGTATTCTAGATATATATATATATATATATATATATATTGTATATATAGGATGTTTAATGGTCTATCAATAATTCTAAGATTATGATATCATTTTAATTTTATTTTTTAATATATATATTTTTAATTCAATTAACATTTTAAGAAAAAGAAACAAATAGTTCAAATTAGAGATCATCCTTGTGGGAGAGACATGTATTGAACAATTTGATACTATGTTATTCTCATAAAAATTGAAAACCCAACATGAAATCGATAATTTACAAAGTCTAATCTTCAACTCCAAACCAAAAATAAGACTAATTAAAAAAAAAAAAAAAAGGAAAGGAAAGAAAGAAATTAAACCTGAAATGCTCAACAAACCCAAATCTCCTCTACCTAAAGATTCTCCTAAGATTTTCCGGTGACCTAAAGCCGACCGACCCTTCAAACGATCAGAGTTGTGTTAGCTAGAATGGGGGGCGACCGGTGGCCCAGTATGCCTCCGGCGGCATTTGAATGGAGCCAAGAAGATTGGGTGGCATGCCGTGGAAGAGCGACGGGTCCGCCAGTAGCTGCTGCTGCGGCTGCGGCTGCGGCTGCGGCGACGCCTGCTGGCCCACTGGCCCCGGAGATCCAATCCCACCTCCTCCGCCTTGCATTGGAAGAGGACTACTCTCTTCTTCCTCGAGTGGAAGTCTCTCATATGCAGCATTACTAAACGACGCTGCCATAATCACAACCGGTCCAGACGCGAGAAGAGCCCCCACAACACTTCCACCCACCACTTGGCCTTGCCCGCCGGCTAGATATATGGTCAGCCCCGACGCAGCCGGCGGCGCTGGCGGCGGCAGAAACGATCCGGCGAGGGATAAGATCTCGAACCTCCCGTGTAATGTCACAACTGCACCAGGCGAGGCCGGTTGCCGGAGAGTGACGTTGGTCACGGTGCCAGTCCCACTCAGAATGCAGACCCCTCTCTGGCGCCGCCGCGCGAAGGTAGCGACGCTCTCGGCGATGTCGCACCCGTCGGCGATCTCCATGACGTGGGTTCGTAGAGCATTGGCGCTGTCGCGGGTGATGATGATCGGCGGCTTGGGCTTGTTCTTGGATCCAGCGGGTCTGCCCCGGGGCCTTCTTGTGATCTCATCTTCTCCGGCTCTGGCGCCGCCTTCCTTGCCATCGCCGCTGCCATTGATCTCTTCCCGTTCTCGTTTCAGGCCGCTGGTCTGCTCGTCTTCTGAATTTTGGTTTTGGGTTTGATGGTGAAATTGATGTTGAAGATTGAAGTCTCTTGTGTGGAAAGGAGGTGGGAGTGAATGTCCATGAGGTGGATCCATTGCTAAGTAATTATTAGCTCAATCTCAAAAACCTCACTTCTTCACATACACACAAAACCTAACCTAGTTACTGTATAAAATCAAGAAATATGAAAATAGAAGGAAGTAAAGGCAGTAATGATTTATATTATATTATGTATCTATATATATAGCGGAAGGAAAAGAAGAAAGTATAGGAGGAAGACTTTGGAGGGTGTTGCTACTTTCACTCTCCAACTCTTTTCTCAGCTTTCTCTCTTGCTTTGTTACCTTTAGAGCTTGTTTGTCAATGAATCAAAAAAACACCAATAACCTTCACGAGAAAGAATTAGAAAGGGGTGGACCTTGGATGTCATCCACCAAAATCCATCTCTCTTGCTAGCTAGCTAACTGATTTTCTTCCTCCTGAATTCTTAGTGGATGAAGCTCGCTACACAGCTAGCTCTTTCTAAGGTTTTTGAGCTTGTAGCTAGATCTTGGTGGTGGGGTGTTGTTGAGGGTTTGGGACCTAGCGATGGAGATGTGAGGAGAGGTTTTGGTTCTCTTACCCCTGATCTGATGGTTAGTGTTGGGTTAGGGTTAGATTGGAACATAGATCGGTGATGGGTTTGATTTTGGTAAGTCTCTGAGTGCTTATGGGCGGTGGATGGATGGGTCCTCTCTCTAGCTCTCTCTTTCTCCCATTATTTTATTTCTACTCCATTTTTTTAATACCTATATATACATATATATATTATAGTCCCTTTCTCCAAATTCAACCTCTGTCCATATATTTCCCTCTCCAACTTATTAACTCAAGGAAAAAAGTAATTGTAAAATATGCAACGATAATATAGTAAGAAAAATGGTATGCTATCTCAAATTCTTATTATAGTTTATAGATAAAATGGTGTGGTAATAATATTTCTATAATATTATAAAGGAATTTATGTTAAATAATTATTATTTTGGAAATGGGAAAAATTTTTATCACCTTTTTATCAGGGGATGATGGAGAGATTGTACTATTCCAGCAATTTTTTCTTTCTATGATTTTATTTATTTATTTATTTTGAGGTCTAGAGAGAGATACAATTAATGTGTGATTTCGTTAATTTTACTTGTTGAAGTTCTTTTTCTTTTCGGTAGAAATCAAAAGATTGAATTTAGCCATAAGAAGAATGCTTTGTCTCAAGTCAACCTCATGAGTCTTTTATCCATTTTCATTTAATCATGGCGAAGAGAAAGTCCAAAAAAAAAAACTCAAAATGTGTTTAAGGATAATCAAACCTAAACTGATGACTTTCACCACGTCCACGCCATGGTGATATTATATTGATGAGATATATCTTCTATTCCTCACTTTATTTTGATAATAAATTGTTACATATATAAATAATAGCATTACTCATGTTATATACAATTTGTAACTGGGACTCCAATAAATTCATTATCACAAAATGATAGTGCTATAAATATGCCATATCATTTTTTTTTTACAGTATTATTGCACTGCTCTTAACTTTACTGCCTCTAATTTGAGGTTTGGTTAATTTCTTATACTCGGCTTGCTAAGATTTGATTGGTTGATGAAATCCTTATGTTTGTGTATCCCCAACTCAAAAAATTGTTCCCGCAAAAAAAATATAGTAAAAATGAAGGAAAACTCCTACTCAAATCTTGATCATCTCTCACCACCTCTCTCCTAGAGATTTGGTTAAGTTTTGACCATGAAAGATTAACTATCTAGCTTCTATATATGTTTTATAGACTACCCATCCACAACTTAATCACTACTACAATAATTGATATAGATCACATTAGGAATTTCATAAAGATCATGGTTTTAGAAAAAATGTGATAAAAATTTGTGAGTTAAACTTTTTATCTCAGTTTTTAAACTGAGATAAAAAGTTGTTAAAACTATGATTGTATTTAAAACGAGATAAAAAATCAGTGGAAACCATCTCTAGATAAAACTGAGATAAAAGATCAGTGAAAACCATTTCTAGAAAAAATCGAGATAAAAGATCAATGAAAACATTTCTAGAAAAAACTGAGATCAAAAAGTGAGAAAAATCATATCTTAAAAAAAGTGACATAATTAAAAGAACAAGAGATAATATTGCTATTTTTTCTCTATATCTCTCTCAAACAACTTTATTTATCACTTTATATAATTTAAATTAAGTTTCATAAATTTTATTATAACATTTATTTATTAATTTTAATTAATTGAATATGTTACAAAAACTACAATCATAGATCAATAAAAAAAATATTTTTAAATTAATGTTAATACTAAATTTACCAAATTAAATTTAAATAATGGTAAATATATAATCATTATTTTTTCAGTAAATATATGGGAATAATTTTCATAATTTGTATGACTTATAATGATGTGAATATTAAATATTTAATATCTAATAAATGTTTAGTATATCTTTAATATTAATTATATTAAAGGTGACATTATTTTATATTTTGTTGGAATTAATAAAAATTTAGAAATAAAAATAATAAAAATTTTCATTTTTTTGTCTTTTTGGAACTAATTTTTGAATATAATCATTGAAAATATTTTTTGTATTACAAATCAATTTTTAAAATAGTTTTCAAAAATTTTGTTTTGAACAATAATTTTCTAAAACTAAAACTAAACGCGACCTAATTAATTTAAAAAATATAATACAGAATGAAAAAATATATTATAAATAGTGAGTCATGATTAAATATATGCTATACAAAAATATTTAAGGAAAATAAGAAAAAGATTTAAGATCATTTTAAATTAAATATAATAGATATTCATAAATTATTTATTAAGTATTCGCATGGTTCTATATATTGGTTATGATTTTAAATTATTACAAAAAATTAAAATAATTAAATAAAAATAAAATTTTTATCAATTTTCTGACCAATTGATCAGGAAAAGTGCAACTTTTATCTACTAATTGGTTGACAAAAATCATAATAAATTATTGTAAAAAACTTAAAATAATTAAATTGAAATAATATAATTTTATTACTTTTAGTAACCCAAAAAGTGAAAATTTTGTTTATATATATTAATATATAAAATGTATATGTAAATGATAGTTTGGACTAGTGGTTAACTACATTAATTTCTAAAGGAATGGCACGAGTTCGATTCTCAGTAGAAACAAAAAAATATCAAATATATAAGGTTGTTATAATAATAAGGCGCCAAACAGTGCTATGATAGCAGGCTGCCATGTGGATTTTTATTATTTTTAAAATTAATCTATTTTTTCAGCGTAATTATTTGTCTATATTTGATCACGTTTTTCCAAAAAAAAGAGAACAAAATTTATAAAAGATCACACGAGATTTCTTTTTATCTCAGTTTTTACCATAAAAGATCACGCTTTCAGTGTGTGATTGTTGTAAGTTTTCGATCACGGTTATAAGTTGTGATCGAAAAGTGGTGACTTACAATCTCACTTTGATCAATTACACTTTTGTGACCGAGATAAAAAGTGAAACATCAAGCTTAAAAATTGTTATGTTTATACATTTTTGTAATAGTGAATGTTAATAGTAATTAAGTACTGTTTAAGACATTAATTGCTAATATGAAACAAGCAGTATATATAGTGTAAGTAACTGAATCCAACTGCTTAAAATCCCATAATCTTTACATGTGTGTGCTATTGGTATCATACTAAAGACTATAAGGATTACAACTCTGGTTTCTTCTTGGAAGCAAAAAATATTTATATATATTTATATATATATCAAAGTTAGAAGTTACGTACTTACCAAAAAAAAAAAAAAGTGAGAAGTAACGTTTGTGTAATTAAAGAAGAGATATATAGCTGGCAAAATTAAATTCGCCTGTCATGTGATAACATTTGAGAGGGAGGTCAGCATCAATTTTCGAAGACCCACATGCAGCAACAAGTCTGCAAACTCTATCTTTATCTCTCAATAGTAACGTTAGGGTCCACATGCTTCTGCAAGCTTGACACGTGCTTCTTCCCCCTCTTCCTCCGGGTCCACTATTTGGACTTCCATATTTTATTTTTATTTATTTATTTTTGGTGGTCCTTAATTTGAGTTGCTCTCATGTTGCTTTTAATATTCATGGAAAAACAATGTGCCTTTAGGCCTCATCGGTATGAGATAAATATCATGGGATACCATTTTGCCATAGGACACCAAAGGCACAATAGAAAGACAAATAGAAAGACAACTCATACAAAGAAGACAACGCAGTAAGTGATGATCAGTTTGAGAGCCCTTTTATGTATTTGAGAAGGGTAGGCCATGGACATGGAGGCTTCTTTTTTTTTTTTTTTCCTCCTACCCTTCTTTTAACTCTTCTTGTAATTGTCAATAGCTCCTATTCCCTTGGTTCTAATAAATTAATGAAATTTAAGGATCGACGGAGGGGTGCCAAACCAAAGTACAATCAATAGAATATATATATCAGATATGAAGCGGTATGACTCCAAATTAACTTTGGTACCTTTGAATTTTAACATTAAGGTCACCCAATTCTTTCTTGAATGATTTTGGTGTTATTCATGTGCACCAAGCATAAAAATTGCAATATGTATGGGGACAATGAATCTTACCTAACTATAATATCATATTAAAACAGTCAATCAATGTAAAGAGATTCATTAATGTGCTACAATAGTTTAAGAAATTTTAATTTTAATTATCAATGTGAAATATATTCTAACATCAATAATATTTTTGGTTATTACAATTTCCAAAACAAAGTTGGCAAAATTTGATAGATCTAGGCATTCAATTATATATTTAGAGCAACTCAAACAAAAATTATATCAAAAAAATTTCACAATAACCGGATTTGTTTATTACATGAGTAATATAAAATGATACAATTAATCCTTTTAATATACAAGCTATCTAATATGTTTAATAAGACAACTCGATAAGTATATAATCAATTAAAAAAATATACAACTTATGTAACGCGTTTAAAACATCAATCTAAAAATATATGATGTGCAATAAGTTATCTAAAAGTATATCCAACAAAATAAAAATGATACAACTTTATCTATATGTGTTATAATTGTGTTAAATATGTCTACCTATTTTGATAAGAAGATGACACCTTATAATTGTTTCCAATGTAAATTGACTTGTTTATGCTTAATTTTAATCCGTTGATTATGTGTTGAGTCGACTCATGATGAAGCTTTAGAAATTGCCTCCCAAAGAGAAACTACATGTACTCAAATAAGGTCAAGCAGAGCAAAATAGTTGAAGGTTGTCATCCAAAAAGAGTGAAAGTCCAAATTTAGCACACTAGTCGAATTTAGAGACTATCAATTGGGTAATCCATGATCGAGCCTAGCAATTTCTTCATCATCTACCTATAGTTGGATGAATACAATTAATTTGGAACCCTCCCTTGTAATCTACTATTGTCTGCTACTAGGTTTTGAATATCCAAATTAATTTGCAATCAATATATATATGAGTGAGAGCTATGAAGAGCACGAGATAATAGCTGATCAGTCCCTATCATGTAAATGAAACGTGGCAGCACATGGTGTCCCGTTTGTTTGAGGCCGCATAAATATTCCATAGTAGACTTGGAGAGTAGGTGGGTGGGGGTTGAGATTGAGGTTGTGAGAGAAAAGACGCGTGTGTATCGCTGACAGGGGAGCTGGATATACATATATATATATATATATATAGCTTAGCTCACGGCTGAGGACAAGCCACACGGCACGGGCGTCGGAGAGGGTCAGACAGACACAGACACAGACTCAGACTCAGCCCTCCCCCAATCTTGAAACTAACGATCTTTCTTTGTATTAGTTGGGATTCTCTCTCTCTCTCTCTCTCTCTCTCTCTCTTTCTTTGGTTCTGAAACTGATAATCTTTCTCTTTCTTTTTCTCTTCCTCTTGCTCTCGCATGACCCGCGGGCGATTACCCCCATGAATCAAAAGATGCTCTTTGTCGGCTGCTCTCTCTCTCTCTCTCTCTCTCTCTCTCTCTCTCTCTCATTCTAATACATGCTCATTTGTGGTGGTCCCAGTACTTAATTTTCGAGATCTCTATGATATATACATGTCTCCAACTCTCCCTTTCTCATTACCTTGCTTGCATGGCGGGTTGAATAAATTTGTTTCCATGTTTTGTGTCTAATATCAAAGTTATAAATTCACAAGTTTCTCGGATTGATATCTTACAATAATTATCTCTGAGTCTTTTCCAATAACACAAATCTATTCAATTCTTCCGCACGTAGGCCTTTCAATGCACCAGTTGAGACCCTGGACCCAAATCCTATTAAGCAATTATAGATATAATTTTAAATCTATTTATCCATTAGAATTCAAATTCGATTGCCTGATACTTAACATGTACTGATATATTCAGGAGGGGACTTAGGGATTTGAGTTCGTTTAGATTAAATAAAGAGTTTAAAAACAAAATAGATTTTAAAGATAGAGTGGGTTATATTATAAAAATTTAGGGTAGATTAAATTTGAAAAAAAAAATTAAACTAAAAACAAAAAAGTAATGGATCAGAACAACTCTAAGGTTGGTCCTCTGCTGAATATCACAATTTGATAGGAACTCGAACAAATAATATAATTTTATAAAATTAGTATTATATATTATATATAATATTGTAAAATTTTTCACCAATATAAATTTTTATTTTATTTTATGAACTCAATGAATACGGGTCTGGATCTATATTTATTTAGAGGGTCTAAGTCCAATCTTGCCTGATCTGATAAGGACCCAATTATGAGTGTAGCTACAAGATTAGAGAACTAAGGATAATTTGTTCAATACCAGTCCCAAACACTTCCTATGCTCATTTGTGGAAGAAGAATATTTTTCTTGTTATAAGAATTTACCCCAAAAGAATTGTGAGATTGATAATAAAATTTTTGTAATTAACCGTGTATTTTAATGTACTGAGGTTTTAATGCAGGGTGATGGGTTAATTCACAAGTCACTACATCTTTGCATGTCCCAAAACACCCCTATTTATTCTCTACAATTCTGTATTTGAAGGTATTATATAACCTACGACTTCAATTCTGTCTTAATAGTTGTTTCTTTCTGATGAAGATAAAGTCTATCTTAATTAATTTTGAGCATCGAAGTCGTTGCAAAAAAACTCCGCTCACGAGCCTATTTAACGAAGTTCATTGACTCTAGCATATTGCAGTACTTCTAATCATGAATTGGTTAAGGTAAATGTTCTTTGTGCATTTTACAAACCTAGGTTAATTAGGTGGTATTTGGTTTATTTTTTTATTTTTATTTTATATGTTTTATGTTTAAAAATTTCGAAGTAAAGAAAATA
Organism: Vitellaria paradoxa; assembly: GCA_019916065.1. Lineage (NCBI taxonomy): Eukaryota > Viridiplantae > Streptophyta > Magnoliopsida > Ericales > Sapotaceae > Vitellaria > Vitellaria paradoxa. The sequence continues at coordinate 5,204,718 of CM034235.1, forward strand.
GAAAATATTCTATTTTTCTTATTTTGAATTTTTTTTATTTTGGATTAAAAATACCTAAAATAACTTTTTACCATTTTTCATTTCATATGTAAATTCATTTTCAATTTTCTAAAATAAATTTTGAAAATACAAGTGATTAAATGCATTTTGAATTGTTTTCCTTATTTTCAAAAGAGCAAAATGGAAAATAATCTCAAAATAAAAAATAAAAATAAAAAACAAAAAATTGAAAAACAAACCAAATGCCACCTTAGTATTGTTAATCTTATCATATCATGAAATTTTGAATTAACAAACTTTTATATTCGTGAAATTGTAAGTTTTAGAGTTCCATGTAATATTTGAAAATTTTACAAAATTGTATTTTTTTGTTTTATATGACTTTTTTCGTAACAATTTAATTTTCTTTCACAAACTATTACTTTTAAGTGTATTAATCACATTGGTAAAAGAAAAAAATTAAAAAATAAAATAATTCACTCTCATTTGGGCAAAACCTATAAAAAAAAAAGGAATATAAACCAACTTTTTGGTTACTTTTTTATACAAACGGATAGTTTTATCCCAATAAACGCGAATTTTTGAATTTTTTTAACAAACGAATGCAATGAATACGACTAAAATATATAAATTCTTAAAAAAAATTAAATTTTAGTAAAAAAAATCATATAATGCAAAAAAATAAATAGAAAAAATCAAAAATCAATTTTTGCGTAACTAAACCAACTTTATCTAAAAGCACTCGTGAAAATTCACTCTAATTATAAAAACATCAACTTTTTCTGATAAATTCTTCCAATGGAGAAATATTTTCCTTCTAACATACCTTATTAAATGAAATGACCGGCCCGAAGCAAAAATTTAATGGAGTCGCCTCAGAAACATAGAAAGTTAAGGTCTTCGAGAGAGGCAGGGTCTTGCCTTGGGAAACTAGTGCGGAGTACCAATCGAAGATGAAAGAGATGGATAGTTCAGAAATTGTCAACAGCTTTAATGCTAGCTAGGGACCTAAACCATATCTTAAGTTTCAAGTTAATGGACTCCTTTTCATTAAAGAAGTGGATCCATTACCATCCCTATCCTAATAATAATAAATATATATATATATATATATATATGAAGCAACCACATTGAGGGATGGACCAGTTGGAAGGAAGGAAGGAATTGAAAGAAGGGAAATTAAATCTGGTGACTTGACTCCCATTCCATGTGATAGGCTGCGCTATTATGTTTGTTCTGTCTCACATGCCCCTCTCTCTTTCAGGTTTGTTTGAGCCTATATATTTATAAGACCATTTTGAAAGACTTAATCATCTATGTATGAGTTTTAATTTATTATATATTATATATATAAGCATAATGTATTTTGGGATCACTTTAGAGACTCGACAAAAATGAGGTGGCCATGGATAAACATATAGCAAACGATAGTGGAATCGTACGTGGCAGTCATCTCCTGCTTATAAATCAGCTTGGTTGGAGATGGAACTTTGATCCAATATTGGATGTACATGCATATATATATATATATATATATAGCACTGCTAAAATCAAATGTATGGCTTTTTTATTTTATTTATTTATTTATTTATGTATTTTTTGATGATTCTTATATATAATCAAAAGCTGATCTCCTCTCATGCGCCTAATATTTGTATATATGGACGACACAACACTTAACATTCATGCTGGGAATGTAATGCTGGAGGCGTGATGTTGCACCAAGAGCAAGCAAAACCGAGCTTTTAATGCCACTCTTGCACACCAATTTAATTTCCTTGAGAATTAAAGACCAGGAGTGATATTCATGTCCTAAAATAACTGTTAGAATATTTTATATTAAATTATGATATATTATTTATATTAAAATATTCTATATTTTAATATTTAATAAGTAGTTAGTTTTATTTTGATATGTATAATATTACTATATATACTTATCATTGTAAGCCTATTTAAAAACTTGTTCTTTATCTTTATGACATATATGATAAGATGTAAATTTTATATTTCCTCCCCAATTTTATTTTTTATTTTTAATTTTATATCAAAATGATATCAGAGTCTCTAACATGATATTAGAAATTTCTGCACTTTTTTTTTCTCTTGTGATTTTTTTTTTGAAAAAAAAATATATATTATAATCTAATATAAAATATTCTAACAGAAGATTTTTAAAAAATAACCTTATATCACGCAAGCATAACGTGATAAAGTTTATTCATTGCGATCGCAACAAATTGTAGATATGTCTTTATTTTATTAATTTATTTTATCGCATTATATTCAAGATGGGACATTATTATTGTACAAATGTCTTCTTTGTATAATGAATGTTTACTATCATTTTAAAACAGACATTGACTTATAGTTCAAGACCTTTAAGACCAAGATTTTTGTAGATATTAGTTTGCAAATGATACGTGTCTAAAAACAGCAGAGAAGTGATCGATGAAATCAAAATCATGAAAATACTCCCAACTATTTAGCTACTTCTTGCAAGTATAGCTGTATACATATATATATATATATATATATGTAGATATTGTGGATCAGGTTGTGTTATAAATTTGCCACATTATTAATTACAAGCAGTGTGAGAGAGAAAGCTGGCTATCTTCCATGCGGTAGGGAAGGCAACACTTTTAGAAAGATTTTTGGTCACTAGCTATATGAAATATTGCATGTCAATAATAAACATTTTAATTTTATATATGCCCTTTTGGGGAACGGTATATTTTTTTTTACTGATTTTCTCTTCCAATGGTATGCCATTTCACATGCCTTAAAAATAAGAATACCTCTAGTACGTCCGTACCTTTATATTTTAACTACTAGAAGAAAGAAAAAAAAGAGTGGATAAGCATGTGTGTGTGTACCTATAAAGAGAGAGAAGGTGGAAGATCCCCAAATATTATCAAAAGTACTTTCAATGTTGTTTGTGTACGAAGCAAAAATCGTATCAGATTTATTTATTTATTTTTTAACTCTGATGGTGTCCCATACGTTTGGGAGATATTATATGGCTCTGTTTTTATGGTTTCGTTTAAAGTGATAAAAATTTTTAAAAATCAGTAAAAAATATTAAAAATTTTTAAAAATTATTTATTTTTTATCTCACTATATAAATTATAAATTCATAATTTATTTTATTTTCTCTCACTTTTTATCACTCGAAATACATCTTATATGTGTGTGTGTGTTTTCTCTTCATATATTAATTTCTCCAAACTTGTGGAGATTAAAGTTCAACGGATAGATTCACAACCACATGCATGCATCTACGTACCGGGAGACAATGATCCCACATTTGTTCTGCGCTTTATTTTCTAAGCAACCCAAATTTAGGTCTGGTGGATATTTTTTAATATATATTATTTGAGTGCCTGAATATATAAAAGAAAAAAAAAATTAAGAGAGTGAGAAGTTCCCAATGCAATGCCATCAACAAGTTGGAAGGCTCATTGGGCAACAAAAATGTTCTTGTCGGTACCATTATCCATGGCATGCGTATGCATAGCCAACACACAAATTGTGACTTCATACTGAGAAAAAAAAACTTGTATAAAAATTAGAGACGAGAGTTTAAAAGATCTAATGTAGAGTGTTATTAAGTAGAAGATAGGTAAAATAGATAAATGTTTTATTATATTTTGGAAAACTTGCTAAGAAAAACTAATGCAGATGGCTTAGTTATATGTGTGTAGAATCAGATAAAATTAATTAATCTGTATTGCCGAGATTTTGAATTCAATAACCTCCACAAAACCTTAATCTCCAACCCATTTGAAGTCAACCGTACAAATCATTTTTTTTTTCAATTTATTTCTATTAAAAATTATGTTTTTCATGAATTCTTGGTAGCTATCTACTGTTTTCATAAATTTAATTTGAATTCTTAATTTTTTTTGGTTCAAAATGGAAAACTATTTCATTTCAAAAATATGTACATTTTTTAAAAAAATAAGGATAAAACTCTACAATCGATGTGAAATCACAGCTCTTTTAATCCAATTGAAAATTCAGCTCTCTCTCTCTCTCTCTCCTTCTCTCTCCCGATAGACCAGAAGTGAAGAAAAGAAAATCTTTACTTCTATTCTTTATACAAATCTTTTACAATTTTGTTATTTTTCTGTCTATGGGAAATGCAAGAACTTAAATAAATAATCAAGATACCCAATCCCTAGTAAAAGGAAACTATGCAGTTTCCGAACTAAACCCACTCTAGGCTTATTCACTTTGGCATAAGCCTCCAAAGAGTGGACCCATTTCAAGTTACTAACTCTTGGTCTAGGCCTATACCCAGCGGTGTGCTGGGTCCATTTCAAGTTCATGTACTGGGTCCATTCCAAGTCTATCTTCTCCCGGATTGGGCCTTCACTGAGCGTGGTTCAATTAGGTACCTTTTCGCTGCTCGGATGGCAATATTAAACATGACACGAAAACAAAATTATTAAGAGAAAATATTAACTCAAAATTAACATAATTTGATTCGGTTTTGAGATAGATTAATTATTTTTAGCACATTCAATAATTTTAGTATATTAAAGCGTAAATACAAATAGATATGAATGAGTTCAAATTATGAATGCAAAAATGATATGACTTGATATGATATGATATGATTAACATCTCTATCTTGTTCTCATATACTACATTTGTTTATCTGGATTAGATTAGCAGAATAAATAATAACATTTAATTAGGGTAATAAATAGTTGAGTAGTAAGTTGTTCAAATTTAGTTTAAAAACTTTATTGAGTTTACCTATTTCAAATTAGATTTTTAGTTGAACTCAAATAGCTGATTATCTTACAAAGATTTTAAGTTTGTCAAGTTGATTAGCTCACGCCAAATGCAAAATTAAACGAGCGACAATTTCTATTTAAATGTATGTTCGAAACTTACAGTATAAACTCTCCTCTTCTTCTATGATTGAAGTTGTCATTGACTTAAGCGTCAAATAGTCTCTGATTAGTCACTTAATACCGGTTAGATTTCTAACGTTATCTCCTTTGTAATCTCTCTTACAGATAAGATAGAGTAGATGAGAGGAGAAGATTTACATGCTTAGGACACAGAATAGTTAAAACAAAATATATATTACTCTTATGTAATTAAAGTACAATTAAAATCATAAAATGATGACAACATTATTATTTTGAAGTGATAAGCCTACAAATTTATTTAACATTATTTTTTTAGTAAAATATTTTGATTACATAAAATCAAAAGCCTGGTTGAGGTGGTGAAGAAATAAGCTTGCGATGTGCATTTGGGAAGTGCATTATTTGAATACAGGGTAATTGCAAGTTTCAGAAATCATCCTTTGGTGCCGTCAAAATCCATTGGACTAGATAGTCCCATGATAATAAGAATTTGCTGCACAGATAATCACCATCATTGAAAGCCAGCCTGCTAACTTCTAAATCCGACAAGTTCTTGAAAGAGATACAGGCGTCATGTCCTGTTTTGGGTCTCAATTTTTCCAGGGATCTCCTTTGGCAATGTTCCCACCCTAGGCCATATATTCTATCGAATTTTACTTATTTATTCTCTACATAATCTTTTTTTTGGGGGGGGGGGTAAAATATTCTCTTGCATGTTCTTATTAATTAGAAGTCGAACTAAATTCTATCATGGTTCGATTTATATTATTGACCACCCCCTCATTTTTTAAAAGTTTAAGATTGTGTTGCTTTTTCATTATTCCTATCATGTGTACTGTTCTTATATATATATATATATATATATATATTACTATAAAAAGTTTCACTGTTTAAACAATTTTTTTTTTACTACTTTACCCTTATTGTTTTTCAATTTAACTCAATTCTGATCCTTCATTATTCTAATCTAACTCTATTACCCAGCTCCACTAGAAAAGTCTCAATATTTGAAAAACCTTTTTAACTACTTTTCTTCTATTTTTTTCAATTTAACTCAACTCTACCTCTTCATTATTCTAATCTAACTTTATTACTCAACTCTAGTGGAATTTTTCACGATGGTGTATTAACTTTTTTTTTTTTTTCAATTTAACTCAATTCTAATCTAACTCTGTAACCCAACTCCACATAATTATGCTTTTTTCAATTTAACTCAACTTTATCCTCTTATTATTCTAATCTAATTTTATTACCCAACTCCACCACAATTTTTTATGATAGTGCGTTATTTTTTTTTTCCTTTCAATTTAAACTCAATTCTAATCTAACTCTGTAACCTAACTCCACTAGAATTTTTCATGATGAATTAGTTTGGGTTTATATTGACTACATCGTTGAGTATGTTCATAAAAGAAACTTCATCATTAAGAAGAAAGGCCTCAAAAGAGTAGCTGCTGCTTCTGGCATCAAAGCCAATGGTTATTTTCCATCTCTTTTTTCTTGAAATTCTTTTTCTTTTTTTTTTTTAGATTTTTCTTTCTAGGTTTTGGATTTTTATTAATGTGTTTGTCTTCAATTTTTGTTTTGATCAAGTGTTAGTAGACATGTTTATCTTTTGAAACCTCTTTGGTGGCTGGGCATAATCACAAATGAGCATTTTTTCTTATTTTGTTTTAATTCTCTTAATATAATTAATCATTTTTTTTTTATGATTCATCCATTCATTATACTAGGAATTTCATCCATGAGAACTTAATTTCTCAATTGCCTTTTAACAGAGTTCTTAAAGAACTGATAGAACAACTAGTAACAAAGCAACAAAGAGGGGATGCGGGTCATGAGAAACAAAATTTCTGGGAAAGCTCCAAGTTCAAAGTTATGGTATATGTGCTAATGTTAATCTTGGTCTAGTTTTCCAAATGGTAAATTCAGTGTTACTTTCAGGTATAATAGTGCATAAAAGATGCATCACTTAGGTATAATAGTTGTATTAGTAAATATGAATGAAACTAATCCGTGCATACATCTTGTAAATCATGTGTAAATCTTAGTTGATATGTGTACTAATTAACCAGTGTACATGGTAAATGGAAATGAACGCATGGTTTTAATTACTCTGTATCATGTGATTCAATTCATGCACTTTAATTTACTGTCCAAGAGAAAGAGTTTTCAAGTTTACTGTTAAGCTAACCCATAAATATAATATAATTTTTATTATTTTATTAATATTGTATAAAATATATGTATTAGTTATACATTATTGAATAATTTCAATTAATCATTATCAATATTTGATATATATTGGATTTGATAATTTATTCTTATTTAAAATAGAATACGAATTCATATGAAATTTTAATACATCTAGTAAGTTTAAAAAAATATATAAAATATCATTTACGCCTAGAAAAAATTTATCAGAATTTTGATAACTTTTATTTATAATTAACATGGTTGAGAGGGAGAGAGTGCATAGAGTATAATATTGTGTCTTAATTTTTTGGGTTATTAAGAATGCGAATTTGTTTGCTATATTTATTTTTATTAAATGATATTTCTTTATATTAAAACTATTTTTTGTTTATGCATTTATTTTTTAACTTATTTTTTAATTCATTCATTAAAATATATTATGTCTGACTTTTTTAAATTTTATTCTATTTTTTAATGTGATTGTTAATATTAGGTTTTTAAATTTTATTATACTTTTTCTTATTGATAAAATTATAATTTTTTTGTGTATCAGATTTCAGGAAAAGTTTATTCTTTACTATATTTTTCAATTTGTTCATTCAAAAATATAAGGTAATTTTTTTTTTAGTTTTATTGTTATTTTTTAATATGATTGAATATATAAGTTTTTTAGATTTTATTATATTTTTTCATTATTGTTAAAATATAAATTTTCGTACATTAAATTCCAACAAAAACCTCTTTTTGGGGTTATTTTTCAATTTATTTATTTAAATATATCCGGTATAATTTTTCAAAATTTTATTTTATTTTTTGTCTGATGTGAAAATATTATTGTACAATAATAATAAAAAAAATTGTCAAAGCATTACAAAATTTCATATTTCAATTTTGTTAACTTTTCATTAATAAAATATTATATTTATTTTTATTATGATATTATTTTATATTGAAATTATTTTTTATTTATATATTTATTTTTAGCTTATTTTTCTTAAATGATTATTAATATAAATTTTTATTAAAAATTAAAATAAATATATAATATGACATACAATATATTTAAATGTCTGTGTGTATGTATTTATACATCTATTAAAATTATCCTTCGCATATTTTGAATGTGATTCTTTAAGATTTCAATGGATTTTTTTGGTCCATTATTGTTCAATTTCATCCTTACTTTTTGTTTATATCTACTGAAAATCATCCTTAGTATATTTTATATATTATAATATCTTTGGATTATATCCTAGAATAATTTTTATCAAAACTTTTTTTATAAAAAGTAACATAAAAATTAAACCAAAATTTTTCTTCCACGTTCATTTTTTCTTTATCTTTCACTTGCGTCTTTATATCTCTCTTTTCATTCATAAAAAAAAATGAAAAAGAAAAAAAAGGATTAAGGATTCAAAATTCCTTCTCTTGTTTAGGTTATAATACAAAATGCAAAGAAAAATATTTGAAATTTAAAAAAATTAAAATTAATTAGATTTAAAAATTTTAATATATTAATTAATGCCTTTTGTTTAATTTTTTAATTTTAATTTCATTTTCACTTCACTTTTCTTTTTTTTTTATTTTTTTGCACCAAAATCTTACTCCCAACATACTTTTTATTTTTTAGAGTTTAAGATTTTTTTTTAAGAAACTCAAATATTTTTTTATTAATTATTTTTCTCTTTCTTTTCATTATTTTATTTTATATTATCTAATTTTCTTTTTTATCTCAGTGTGTCTTTATATATGGGATATTGATTTAAAATTTATTTTCTTGTTTGTATTATGTTGAAAAATAAAATGAAACATGAATGAAAGTTAAGAAATTAAACTTTAACAGGATATAAAAAAACTAATATATTAATGAATGTTTTTAGTTTTATTATATTTTTTTAATTCATTCCGATAAGAATAAAATATTTTTTCGTAATTATTAATTTAAGTTAAAACTCCTATTTTATTATTGATTTGACAGTTGAATCATCTAATTATTAATGATATATGAAAAAGTTACAGTTTAAATTTGATGGCAAATAAAGGTTCCCAACCTTTCACATAGATAATCATATTTGTTTTTCTCCTAACTTTTATTTAATTTCTAGAATTATGTCTACATCTGATAACAAATTCATGAGAAGAGATCTCAATAGATTTTATAAACCAAATAATTAAACTATATAATTTTTGGCGTTGGACTCTTCATCAAGACATTCAATATGAAAAAAAATATAGAAATTTTAATGTAGGTTTTATTTTTTAAATAATATTTTTATTTTTTATTGTTAGTTTATTTTTTAAATTTAGATATATAAAAGAATAAATATTTGCATGCAACGCACATGTATTTTTCTAGTATATGTATATTTGGTAAACATCATTTTGATTTATCAAACAAATTAAAAGTGAGTGTAAAAGTAATATGTAACGAAATTTAATTGAAAAAAATTGATAAAAATAGAATTTTTTTGATATATATTTTAGAATCCAAACAACATAGAATAAGAATGTTATAGAATTTTTATTCGTACAAAGTAATTAAATCTATCAAAATCATCTAAAAGTGTGCACTAATGGGCAATTTTTCTACTCATCTTGTGCATTCAGCGCTTAATTTTATCAAAATCGTATAGATGTGCACTCAAGACTTGAGGTGTGATTTTTCTAGTCCAGTGGAAATCACGGAATTAGAGCCCCTGGGTGTTCTACATGTCACAACCATGATCTCTCTCTCTCTCTCTCTCTCTATATATATATATACACACATATACATATGTATATACATATAGATACACTCAATCATAGAGGCATTATTAAATAACACATCACTTCACAGGAGTATAGAGTGATATGCATGCTTTAGAAATGGGGAACAAGTGGAGTTTAAAGTGCTCAAATAATAACAAAAGAATAATGAATGATGGTGGATTTCAGTACGGGTGCATTTCTAATTCCTGGAGTTGCAATTTGCAAGCAAAATTAAACGTTTTGTATTTTGATTAGACGCCAGCTTCTGATTTTACCCTCTGTTTTTTTATCAGCATGGAAGAGACATGGAAAGTGGCAGAAAACTCACTCCTTCGTTTGGTTTGATGATAAATGTGAAGGGAGAAAAGGAAATAGAAAAGAAAAAGTGCCTTTCTTCGAATTTTTCTTTCATTACCTTCTCATTTTCATCTTATATTCTCTTCCCTTCCCCTACAAAACCCACCAAAAAAAAAAAAAAAATTCTAATTTTCATCACCATTTCTCTCACTTTCACTTGCTTTCACTTTCTCTTCTTTTTCATTTCTTTTCTTCCCAAACCAAATTACTTCCTTTACGTATAAAAACAAAGACTCCAAGTAGATATTTTATTATTAATTGTAGGCCTGTAGCACTAGAAGTGCAAGAACTCAGTTGTAGTTACCTTCCAAAGAACTTTGCTTTTCCAATTGAAGTCCTTACTCTTTAAGAGAAATAAACAAAAAATATACTAAAAAGTTAGTGTATATATATATACACACAGAATCAACATTTTCGCACATGAAGGTGTTTGGAGGTTCAATTTTTTGTAATTTTTGGTATTTTTTGGTCAAAATTTGTTACTTGTAATTTTTTATGTATTTAGTGAAATAAGTAGTAATTTTTAATAATTTTTTATAATTTTTGAGTATTTGGTAAAATTTTTAGTAATTTTTATTAACTCTTAGAAATTTTAAGTAATTTTTGGTAACTTTTAAATTGAGAAGTTACTGTAATAGAAAAAAAAAAAGCCAAAAATTAATAGTTTATCAAATACTTAAAAATTAAAAGTTAATAATTTTTTTTACTAAAAATTTTGCTACCAAAGGCCTCCTATGTTGATCTCTTTTGCTTGCTAAGAAAACTGGAAAGCAATAATATACCTTAAAAGTTGAGTGGGTGTGCACAGAATCACATCCCTCTCCTTTGTAAAGTTAGATCTCTCTCCCTTCCCCCCCCCCCCCCCCCAACCCCCAATGGAACTTTATGAGCCCCTTTCCATCTGATGTTTAATCCTGTATCTTTTTCCCCTGGTCCACCAATAAATATATTGACCAATACTCGTCGAATAAAGAATACAATTTTTTTATTTTATTTTATTTTTTTAATTATCTTTCTGTTGCTTCTTATTCTTCTCTTTCCATCCATTCTGCACTGCCAGGATTTGAAATGATAGGAATTTGTTTGACATTCAGAGACCTTCTCAGGGAATACAAAACGAAACCAGAAATGAATCTTTGGGTTCTAACAAATACATTAGTTTGGATTGACTACACCTTATGATAATCAGAATATTTGAAGAATAACCAAGTGGGATATTACCTAACAAATTGAAAATAAAACGATCTGAACCCACCGGTAGAGAATAAATTCGTTAACCACCCTACCATGAGGGGGAGAAAAATTTGCAGAAGTTTCGAATTTACTACTTTCTAAATTTAGGGTTACAAGAGTATCATTCTCACCACTAAGTGGATATGGGGGTGATAGCACGCGCTGTCAGCTAGCTGACAACTGAGTTTAGGATTGTCAAATTAAAATTCAACGGTTCAAACATATTTACATTTTTTTGATATGTTTGGACCATTGAATTTTAATCTAACGGCCCCGAGCTCTTCTCGAGTTGACGTAATGTGCCATTAGTCCTCCCCTCTTTTCCGCTAGATTACCCCCACAACATATGATCCGAAACTTTTGTTTTCAATAAGAACAAAAGACGTTATAGAAAAGAAGCTGCAGTAGCTAATTAACTACTTATACAGTTTTTTTGTTTTTTATTTTCTGGCTTTTGACTGCTAGTTTCCCACTTGTTTAGCTTTCTAGTTTACACTAAAAATTTAGGCCTTTGCATTCTCATCACGCACTATAAATCCACCCAAAACTCTCTACCTTAACTGGCTATCACAACAAAAAGCTATCCTTTTGGTTCTCCCACAGAAGGGAACTCCTCCAAGAGACGCATGCACTTGAAAAAACATTCAATCTTGTCTACAGTGCTTAACTACTCATCTTTCAATAAGAGCTACATTACCACTTCAACTCACCAACAATGTCTCAAACATCGTCAAGAATGGAACAAAACTCCATTGACAGAATCCCCCCGACCTTACCTTCACCTTCACCTTCAACAATCACACAGAAATGGCCAGCCGACTTCATTCGCGGGACCTTTTCTGAGCTGAAAACCCAACGAGGAATCACGGTTCCTTTGATAGCCATGAACTTGACATGGTTTGCGAAGATAGCCATCACGACCGCATTTCTCGGCCGGCTCGGCGAGCTTCAACTGGCTGGCGCCACACTAGGATTCACCTTTGCCAATGTCACAGGCTTCTCAGTCTTGAATGGCCTCTGTGGCGCCATGGAACCCATATGTGGTCAGGCTTATGGAGCTAGGAACTTCAAACTCCTCCACAAGACCCTTCTCATGTCCGTTCTCCTGTTACTACTAGCCACACTTCCCATTTCCGTCTTGTGGCTGAATGTTAGAAAGATCCTCCTCTATTTTGGGCAACAAGAAGAAATATCAGCCATTGCAGCAAGATACCTCCTCTATCTCCTCCCTGATTTGGTCGTCACTTCACTTCTGTGTCCCCTCAAAGCCTACTTGAGCTCACAAAGCATAACCATACCTATTATGTTCAGTTCAGCTCTGGCCGTCACCTTCCACGTCCCAATCAACATAGTACTCTGCAAAGCCAGAGGCCTGGAGGGAGTTTCCATGGCAGTCTGGGTTACCGATCTCATGGTCGTGGTTTTCTTAACATTGTACCTGTTGACCGCGGAGACTAGGAAGGGGGGGAGGTGGAAGGAAGGCGGGTGGTGGGAGCAAGGAGTTGGCGACTGGATCAAATTGCTCAGACTCTCCGGGCCGTGCTGCCTGACCTCCTGCCTCGAGTGGTGGTGCATCGAGATCTTAGTCCTCCTAACCGGGCGGCTCAGGAATGCAGAACAGGCCGTGGGAGTACTGGCCATTGTACTGAACTTCGACTACTTGCTCTTCTCTGTGATGCTCTCGCTCGCCACGTGCGCATCCATCAGGGTCTCAAATGAGCTCGGTGCGAACCAACCAGGCCCTGCTCGTCGCTCGGCATACGTGTCCCTGGCTGTAAGTATAGTTTTAGGACTCGTCGGAGGTTTGGCTATGGTGGTAGCCAGAGGAATTTGGGGACCCTTGTTCAGCCATGAGAAGGGGATTATAAGAGGGGTGAAGAAGATGATGTTGTTAATGGCTTTGGTGGAAGTGGTGAATTTCCCACTAGCAGCTTGTGGAGGAATTGTCCGAGGAACGGCTCGGCCATGGCTAGCTATGTATGCGAATCTCGGAGGATTCTACTTGTTGGCCTTGCCTTTAGGTGTGATTTTAGCTTTTAAGGTCCATCTCGGGCTAGGTGGATTGCTTGTGGGTTTCTTTGTGGGGATGTTTGTTTGTTTACTTCTGTTGCTGGTGTTTGTTTTGAGGATTAATTGGGATGAAGAAGCTGGCAAGGCACAAATACTTGCTGGGAACGTGGAAGAGGCTGCGAAGGAAGATGGAGATGAGAAGAATTTGGCAACAATTGAGAGTACCACGGCATGAAAACCGCACGAGGACTCTGGTGCGTGGAAGCTAAAATCGCAGCTTATTACGCAAGACTTTCTTACTCTTTACTCTCTATTCTGAGATTGGGTAGAAACTATATGCAGTACCCTTAACCACAAAAGCTATTTCCAAGGTATCAAAAATATCCTGGCAAAATTCCGTTGTCAGATGTAGTAGACGGAGTAATTGCGTTATAACCATGTACTTAAAGTCACCACCACTTAATTACCAAACAAAAAAAAGTCACCACCACTTGTAAATTTCGAAAACTTACCTTTGCTAACACCTCGTACTGAAAACTAAAGTCATTGATCGGTATTAAATATTTTTTTTTTGGTAATTTCGGTATTAAATATTTAAGTGAGAAAAGAGAAAATATCCATTCACAGTCAAATTAAATTAAATCAAGGATGCAAATGTGAAGTACGTAAGTGTAAATGCATTTTTTTTAAGCTATTAACAAGCAAAATTATTATCTTTAACAGATTCTATTAATTTTCACTTTAGTCTGAAATATAAGAACTGTAAAAGTAAAATTTTTGAGCTTTGATTTTCACCATCAGCGCAGGATATAAAGGCAATCGACCCATAATATGATCACAAAACTCTACATGGAGTGTTGACTGAAGTAGCATCAGTAAGGACAAGAGTTCTTTGCAAATTGCAATGCAGTCTTCTGGTAATTTGGATGGGAGGGATTTTTCACCACTCTAATGGAAACTTTATCACAACCATTCTGTTGAACAATACGCATATGATTTAATATCTGGTTTGATTAAGTGAAGAAATGTGACAAGAAGGAATGTATTTTTATGGAGAATTTAGCCCCACAAATTGATTTCCCAAATGTCTTAACAACTAGTATTACAGAAGGGTCTGTTCTTCAATAAGAAAACTACTGTAAACAAATCCAAATAATTGAATGCTTCCTTTAAGTCATCCGGGGAGATATTCAGGGATGCACATTTGATAATACTCTTGACAATTTCATCGACATCTCTATGAAAACTGCACAATGGCAACTTCAATCCATCTCGGGTTGAAATAATTCCGTCAATAGCAAATTTGAGGATTAAAGCAGCTACTAATCGTCAACAAATCCAGGTTCAGAAATTAAAGCCCCGAGATCTTTGGCTTTCTCATCATTGAAGCCAAGGGTAGCCATTATTTTGTGACCGGGTGATTCCTTTTCAGACCACACACCGAGAAGCAGATGGACAGTCGTGATTTCCCCACTTCCACCTACCATCCAACAAATTTTGAATTCATCCGTTATGTATTATAAATAGTATCTGAAAATGGATATCACTGTTAATAAGCCATCAAAAAAGTGTATCTTAATAACGTTGGACTAAAATTAGAACTATTGCTGTAATGTCTTCTTGAGGCATCAACCCACACCCCCTTCCCCCCCCCCCCAAAAAAAAACCTTTATTTACACATTACTTCTGTAACACCCTATTTCTTGATAGGATTTTAACGAATCAGAACAATTAAACAACAAAACACACAAGGTGTACCAACAAATTCAAAATTATAACTAATTAAACAAACAGTAGGCGCATAGAGACTGTCATAAACTCTGCTTTTCCAAGACTAGCCATTCATCTACAGTTACGACCATTATCAAATAAAATTTTCAGCTATTAAATTTAAGAATTGAACTTATATCTTTGTTCAAAATGCCCTCCAACTAGACCATATTTGCAGTCCTCAACCATGAGATGTGTTCAAAAGACATCAAGTTGTATTGGAACAAACAAAAACCACATGGACCAACTAAAAATAGCAAAAGTTATACAGATTGAATAGAAACTTACCAGATTTTAGCTTTTCATCCACTGCCCAATCAAGTGCCCTTTGAGCTGATTCAGTTAAAGGAGGATGCTCAGGACTGAAAAAGTACATGTCAGCTTTTCCAAGTAAGTTGATCGTTTCCTCACGCACTTTCAAAAGTGTTATCCCATTTGCCCGTAAGAACTTTGCAGCTGGATTAGTTCCTGCCACCCAAAAAAAAAAAAAAAAGGTAGAAATGTAAGGTTGCATGCTAAGAAGCACAAACACTTATTGGAAGGTGATACACCAATATCATGTCGTGATGGACACCTACAATCATTAGACACTCTTCAAACACTTGAGGTACACATAGTTGTAACTTAAACGTATACGAAACATGTTGCAATCAGGAAAAAGAAACCTGGAATCAAATAATAAGATAAAAATAAATATCAAATTTACATTTTTTTTATTTTAGGAATTTTAAGACCTAAAACTTTTAATTTATTTGTAAATATATGTTTAAAAATAAATATCAATAAATAATTGAATGTATTTTTAGTAGAAAAATGAAATTAATAGTTTTTCTATATTCATATATAAAAGATATATATTTATTCATTAATGTGTTTTGGAGTATCGTGCCATGTGTCCTTATAATTTTAAAAAGTAATGGTTATCCTATCTTGTTATATGGTATCCGTATTTCATGTCCGTATCTGTGCTTCTTTGGTTACATGATATCGTAGGTGAAAGCATCGTTGCAACTTGTAACCGTAGCGAAATGATTCAATCACATGAAGTGAAAATAATTACAGGCAACACATCTATCAACTATTAACTCAAACGATCACAGGTATCAAGCAGTTACTCCAAACCCTAGTGCCCGTGCTTGAAGTTGGATTCATCCAAGTTTATGGCGCTTCCTTTCTAACCAATTAAGCCTATTAAAAGCTATTCTGGAAAGGAAAATACACAGCAACTAGAATTATTTGTTTTTGAAGATTAACTTGGAAGAACATTAAAAGGAGCCCAAATATGAAACAGACAGCAGTACTTTGTCCAACTACCAAAAGGTATCCAGTACACAATGCTTAAGGCTCTCCCTTCAGAAGCTCACTGTCCATTGTGTCATCAGCATGACAAATCTTTGCCACGTATGCACAGAGTCTTTAAGTTACATCAAATGGTGGGATCAAAATATGTATAATTGACACTTTTTTTTCTTAGATCAATGTAATTTATTTACTCCTCCGTAAAAAATTTAGGCTTTAATTATAAAGGGTTCCCAAATAGATTTATTCTTAGCCTTTCTTTGGAAGGAGGTGAATAGAGGGAAGGAAAGAAAATGAGAGAGAGTGAAAAGACTTACAGCCTGTTTGGATAGAGGGGAGTGGAGTGAAATTTAGTTTCAATTAAGAGGGGGAGTGAAAGAAGTGGAGTGGAGTGAAGGTTTTTTGTTTGGCTAATTAAAAGTAATTACACTTCACCTCCGTTCATCTCATTTTTGGAGGCTTAGAAGAGGGAAGCATCATGCATTATTTAATTGTTCATGCTCCCACTATTAACGTTCACTTCCCTTCCCTTCTCCTTTAAATCCTTCAATCCAACAATATATTAACTACAATTTCACTTCCAAAGCCTCCACTCCACTCCACTACCAAACCCAAACCACACAATCCAAGCAGACTACTCTCTTTTTTGGAAGGAGGTGAATAAGAGGGAAGGGAATTCACCTCCATTAACCAAGTTTTCTTTCACCTGCAATTTGAAGTATAATGGGTAATGGGTGTAAAAAGGTTTCAAATTATATTTTTTCTATTTTTTGTCCTTGCTGCTTTCATTATTTACACAAATTGCCATTACAAATAAATATATTTTAAAGGATATAATAGTATTTTTAATCATATTTTTTACGTTACCATCAATTCCCCTTCCCAATTCTCCCAAATAGAAAAATCTCCCTTTCCCTTCCTTTCACTTCCATCTTATTTACTTTATTTGCCGTCCCCTCCCCTCACCTCACACTCTTCCAAACAAAGGTTTAAGTGGAGCAAAACACAATGCGTAATTAGAAGATGAACCACATGTACACGGCAAGAACAGGAAAATTAACAAGGTCCGAATAACTAACCCTCAATCAAGATCCCCATGAGAAGAGCTTCTGTGCCCGTATTTCCGTACTTCAGCTTTCTTGCTTCCAATTCAGCCATTGCAAATGACTTTATTGCCTTTGAAGACCATCTAAATTCAGTCACCCCCAATTCAAATATCTCAATCCCAAACAAAACCCCAAAAAAACAACAACAGAAATCATAATTCATCAAAACCATAGAATCGCACACGCAAACCATTGAACAAAATCCAAAGAAAACTCACTTGGGTACTTCCTTATGAGATGAAACCCTCTCTGGTTTACTGCAATAACAAAGCACAACCATATCAAATCAACTCCACGGCTTAACCCTCTTACAGTGAAAAGAATCGAACATACTTACGCGGTAGGTAGGCTGAACGATACTGTGGCGGTGATCGGTCGACGCTTTGGCAATGGGGGTCCGAGATTGGAGGAGTGAAGAGAGAGCTTGGTGGTGCCCAGCCATGGACTCTGCAAGCTTTGTGGTCCGAGAATCTGAGTCAGAGATGGAAGAACCGACCTGAGTTTTCTGGAATCGAATTGCGAAGCCGTTGGTGTAGAGAGAGAAAGTGACTGAGCTGCCATTTTCCCGAGAGAAGTAGCGGACGTTTTTGCGGTGAATCTTGGATAGGAAAGGGAAGCAGAAAGAAAATCGCAAACGACGCCGGTTAAAGCGTCAAATTATCGGATAATTTATTTTAACATTTTTCTTGGGCTGGGCTTTGCATGTATGGGCAATCCCCAGCTGCATTCGAATAAACCGTAATATCATTTCAAGGCTCCACTTAATAATTAGTGTTTTTTTTTGACTCCGATATTTATTTTAAACTTTTAAAAGTAAAGAAAATATCCCAAATTGTATTTGGCCATCGTATTTTCAAATTTTGTTTTTTAAAAATAAAAAACGAGTTTATGCACAAAATGTATAATGGGCAAAAGTCATTTTAAACCTTTTTGACTCAAAATAAGCATAATTTCAATACACGAAAAATAAAAAATATATATATAATTAAATACGTTTTCAATATTCTTAAATTATGAATTTTAAAATATAAAACAGAAACAAAAAATAAAAATTAAATGCCACCTGATCTTATTTTATCTTCAGGGTTTGTTTGGCAACCCAAATTATTAACAATTTTTTATTTTGTAATTTTTTTTTGTGTTACCAAATTTTTATTAAAAGTTGGTGTTTACATTAAAAATTACTACACATAAAATTATAAAATTTAAAAATTTTTAACAATTTTTAGTAAAATTTCACAGACTTTTAACCGACAGATAAAAAGTTATATTTTATAATTTTTACCAAAAATTACTAAAAATTATGCTGCCAAGTGAGTTCTAATATATCCAGTCCTGTAAAAAATGGCGTGTTTGGTATTGGCATTAAAACAAAAAAGAAAAATTAAATGTTATACCAGTAATATTTTATTCTTTTTAATGAAATTCTCATTCAAAAAAATTAAATGTTAATTTTTCAGAGAGTGAGATAAAAGAATGAGAGGTTATGAGAGTGGTTGACAATTATCTCCATAATATATATTCTCCAATTTTTTAAGGCATCAAATATTTTTTAGAACATATAATGACATTTATGTAATTTTAGTATTTTCTACAGAAAAGAAAAAAAAAATTGATAGCTTGTGGCGCAATCTGTTGCATATAAATTAACGGCCCAAATGGCAGCAAATTCCAAAAAAATTGACTGGGTTGGGCCCAAACTAGTCCATAATTGACAGGTAAGCCCGATACAAAATTGAAATGTGGGAATGAAGCCCAGTGAGCCCACCGACCAAAATGAAAAAAGCAAATATATATATATATATATATATGCATAAACTAGCAGCTAACCTGTAAAAATAAAATAAAAAATAGAGAAATATTTATTAAAGTTTTTAATTTATTTATGTATTTTAAAACATGTTCATGCAACATATTTTTATTTTATTTTATATTATATTTTTTATTTTTTTAATGATTCCACCTATTTAGAATCATATGGACAGCGAAAATCTATTTTAAATATGTAGGATATAATTAGCACATTTTGTTTATTAAATTAAAAATTTTCTATTAAAATATTCAGCCATTGAGCTTTCACGATTGAAAGTGTATTTAGTATTCAATAATAAATTAAGTAAA
Source organism: Vitellaria paradoxa (assembly GCA_019916065.1). Lineage (NCBI taxonomy): Eukaryota > Viridiplantae > Streptophyta > Magnoliopsida > Ericales > Sapotaceae > Vitellaria > Vitellaria paradoxa. The sequence goes on from CM034235.1 coordinate 5,224,447, forward strand.
TAAAATTAATCCATCCAATTATTGACCTTTAAATTAATAAATTAGAATTTAAAAGACTGCAAATACTGCCATTACGTGAGTATTTTTAATTTATAATTTTTGATTTGTCACCATACTTTAAAATATTAAAATTTGAAAAAAAAAAAAAAGCAGTGATATCCAATAATAGAAAATCTACAATGACACATTTTATTTTTAGAAAAGCGAAATTTAAATACATTTTCACATTTTAAACACATTTATTTTTTTTCATAATATTTTAGCTAACGAAAACACAATAGTATTAGTTAAGGTCTTATTAGATTAATCATGAAATTTTGTATATATAAAGTTTAAGTAAATCTCTTCCTTCCACTGCAAAAAAAATTCTCTTCCTATTTAATAAGTATTTATGTTTTTAACACATTTATATATGTATATATATATATATATATGAAGATGATATATGAAGCCCATATATATTTAAATATATATATATATATATATATATAAAGAAAGTAAAAGAACCTAATTTTAGAATTGGTAAAGTGTTGTGATACATGTGTGTTTATTAAAATTATTAATTTGATAATTCTTAGAAAATTTAAAATAATAATTTCTCTAATAATCCCTTGGAAAGTAATAATCGCTTGGAAATTCAAATTCAAAGCTAATGATATTGTAACATGTGTACTTTTTAAAACAATAATTTTCCCCATGATCGATTGGAGAGTAAAAGATATAAATGATATTGTAACACGTGTAATTTTATTTTATTAATTTAAAATATAAAACAATTAAGTGAAAAATTTAGACGAAAGACAACTTACCCAACTTATCCAACCATTATACAACAATCGAGGGCGTTTGTAGTTCTATAAATTATCAATAAATTTTATAAATTTTTTTTATCTCGAACTATACAAATTTTTATAAATTTTCTATAAATTTGTATAAATCTCTGTAAATTTTTAAAAAATTACGTATAAAACGTAAAAAAAAATCGTTCCTAAAAATCTGTTTGAATGAAACGTTAAATTTCTCTTGTCAAAATTCTTTCGAATGGTAGCATTCATTTTTATTTTTTTGTGATTTATTAACTGTTTTTCAAATACAAAAAATAATTCAAATTATATTTAATCTCAATTTAGTAATTCAAATTATATTTTATTTTAATTTTTACAACTACAAATTTTGAGTACAATTAATGGTGACGGGGTGCAAATGTCACTTGAATCGACTTAGATAGATATACGCTAGATTGATATACAGAGAGAGAGAGAGAGAGAGAGAGAGAGAGAGCGCAATGCATTAATATACAACAACAAAGAAGGGTAGTAATGCTGACAAAATAGCAAATGGATAGGTAGAAGAAGAGGCGTGTACGTACCTTCGGCGGTACCCTCTCAGGCTTAACCTTAATCGGTGTTGGTACGAATTAAACTGAGCACACGTGACGTCTTTTCAAACACAATAGAGTGAGGCACGTAACATTACCCCGAACATGATACAAGCGTTAGTTTGATAATTAGAGAATCGCTTAATATTAGACTCTATTATTCAATAATATGATTTTGATCATAAATACTAAATGGTATGCACATTTAATAACATGGAGTGAAAAGTATTAAATATGAATTAAAATGCACTTAATACAAAAGTAAAACGTCGGATAAATAAAGATATACATATGAGACTCACAACCATTACAATTGAATTATTTTTATATTAATTTATTTACACTATCTTACTATAAATATGATTATTAACTCCAAAATTCAGATGCGATACGATTATTAACTCCAAAATTCAGATGCGCTTACTATTGTCGACTTAATACTTTATTCTTTACTTTTTATTCAATAATTCTTTCAAGTCTTTTTTGACGTTATCATTAGAAGGTTTTTTGTTCAAGAATTTTCTCTTCAGACATAACTTCTTTTTTTTTTTTTTTTGTGCTCGACAAACTTGCGCTGTAATTCGATTGACGTAGTGAGCAATTCCGCCAGTAATTTGTTATTGCCGAGCAATTGGTTACTCTCTCTCTGGGGTAGAAACTTACAAAAGGGTCACTTACCCAACTCATTCACAACAAACATTTTACATACATAAGTTGCCACGTGTCCCCTTTTTTTTTTTTTCAAGTTAGATAAAAAAAAAAAAGATAAAAAGAAAGAAAGAAATATCGAAAAGGTTTCTGAGCCCCTAGCGATGGCCTAACGGGGAGGCATCCCACTACAACAGTTACAGATTATTGAAGCTGGCATCTTAAAAACTAAAGCATCTTCAAATACTTTTGTTTTGTGATTCTTTTGTTGCACTATTTTAGTACTATTATTTGTCCCACTATGATTTTTTTTATGCATATGAGAGTCAAGGGGATGAGTGTTTTTTTTTTTTTTTTTTGGTTAGTAAAAATATAACAACTAATTATGAAAAAAAAAATCAAAAATAACAATTTTCCAAAGCCGCTTGTGCATTGCAGAAGCACATAACTAGTTTCAACTTTAGAATTTATACGTTAAAACATTAATTAAATGTCAAAAGAGCTTCACATGCGATGTCTATGACAACAATGTGATCTTGACCCCTCTGCTCTAGTCTAGTCTCGCATTGGCCCGAGGAGGGGTTTCCAAAGCCAAGTTGTTTCCCCCCAGGGGTGGTGGATTTGATGGTAGGGACGTGACCAAATCTCTGCATGTGCACCGGATCTCTTACGTGGACCCTTCATTGTTTCCTATGCCTCGACATTCAGATCCAATGGCCATGATCCCACAAGATATTCGGCCATGATCCCACAGGATATTTGGCTATAGAAGAGGGGTAAAAAAAAATAAAAAATAAAAATTGGAAACCCAAATTGTCAACGCTATAATTAAGAAACTTTGGTCCCCTAAATACTTTCAAATATGATTACAACACAATGACTTTGCTCCATTAATCGTGAAGTCATGGAACAACTTTTAATTAAACTGAAGTTAATTGAGATAACGTTTGGAGCGGTAAAAAAAGGAGAAAAAATAAGATAAGTTGAGATAAAATATGATTTTGATTTAATTTTAACGTTTGATATTTTCTTTTTAAACCGTGTTTTCTAAAAATGAATAGTAACAAACCGTTAGAACGGTTTCCCAAATTCGTTTCAACAGATTCAAAAAAATCAATACTCAATGCTTTGCATAATAGTTCTACTCTCTCTCGACAGTGATAAACTGTTAAAACGGTTTTCCAAATTCGTTCTAACGAATTCAAAAAGTCTCTTTGGAGATGCCTAGTATAAATTGTTCAAATTTATTTTTAAAAAAGTTTGAAAAAATATTTAAATCTAGTTTACTAAATTTTTTTAACCAAGTTTTAATTGAATGAAGCTGTTGTAACATGATTATTTTACAAAAATTTAAGTTTATAAAACTGAATTTGAATCGAACTTAAAAATAAATAAATTACAAATTTTATTTAAACTTAACTTAATTTCAGAGTGGGTGATATTGAACGAACTTTTAATGAATTGAAGGCAAATCATATTCGAACTGTTTGATTCGTTTAAAAACTTTCAAAACGTGGACATTTATTTAAAAATATCTTCACAGTTAAATTTATAGAAGTTTAAGTATTTACACTGTTTTTATGGATTTCATAAAAATAAAAAATAAAACGTATGTTATTTCAATCCATTAAAAAAAAAAAGAAAAGAAAAGTACTAATTGGTCAGCCAAAAAAAAATGAGAGATGCAATCAAACGTCAAATCTTATCAACGGAATTGAAATCTTTGCACAGTTTAGGAAAAAAAATTAAATTTTTTAATGTTTGGAAAAAAAATTAACTTTTTAGCAGTTAATTTTTTAATTTTTTTTAATTAAACATTTTTCTTTAGTAATTTAAAAAAATTAATACGTAAGAAGTTAAACTTAGTCATTTCACAAAAAAAATAAAAAAAAAAATTAAACAACCAAAAACTCAACTTGTAATTACACCTCAAACAAAGCCTAAATGTATTATAAATTAGTTAATTACTTTTGCTAGACATGCCCGACCTCTATAATTCCCATTCGGTTGGGAAAGCACACCGAGTAATGAACCACCGACTTACACGCTACGACGTTGCCATCTGGCCATGCGAAACTTCTAGTTTTAATTAATTGAAAGCTCAAAAAATCCGTCCCCCTCCAAAGAGCCTGTCATTTGGCGACCTATGGCGACAAACAAGGGTGGACCAAACAGAGGCTTGTTTTATGGGTCTGAAAAATTGTATATGAAAAATTATTTTTTTATTTATTTAAAAAAATTATTTTTTATTTTATTAACCTCTAATTTTTATCCTTATTATTTTTTTTTTGACTTTGCCGCTTACTTATTTAAAAATATACTTTTTTTCTCACAAAGAAGACGTTTGGAGGCATAATTTTTAGCAATTTTTAGTATTTTTTAGTCAAAAGTTATTAATTGTAATTTTTGGAATGTTTGGTAAAGCAAGTTGTAATTTTAGCAATTTTTTTATAATTTTTGAGTGTTTGATAAAATTTGGTAATTTTTAGTAATTTTTGAGTGTTTGGTAAAATTTTTAATAATTTTTAACAACTTTTGTATTTTCGTAAAGTTTTTAGTAACTTTTAAGTAAAACAAATTACTGTAACAGAGCAAAAAGACAAAAATTGAAGTTTTACCAAAGATTTAATTTGTAATTTTTGATAAATTTTTACACATTTTTATGCTGCCAAACGAGGCCTAATTGTAAAATCTTGAATAGCCGCTAGTAACAAATCTAAGCGTAGATTACAAAATTAAATGGATATTGATAGGTATGAGGGAAAGGCATTCTGTTGAGCAGAAGCGAGCAAATAAATAAAAATAATGGAAAGAAACGTACAAATTTATATAGTTCGACAATATTGTCTACTTAGGAATAAATTATTTCTATAGATTTTGGACTGTAGAGCAAATAGTATAATCAAATTATCCTAATTAATAACTATCAAGCGTGGCCTTGATTCAAATGGTTAAGAGTTTCCTTGTCTGTTCATTTGACTCAGGTTCGAGTTTTTCCCTCCCCTCCTTACCTAACAAAAAAAAAAAAAAATTAATAACTACCAATATATATAAGGATTATAAAGAAAAAAATCTTATCGACTAACCCTCCGTTCTATTAATTAAGACTTGTAAAAAAAAAAAAAAAAAAAAATTCCAATCCAAACGTGCTACTTTCATTAAGTCCAAAAAATTGAGTTGGAGTAAAAATTTTTAAATATTAGTGTAAGAGTATGTGACCCGAATTTAATTTTAGTCCGACCCGAAGAACTCGCGATGCGAATTTAAAATGAGAATTTTTTGGATCGGTTGACTCGTTTATGGCTTTCTATGCGGAATTAGGATTTTTTTGTATATCTCTATCTTATCCGCCGTACAGTTTTGTTTCTATCACATTCTGTACCAATCTTTTGACATAATGGATTTTTTCTCCTCTGCCCATGATTTTTTCCGTTTTGGGTTTTTCACATAAAATCTCGTGTTCAATTTTTCTTCTATTGTTTGTTGGTTAATTGCCTGAATATCTAACAATTAGCCATAATCAACACATTCACGCCTTAATGAGAACATTTTAAAGCCCACAAATTAAGCACAACAACCAAACAATCCATTTTCACGATAACGAATAGAGCATGTAGTTTGAGGATAAGTGGCACTTGAACTTGTTTTTCAACTTCAGGGAAGGAAGTTACGCGAAAACTAGAGAAAAATAGGTGAGAGAATAGGGGAAGAGAGCAAAAATTTTTATCTTAGCCCACCATGCTTTTTTTTTTTTTTTTTGTCTTTTTAACTTTGAGATGAGAGAGAGAGATTGAAAAGTGAGGCTATCTTATTTTAAATATTCCTTCATTGCTAAAATCAAGTGACCTTCACACGCGATGTGACAATGATTTGTAAAGATTTCTCTTACGCTATATTTTGATCAAACACTTGTTAAAAAAAAATAAAAATTGAAAATCTATTCTTTTATTTAAATTGTGATTACAAGTTGAAGAAAAAAATACTGAATCTAAGAAATCACAAATAATTAAATTAAAAATTAATTTATTGATCTATTTAGTTAAAGTCATAGTTGAGATTTTATACTCTCTCTCTTTTTTTAACCTCTTCCCCTTCTTTTTTTTTTTTTTTAATTTTTTATCACTAAATTCCCACTTCAAATATGCTCTCATGGATCATCAGATGAACGAATTTCACTCACGCAAATATCGCTCATTCATAATGTTCCACAAGTATCATTCATTCTACAATATTCACTAAGACACTTTATGTTAACTCAAATATTTGAAGTTGTGAAATAACTCATCAATAGGTTGAGTTTAATCCAAGAATTTGAGGGTGCGTGTGATTCTTCGCTGAGGTACATAAAATATAAAACACATCCGAAATTAAACCAATTTCGCATCATCGGGCAAGATTAATTTAGTTCTAGTTTGAGTTTCGTTGGTCTAAAAGTTGTTAAGTCGGTTACTTGAGCTCACTTTTTGGGATTATATATTTTAATTAAATTCAAATTAATTAACTCAACTTTTTTAAAGGCTTATTATTGACACAAAAAAAAATTAATATATTATTGGTACGTTTAGAGCGACAAAAAGTAAGATAAAATAAGATAAAGTGAGATAAGTTGTAAGTTCGTAATTCATACAGTGAGATAAAAGTGAATAGTTTTTAAAGTTTTTTAGTATTTCTTACCTTTTATTCAGAATTTTTTGTTATTTCAAACGGAACCTACATAACCCAATTAATCCGATGAAATTTAGGTTAATTATTTAATTAAGTTTATTAAAGACTAAGTTTAGTTCGAAATTAAAAAAAAATTCAATTCCAAATATTGATCCTAGCATGAACGACTCAAGCTAATCAAAGATGAGTGTTTTATAAGCAATTTATTTTCGTTAGTTGAGGGGTTCTTGTTCGACTAATAATTTGTTATATATAGGCCTTTCAATGCTCTCTCTCTCTCTCTCTCTCTCTATATATATATATATATATGTATCAATTACTAATTTGGAAATAAAAAAGTGTATATATATAGAAGGGAAAAAAAAAAGAAAAATAATCTAAAGCTAGCCTTTCAAACAAATTGTAGTTACAAGGTAGTTGTCATCAATCCTTTATTGATAGAAACGAGCATACACGTTACAAGAAAAGGATCGATCGATCGATCACTATCATCACAATTTGTACACATGCAGTATCTAAGAAAAGATCAAATGATTTCGCATTAAACTTACAAACGAAGGTTGTGGCTTTTCATTGCTCTGATGACTACATGCTTGGTTTTCCTCTTTCACGTGCATAAATTCACATTTATGAATCAGTTTTCACGCAATATGAAGCCAAGTGCGATTAAGAGTGGATTAATTTTAACATATTTAAAAAGAATATTTTTATAATTTGTAGGATATATAGTCTTTACTTATTTATGATTTATTTTCGATTTCTAGAATTTAAGTTTAGGTTTCACGTTAAAGTGTTGTTTATTATTTCATCAAGTAAATTTCATTTTAATTAGAAGCTTTTTTTAATTTTAATTAAGAAATATTATTGTGAGTCTTTTATTTCGATTGTAATTTAGGAATAGGTTCAAAATATATTCTTTAATCTAATCAGGAATCAAATCTGGTTTAAATATTCTTTATTTCTCTAAAAGGATGTAATTGCTAAAGAATTAATCAGATAATATAATCTATTAGTTAATTTAATATAACTTTGTGTTATTGTTTTTTTTTTTCTCATGAGTTCATAAACGTGATCTTCGGAATTGACGTATTAGGAAATAGTATTTCAACGAATGTTTTATTTTATTATTATACTCAGAATGATATCCTGTTAAATATTTTGTAGCCATGTCAAGTGATATTAGAGTAAATTTGTTTTATCTGATTTTTTATCTTTTCATTAGTTAAACACAAATTTCGAATTTTACTATTATTCATTGTTGAATTACGGTTAACAAATTTGGATGGTTGCTCTATGTGGATTGAAATGTTCATATATTAATACAAGAAATTTGACAATTTTATCAATCGCTTTAACAATTTTTATTTACTTTTTTTTTTTATTGGTCAACATCCTCAAGTTTTACTATCAATCTGCTGCGGGACATTGATTCATAAATAGAATGGATGGAGTTGTTGAAAAGCGTTTTCCTTCAACCACCAGTTTCAATAGTTCCCAGCTGGCATTGGCAAATGGCAATGTGCCAATGTCACCTTCCTCTTCCAAAGTACAAAATGTGCAAAACCGTAATAGCCCTGTTTGGGTATCCAAACAGTGCTTATATATATATATATATATATTAAAGTGGGACTTTGAGTGAGTAATTAGTTAAGTAATTTCTATTAGTGGCTTTTCGTTTACCCAATTAAGGAGGAAACTTAGAAACCAAACTTGCGGAGAATGCCTTCCCCAGGTACCTTTGCTGCCTTCCTACGCTTTTTGCCATTTCAATTTTTAGTAGGTACCCTCATCATCAATCACCCTAAGAGCGGAAACAACAGCCGTCTGATTGTAATCCAACGGTGGATCACTTTGCAGTTGCCCACGACATTCATCATGATAACTTCTCGCTCCATTTAGAATCAATGAACTCATCAATACGTATGTCGATCAGAATATGCTTTTGGTAAGTTTACTTCAATCACCAAATCAAAGCATATGCTATGCCGTCGATAGTCAGCATCAGCATGGGCTGTATTTGAAATGAGACTGAAAGTTGTTCAGGCTTGATATGTTTATATATATTTATATTAAATTTGACTCATTTATAAATAAATAACTCCATACAAGCTTTATGCAATTTTGAGTTTTTCATAATTAACTCTTCATTAATATTCTTTTGTATTATAATAAAAAATTTTCATCACAAAAAATGTAATTTTTCATAAGACACAATAAATAATTTTAATTAAACATAATTTATATGTCATATCTATACAGTTCAAATATAATTCTTGACACGAAATGGTATGAACAGTTAATTCTTAACGTATATACAGATATAATATATAAACTAAAAATATTACTATAAGGTACGATAGTTTAAAGTGTAATTACACCTAATTCTCCTGTTCAATGAAACATTTATACGCATATGATTATCATATTGCAACAAGTATACTTTAGTAGTAAAAGTGTAATTTACTTTGTTAACTCCTTAACTGAGCGTTTGGTATGAGATACAAATTTTGAGAGTAAAAGATTATCGGGATAATTGTTAATCTAATAATAGTTAAGGGGTAACAAGTTTATAATATTTATTTTAGATTGAGAGAATAAATATTATCCAATAATAATTATATTATGATTGAGATATTAAAAATTTTAAAGAGGTAAAAGTTAGTTAATTGAGAAAGAAAGTTTTACAAAGGTAATGAGAAAATAGTATAATTTTTTTATTACTCTTAATTACCCATCTTCTCTCCTCTTGCTTATAGAAATAATTTAGTTAAAAAGTTAATTAATTGTAATATAACTTTTAGAATAAAATATACATTATAGGTCCATCTGGTGGAGTAATTTTTAATAATTTTTAGTTTTGTAATTTATTATTATTATTATTATTATTATTATTTTATGATTGGTAAAAGTTCAACTTTTGGTCAAATTTTTTTAGAAGTTGATGGTTTACTAAAGGCATGAAAAACTAACACAAGCCCTAAAGCTACAAAAAATTAAAAATTTCTCTAGAAATTACAAAAAGTTAATAAATTTTTATCAAATACATAAAACATTGCATTTTTATAACTTTTGGTACAAAATTACAAAATGCTACGAAAAATTTATTGGCGAAACGAAAGTTCTATCGTTATATAAATATAAAATATTTAATTAATATATTTTACATGCACATCATTTAGTTATACGTACATAATTAACAAACGAATTCAAGTTAAGTTTTTAATGAAGGACTATTAAAACTCAACTCAGTCAAGTTTAATTTCTCTGTTTAAGTCTTTCTCATTTATTAATTGAGCGAGTCAAATATGAGTGGGTTGCAGAGAGTAGGTTAATTAATCGTTAGGATGTAATTACGTTTTAATGTGATGTATATTTTCATATTCTTCATTAATGATCTTCCAATCAAATTTTGTTTAACTTTTATTTTTATTTTAAATTTAATTTTATTACATTAAATTAAGACCACTAAATTTGATGCAATTACATCATGACCATTGATTGACCCACTGCAACCTCCTGAAACCTAATATGAGTCTATCTATAAGTACGATTTATCTACCGTCTTTTTGTAAATGTTACATTAAAGTTATCACTGATTGCCAGATTTACTGCTATTGGAGTTTTACTAAGTCCCTGTTTGAATGTTTATTTTTTAGTCAAATTTAAATATTTTTTTGACAAAAATTGATAGATAAAATTTTTGATATGTTTAGTAAAATAAATAATGTAAAAATTTTGATAAATTTTGACTCTCCGCCCATTTAGCAAAAATTGATGTGTTTATAATTTGTCGCATAAGATTATTAGTAACTTTTGATTTTTTTAGTATTTTTTTAGATACCTAAAAATTTAAAAATTATTTTTTTAATTTTTTTTCTTGTCCAACGCAACCCAATGTAAAAAGAACCAAATATAGTTGGATTAATTTATTTTTCCATATGAAATTATGGTACGGCGGAGACCTTGTGGTTCAAATCATGTGATTGCACAAGGAAGTTGAATTAGATTTGCAAAGAAATCTTTTTGAATTTTATTTCTCATTCACATATGTGACCTATCCGATTTGTTATAAATCTATGAAAATTTTTAAAATTTATTTATTTTTTTATTTTATTACACAAATTACAAATTCATAATTTATTTTATTTTGACTCCGTTTAGAGTAATAAAAATTCTAAAAAAGTGAAAAATATTAAAAATTTTTAAAAATTATTCACTTTTTATCTTATTATATAAATTACAAATTTATAATTTATTTTATTTTTTATTACTTTAAAAACACCCTTCTCAATTTTTATCTCCTCAAACACACCTAAAACGGCATGTCTTGGTCAAGTTAGAGGAAAACAGGCATGGAGTGTCTCACGGAGTGATCTGCGGCGCCGCTGTATCGAGTACTGACCCCCCTTTCCTCTTCCTCCAGCCCACCGCTCAACGACACGAGAAGGTTTACTTCCGCCTTTCCGAATTTGGCGCTCAAGTTCAAATAAACGGTCAAAAAGCCAGAAATAGGCGGGTTTTACGAAAATACCAGCTACTGACGGATGAGCTGTCATCCACGTGTACTCACCACCTCCTCGTACGTGACCCCTTCGACATTGCGAAAAGACACTGTCTTCGTTGTCTCGAATTATTCGCCCCAGCGTCCTCTCCACGTCAAACTCCGTGGGCCCCCCCGCCTCCCATTCCCTCTCGCTATCGACGTTGATAATGTGGCCTCCACCGTCCGATTTGGCGGGAAGATCTCATGATGATTCCCGCCAAGCTTTCAAAGCTGGCGTAAAGGTCGAAAAAACCGCCGCGCCAACTGTCGGCAATAACGGACGGCGACAGAGGATTTTAGAAAGTGCAGCACCCGTCCCTGGTTCCGCAAACGTGGCAACATCGTGCGGCAGAACATAACTCTGCCGTTGATATTACCGTGTAGACGGTTCTGATGAAGCCACGTAAACGTCGGTGGGCGGTTGACATCGCCCCCAACCGGGGAACGTGTTTTCTGCGAGAGATGCACGTGATTGTCAGACCAGCCTAGCACTGTGGGACCCACGTGAGAGGTAGTCTTTCTTATCGCATTGATTGTATCGTACTGCGTTTCTACGTGATACGTGTTGGTCTTCTAAGGCTCTGATGCACTGTTTATTTTTGAAGAGAAAAAACATAATGAGTCCGAAAGCGTGCCTCCACGACTACTGCTCATTCTGGGTGGTGCTGGTGTAGTTGTGTGCCACCACCAATTAAAGAAAGCCGCATGGCCGATGCACGACTAACAGAAAGTTAAATGGCTAATTTGCCCTCGAGTCCTTTGCGTCGTGAAGAATATGCTCGCACGCCACTGCCCTATTAACACAACTTGATCCAACGAGTTAGGATATAATCTTGTTGTTCACATCTTCTCCTCACAATTTAAGGTCCGCTTGCGACTGGAATTTTTACGAATTTTTGAAACATTTAGAGTGATAAAAAATGAGATAAAGAGTGTATTTAGAATGATAAAAAATGAAATAAAATATAATTTGGGGAAACTTTTTAGGGCTCTGTTTGGAGCTCTACCAAATAAAATAAAATTATACAAAACTCTACAAATACGAATTACGAGATAACAAAATTTAAATTCTTCACTCATTGCACGAATTACGAGACATTTACTTTTATAATTTTATTTTATTTTATATACTTTTATACAATTCCAAACACACCCTATATTTGGTGCATACATTTCAAATTGTATTTTTTTGAGATGAACAGTACAATTCCCGTTTTGACAAATTGAATTTCTGTTTGGATAGATTCAAAATTTTGTATCTTTGCACTGCAATCTGTCAAAACGGTTTCTACAATCCGTCAGAACAATTTCTACGTTCCCAAAAAAAGTAGTCAAATTGAGTGTTATTCGGTATCTTAGTAGTCCATAGTGAGAATGACGAAAAAATTTTTACTATTTGATTAACCAAATCCTAGTTATTGATTTTTTTTTAAAGGTGCTGAGCTTTTTTTTTTTTTTTTGAATTTTGAGAAGGTAAGAATGTATAAAAATGTAATAGAGATTTTTAGAGATTATTAAAGGTTTTAAGAGATTTTTCATCAAATTTTTATGCACCAAACACACCCAAAATGAGATAATTTAAAATAATTTATAGGTTCGTAATTCGTGTAGTGAGAAAAAAAAATAAATAACTTTTAAAGATTTTTAAAATTTTCTAACATTTTTTAGTGCGTCAAATGCACCATTTGATAATATTTTGGCAAATGCTACCAGTATAATTGTTATGTGTTTGGTAAAAAATTTAAAATTTTTAACAATTTTTAATGACTTTAGTTGTTTGGTAGAAGGTTGAAAAAATTTTCAATAGTTTTTAAAAGTATTCAGTAATTTTTAGTTGTTTGACAAAAATGTTAGAGATAATTTTTAACAAATTTTAGTGGTATATGCCAAAATTGACAAAAATTGACCTTTTTTTCTTCCTCCCTCCCCTCCCCCCCTTTTCTTCTTCTTTTTTTAACTAAATGGGCTCTTAATTGCACTCTTTGATTTTAAATTTTATTTTCCTTTTTTTTATAACACTGACGGATTTTCTTTGATTAAGTAAAGTATAAACAACTATAATTAATCGTAAGTTACAAATCTTAAACCACAAAATTGATTCCAACCTTCACTTTAATCCTCACCTTGATCACAATATTTTCATGAAATAATATAACTTAATGTCACTTTATATTATTCATCGTAGTCATACCATCGCTTGTGAGTGTTACTCTTTTTATTGGAACAAGAGTGCCTGAAGATTGTATTTAACTCTAAAACCTTGAAGTTGCATCTTACGATATGTTTGAAATAACAAAAAATTTTGAAAATCAGTAAAAAATGTTAAAATTTTTTAAAAATTATTTATTTTTTATTTCACTCACGAATTATGAATTCACAACTTATGTCACTTTATCTCATTTTATCTCACTTTTTGTCACTCCAAACGCACTGTTAATATTTGAATACATATAAAAACTTATTTGCTAGTCCGCCTCCATATATATTTAAGGGTTAAAATGCAATTTTAAGATTTTGAAATTATATTTTAAGCTTCGTTTGAAATTTTAAAATTTATCAAAAAATATTAAAAATTTTTAAAAATTATTCACTTTTTATCTCACTACATAACTTACGAACCTATAACTTTTATCAATTTTATGACTTTTTCTCGCTCAAAATGTCCCCTTAATATAAAGATTCTTTTATCACTTTGGTGGTTGAAAAATTAAATAAAATGGTTTGACTGTTTGTGTAACAAAGGTATATAAATTTTAATTAAAAAAAATTATATAATTCAAATAATACATAATACGGAAAGACAATGTAAACTAAAATTAGCATTTGTGAAGCAAATAATAGAAAAAAAATCATTACTCGATCTAATTTAATAGAAGAAAAAAACCCTTAATTGAGTATAATGTGAAAAAAAAGGCAAAAGACAAAATCCATTAACTTTTTAAATTTTTATGAATTTTTTAAATATGTAAATAAATGTCTAAATTTTATCAAAATTGACGAAAAAATAAAAATGTAGTTTAAAAAATCTCGTACGACAAAAAAAAAAAAAAAGATCTACGACAAAAAGCAAACTTCAGATTTGTAAGCAAAACTATTCACAACGATAATCTCACTGGAGTTACGATGAGGTTAATTAATACATTGGTGTATTTGGTAAAATAAAAAGTTTTAAAAAATTTTAAAAATTATTTATTTTTTATTTTACTGTATAAATTATGAATTCACTCATAAATTATTTTATTTTATTTTTTTTTGTCACTCAAAATACTCTCCCCAAGTAATTAAGGGTATGTTTGGTTAACAAAAAATGAGATAAAAAGTATAATAAAAATAGAAAGATGTGATATAAAAGTAATATATGTAAAAATTTAATTAATAAAAAAAATAAAAATTAATTAAAATTAGTGACTTTTGATAACTTTTGGTGTTACCAAACAAACGGGCATAAAATCTAAGAACGGTTACTGAGAAATACAACAAAACCGTCCCCAAAAAATTACATGGGAAAAGCCTATTCCAGCGGTGTTTTCACGTGCGGACATCATAATTTCGGTCGGCAGATCTCAACTTAAATGAGCAAACCAGCCATTTAATTACCCCCAAGATTCACAGAATAAAATTCTGGGCCCACAATGCCACCGGGTTTCTTGCACTGGTCAAGAATACGATTGTGTATCTGAAGTTGTATGAGTTTGTAAAAATTAATATTTAATATTTTGTATAATGCGTAAAAACTTAAATTTTATAATATTGTAATCCAAGTTTAAAGTGATTTATAAGTTTTTTTTTATTTAACACCATGCCTCTCTCAGGTTAGAAGGGTTGAAGTAGAAAAGGTAATTGAAGGATTGATTCGTGAAAAAATTAAGACTCATTTGGTTTGTTTTTTTATTTTTTATTTTTATTTTTTATTTTATGTTTTGAATTTATTTTTTATGTTATGCTTTTGAAAATAAAGAAAACATGTTAAAACTCATCTGTTTACTTGTGTTTTTAAAAATAAAAAATGACTTTACACATAAAATGAAAAATGACAAAAAGTCGTTTTGAAAGTTTTTAACAAAAAATAAGGAAAATCTCAAAACAAAAAAAACATAGCATGTTTTGTTTCCTCGTTTTGAGATTTTTAACAAATAAAATAAAAATAAGAAATAGAAAACAAAAAAATAAACTAAATGCCATCTTAACAGTTTTAATACATATCATTAAGGCCTTGTTTGGAGTTGGTAAAAAAAATACAGAACTCTACAAACACGAATTACGAATTTATAATATTTAAATTCTCTACCTATTGCACGAAACATGAGACCTTAACTTTTACAATTTTATACACTTTTATATAATTTCAAACACACCGTTAAAATCATTTAGAAATTAGTCTCATTAAATTATTCAGACTATCAAATAATTATTAAATTATTTTAAAAATAAAATAAATTTTGAATTATTAAATTATTTAAAAAATAAGATGATATTAAAATCGTTAATTTTTTTTTTATGTATTAACTGTCTCCTTTTTTTTTTTTTTTTAAGCTCTTCGGCCCGAGACCGAATAAATATCTCGACCCAGGGGCAAGCAAAGTACATTTCGCTGCTCGACGTGGCAAACCAGCTGGACTATACTAACAACCCAGCGGAGAATCACACGACGCGTGTCGTTTGGGGTTAAATTGGCCTGGCTAGCAAAAATACAGCAATTACACACAGTTCACAGTGAGTGAGTGAGAGAGAGAGGGAGAGAGATTGGTCAGTATGGGCAGTCCTTAGGGCAGCAGCATTAGTCACGCCATGTGCCGCCCCCACCCTTTGCGTCGAGGCGTGGTTTCAAAAAAAATTATTAAATATTTTACGCTAACTAAGTTATTAAAAATATATATATAAGTAAGGGGTAAAGAGGGAGGGAGACAGAGGAGGCAACAGCAAGGCGTGCTTTGTGATAGAGAGAGAGAGAGACGGGGGGGTTCCCTGCGATTTCTAGAGAGAGAAAGGGAAAGAGAGGGGGTGTGCTTCTGTGGAAAGAGTACGGAGGTTTGGTGAGCGTTGTTAATGGCGATTTGATCGATGAAGTTCTGGGAGGGCTAGTAGCTCTTAACTGGCATTAGCCTCGTTTTGTACAAAGGCTCGTGAGAGTGCTTCGCTGGTTTTCTGTACAAATCGTTGCTTTCTTAAGAGTGATTGAAAATCTTGGAGGTGCTTAAAAAAGGCTGTTGAGCTGGCTGGCGCTGTGCTTGCTTCGTTGCTTGTTTCTCTGAGAAATTGAAGAAAAGGGGAAAGAAACTAAAGATGGAGTGGCCTGCATATTTAGATGAATATGAAAAGCTCGTCATAAGGATGACCACTCCGAGGTCAGTTTCTCTGTCTTTCTCCATCCGCATAAGCATATTACTGCACTTTTTCTCCTCGGTTTAAGTTTTGCCTTATGGTGTTGTAGCCAACGGTTTCCAAAATTGTTGGTTGGGTGAGCGAATACAGCCATATCCGTAAATTTTCTTTCGAACTTTTTCATGGAATTCGTGGTTTCACTCGGTTCTGTTTTAAGGTTTCTGTACGATTTTCGGTTACAACTGATTTTCCAGAATTTCTGGAAACTTTCCAAAATTACGTCCAGAATAATTTTTTTTCTTAAATTTTGCGATACAGTGCATCTCTGAATTCCATTTTCACGAATTTTTGTGATTATATTTGGAAACTTCAGTTGGTTTTCCTTCCAGAATACAGAATGGATTGACTTAGATTTTCCGTAATTTTCTTCTCCGGTCAATTAAATTTATTACTTTTGATTTCGTAATTTTCAAATTTCTCCAGAGTCTCCTTCGTCACAGAATTTCCAAACCCACCATACTTGACTTTCGAAAGATCTATGATCTCTCTCTTTTCTGCCATTAATGGCAATTTCACCTTGTACCATTGAAATTTGCTTTAGGTGAAAGGTCTATCTGACTTGTATTTGTCAATTCTTTTGCAGAGTCATGATTGACAATGCCGGTTGTGCCAACGCAACTCGCGTTATGGTAAGCTCCTCAGAAACCCTACAAAAAACACTCTTCAATGGTGACAAAAATTTAACCCATGTATATACACACACACACATATATATATATATCTAATCTCTCTTCTTTTTTGGTTTTTTTTTTTTCCATTTTTGGTAGATTGATAGTGCGAGAAAACATGGTTTTCTCTTGGAGGCCGTTCAAGTTCTCACAGATCTGAATCTTTCAATTAAAAAGGCCTACGTATCCTCCGATGGAAGGTGGTTCATGGATGGTAAGCACAGATAAGCCTTTGTCAATAATCTGTTCGTGGAGTTTTCTGCTAAAGCGAACACCCCCACCCCCTTGGCGCACCTTAGCAAATTTATTTATTCAATTTTTTTTTTTAATAAATTGAATGAAACTCTGTAATTCTTGAGAGTTCCATTAACGGTGGTCTGAATATGCATTCACAGTTTTTCACGTGACTGATCTAGACGGAAACAAGTTAACAGACGAGAGCGTCATCAATTACATTGAACAGGTGAGAACTTCAATTCAAATTCAATTTAAATTTGTTATGATGAAAATTAAACAATTTCAAATATTGGGTAAATTTTGGAGCTGCCCCTAAACTTTTGAACTGTTTGTGTTACCAGTCACTTGGGACAATTGATTATGCCAGATCAAAATGCTTTGACGGATTGACGCAACTGGAGCTAACCGGGACAGACAGGCTCGGCCTTCTTTCCGAGATGTTTGCAGTTCTGGCCGATTTGCAATGCAATGTTGTTGAAGCAAAAATGTGGACGCATAATGGACGAATTGCTTCCCTCATTTATGTCAAGGACTGCGATTCGGGTTCCCCCATTGAAGATTCCCAGAAGCTCAATAAAATCGAAGGGCGGCTGAGGAATGTACTCAAAGGAGATAACGATATCCGAAGCGCCAAGACATCAGTATCCATGGCAGTTACGCATGCTGAGCGAAGGCTGCACCAGATGATGTTTGCTGATCGTGATTATGAGCGCAAACCCATAATAAGGACCAGCATTGATTGCCCGCTCGTCACTGTTCAGAATTGCTTGGAGAGGGGTTACTCTGTTGTGAACATTCAGTGCAAGGATAGAACAAAGCTTCTATTTGATGTAGTGTGCACATTGACAGACATGCAATATGTTGTTTTCCACGCCACCGTCAACACAGCAGGGGACCGAGCGAATTTGGTATATATTCAGGAATCCTTTTGCTGATTTTAATTCGATCGTTGTTGTCAGTTTAGTTTATATTACAGTTTAAACTGACATGGGTTTTACTTAATTTGGTCTCAGGAATTCTTCATTAGGCACACAGATGGAACCCCGATAAGTTCAGAAGCCGAAAAGCAGCGGGTGATTCTGTGCCTACAGGCGGCCATAGAAAGGAGAGCATCTGAGGTATCTTGTTCTTTCGCTTTAACCCATATGCATGAAGTTGTTGAATTAACTAACCATTCTATTCATATTTTCTATCAAAGGGGGCTTATTTAGGCTATTTTTGTAATCACAGGGTATGAGGTTAGAGCTCTGCACGGGGGATAGGAGGGGTCTCTTGGCGGATGTAACACGAACCTTCCGGGAAAATGGGCTTAATGTGACAAGGGCAGAAATTTCCACTAGCATGGATAAGGCTCTAAATGTATTTTATGTCACTGATGCGAGTGGGAACCCTGCGGATCCAAAGATCATCGAATCAGTTCGGCAGAGAATAGGAACGAGTGACTTGAAAGTGAAGGAATTGCCATTGATTTGCCATCAGAAGGCAGAAAGGGATGAACCCACACTCGGGGTCGGTGGGGCCATGTTGATATCACTTGGGAGCCTAGTGCGAAGGAATCTGTACAATTTGGGATTGATCCGATCGTATTCTTGAAAAAGAAGACCCATATTCGGAAGGCAATTTGTTTTGTTTGTGGGGGGATTTCATTTCTCCACCCCTTTGTGGCATATGATACTTTGCTTCAGAGTTGAGCATGTGTAAATATTAGATGAGAGTTTGGTGATAGTAGTTAATAGTTGGGTTTGGTTGGTTGAATAGGAATTTAGGCACATTCCACACTAAATGGGGGGACCACACACCCACCATTTCAAAAAGTCATGGGAGTGAAATTAGAAGCGGGCAAACAGGGGAAAGTAAAAGATGTTGGTGTATTGTGGTTAGTATTATTGTTTCTTGCTGGCTGGCAGCAAGAGGATTTAAGGTGGTTTTATTATCATTAGTTCTAATTTTTTATTTATTTATCAAGATTTGGTTTATTTTATCTTATTTTTTGTTCGGTTGTCATTTATAAAAAAAAAATAAAAAGCACTTTCAAATAGAAAAATTTACGAATTTTTCTATTTTTAATTACTTTGTTTTTGATGAATTCAAATAACATGCTTAACAATTATGAAATAAAAAAAATTAAATCTCGGTAAAATAAGTTATATAAAATGAAAAAAAAATGTTAAAATGAACAAAATTGGAGTTAAATAGGCTACAAGCCAAGGCTTAGGTAGAGGCCGGAGAAATTAGTTTTTACAAGGCATTCATTTGTCCATATTTGGTACCCTTCGCAAAGGAACTTTCGGCGTAAATTTATCAATTTTTAGCATAAATTTATTAACTTCTAACAAAAAAATGTCAAAAATTATTTAAAATTGAGCTTTCAAACGTCACCAAAAACTTAGTTTTTCTTTCCAAGATCGACAATAACAAAAAAAGTGTTAAAAATTATTCAAAATTGAACTTTTAAATGGCACCAAAAACTTGGTTTTTCTTTCCAAGGTCGACTATGACTAGGAAACTTTCAATATAAATTTATTAATTTTTAGAATAAATTTATTAACTTTTAACAAAAAAGTATCAAAAATTAGTAAAAATTGATCTTCCAAGTGCTACCAAAAGCCTGTTTTTTTTTTCAAGGATCAGCTATGGCTCGTAATGGTTTTTGTGGTTCCTCAGTTTATTGGTATTGTTGTGTTTTGATATTTTCAAATCCAAACAGCCGGGTTGGAAGTTTTTCTATTGAAAAAATGACATACAACTAAGAAAATTAGACCAGTAAGACGTAAACAAGGTCTAAAAATCCATAAAAACTAGAGTTTATTTGCAAAATTGACATCACCACATTATTATTCTACTAAAAGTTTTTCTTTTCATATCTATGTATATTTTGATAGAATATCGTTTTAGGGCTTAACAACATCAAGAACAAGGTAGAATTTAGTAGAAGTCAAATATAAGAATTTTCCCATTTCCACTGCCTTCTTATTCTAGGTGGTGATTCTGGGAATGCTTATTCTAGACCAATAAGATCATTTAATTTATCCAATTTTTAAAGGCATTTATTTGTAGTCTCCAGAAATTGACAATTCTCTCTCCAGCCTGTAGGCACAGAAAGGCAGTAAATTAAATAAAATTACCACAATAAGTCCAAGTCTAATTGTCACGCCAATGAGGGAATTTTAGGTTATGTTTATAATTTATAAGTTAAAAAAAAAAAGTAACAATTGAAATAAAATACAATGAAAATTTTCACGTTTAAATTAAAATTTTCTAGTATTTAGCTTCTAATTTCTTTTCTATTAAGACTTTGTTTGATTTATTGTAAATTTTTAAAAATTTTTAAAAATTATTTACTTTTTTATTTTACTGTATGAATTACGAACCTACAACTTATCTCACTTTTTATCACTTTAAAAAAATTTGAGCTAGCTTTGATTGGTGGTGAGCTAGGTTACTCGTATATTTATATTTCAACTCATCTCACCATTTTTAGAATTCCTTTGTCTTTAGGGTTGTCTAGATTCTGAATGCTGATTTTTGTACTTGGGTTTGTCCAATTGTCAATTCAGTCAGTTGTTTCTAAGCTTAAACATTTCCAACTAGCTAGCACTGAAAATCAAAGGATAATCCAAAAACGGCATATAGCTAGCTAGTATTTTATATATATATATATATATATCTTTGCCTCTACAAATATAATTAGAGAGGCTGAAGACTTGGAGTGAATGGATAGATGGGTCTCATCTTATGATTTTTCTATTGCATTATTATTATATGTGTGTGTGTATATATATATATATATATTAAAGTGGCTTGGTTACAAACAGATCAATTAATTAATTTTATTGAAAGTGGTCAAAAGGCAGACAAAGAGGAGAGACGGCTACTTATCTTTGCCACATCTTTATCCACGCCAAACAATCCCGAAAGTGAAAGAGCTCCCCGCAAGCTTGTCTTGGATACGTCACCTTCCTCTTTTCTTTTCTATTTTATTTGTTTATTTTTTAAGTTTGATTTTTCAAACTTCTCCCACTTCTTCTGTTAAGGGTTTGTTTGTTAGTGCCATTAATATACAAAGAATCTTTTGCTGACTCTTAATAGGAGCTTTCCTCACCATTTAATTATTGGTAAGCTGTGTGTGGTTCTGTGCTGTGATCTACTGGTTGTCCACTTTGTTGGAATATTAGAATATTTATTTATTTATTTATTTTTATTTTTTCTGCGACTACCTACTACTCCATCCATGGATTTGAACTAGCTCAGCGGAGGCACGAAGACTCTACTACATATTGATCACTTTTTTTTTTTTTTTTTTGACAAACAAGAGGATTTTGAAATTTTATTTTAATTTTAAGAATTTGAAATTAAAGTTTAAATTCTTAAATTTATATGAAATTTCATCCTTAAAATATCTTTATCTATTAAAAAATAAATTTTCTTAAGAATCTAAAAATTAAAAATACAATTACAACCATTAAAATTGTATTTCAAGTTCGTAAACCTTTAAATACTTTTTTATGATTCCTCTTTTGATAATGAAATTTTAAATAGAGAGGGGGCATTTAATAACATGCACTCACAATAACATGAACCAAAAATTAAAAAAAGAGCAACGGGGCATGCATATTCTTATATATATATATATATATATATATGTATGTATATGTTGCAGTTCATCATCTTCTTTGGAATATTGTTCTTTATTTGGTCATCTAGGTAGCATAATATACTTGATGCCTTGAATCAAGAGCATTTGTTCTAAAGCAATAATTTTGCTTGAATCTCCATAAGTCAACGGGTCATGAGCTATACAGAGCCAGCTCAGTAATTATTCGTTACACTTCTAGATTGATTCCTAATATATATATATATATATATATATTATTGCACTTCTTTAAAATTTAAATTAAATAATTATATTATAAATAAATTATTTTAAATGACCTTTATATATGTATAAAATTTTATAATTTTAATTTCAAAGTAATATGATATTTTTTAATTCGTGTCTCATCAAAAAACTTTTCGTACCCATGAACCTTATGTCTTAAGCCACATATAGGAATTAGTATATATAAATATATATATAGTACTAAAGTAGCAATAAGCATTTGAAATTTATAAATGCCATCAGCTAGCTCCACTTTAGGCATATATCTTCTAGGATAGGAAAGCTTAAATGGCCTTGCATATTCACTAAAGTTCACACCTTAAAAGATAAAGGCCACAATAAAACATTTGCTTTCGCACACCTTGATTCTTACCTTTTGTCCAAGATATATATATATATATATATACAGAGCTTGTTAGGCTAAAGAGGAATATAATAATAACTGTTTTCAATCTTTTAATGTTTTTCACCGTCTTTTATTAAGTATAAAAAAAACTTATAGTTTTAATTGTAGCACTACCAATAGAATTAGGGGTAGAGTTGGAAAATTTTATCTCAGTGGGTACTAATTATAAGACAGATACACAATTGGTGGGGTACCATGAGAGTAATAAAAAAAAAAGTTTGATTATCGGAAAGACAATGAGAGAGAGAAAAAGGTCAAAGTGGAATTAGATATTTTTTAGTTGTATTGGATAAATTAGATACAGTTGTATTGATTTTATTAGATTAAAATTTATTTATTTTTTTCCATTGGGTGGGCACCGTTGGTATTGGCTATTTTTTTTTCTTAAGTGAGTACAATTGGTATTGAATTAAATTTTTTTATTCTTTCACTTGGGCGGATACAATTAAATACAAAAAATAATATAAAAAAATAACATTTTTTTTTTTTTTTAGGGTGGACATGTGCACTCGGAGGACCCAGCTTGGCTCCGCCGTGCATTGGATCAACTTCATTTCATTTCTTGTTAACAAAGTAATGCTTTTATCCATGAACTTTTCTTGTGTCAATATTGGTTGCTGGGATTAATTCTTTCTCAAAGTTATACCAAACGAAAAGACTAAGAGAGAAAATCAAGGATATATAGGCATGCATGCAATTTAATTAATTTATTCAAAGTGATTAACTAATTAACGGTGATAGAGTAATCTTCTCATTTATCCAATTGGCAAGTCGGTGGTTCCTAGGGAAATGCTCTCTTTTCTTCCTTTCTTTTTCTACAAAAGCCCGCCTTACTAATCTTTTCATTTATCCACATATATATATATATATATATATTTATATATAACTATATTAATAGGGATAGAGCTACAAAGCTTATAGACGTCTCAGTATTTTCCATCAACTTGATGTGACTACTTAATTCATTTGATTCTAATTAAGTTCGGTGGAGAAGAATTTCTGAGAAAGCATCAAAAAGAACACGGGAAGCTCATCACATGGCTTGTATGCTCGGTATTAAATGGCATTCACTCTAGAGACACACATGCAGTATTTTAATGCTGAGATGATATATATTATGTATCTATAATATTATAAAAAAAATGTTATTCTACCAGAACTTTTAATTAAAAAGAAAAAGTGTGTGAATGATATGGTAATGGTGTTTTTATAATAAAACTTCACTTTAATATATAATTATTCAAAAGTAATTCACTCGCGACATATTCACACCATTCTAATTCATATTTTTAGTTAAAAATTTTGAATGCAACCTGTTATCACATATTAGATATTTGTGCATACACACACACACACACACATATATATATATATATGAAAGATAAACCAAATCATCCTCTAATTCGATGGTAGTGATTGGTTTTTTTTTTTTTTTAAAAAGAAAACTTTTATCAAAATTTTGAAATTTTTAACTTTTTTCAACTTTATTCACCAAATAAAAAACTAATTTTTATCAATTTTTTCTAACTTTTTTTACTAACTTTTTTTAACTTTTACCAAATACTTAAATACTTAACATCCAAGTAAAATGATATAATCAAAGTTGTGCACAAATTTGGCAAAAGTTTGTATTGTCAAACGGGGTCAACATGCATCTCCATATGTCCATCACGTGTAGATTCAATGTTATTATTAGTGGCATCTGCTTCCCCAAATCTTCTAGCCTATAGCTAGTCAATTATGCCAGCCATCCCTTTGTCATCTCAATTTTTATTGCTAATTGTTACTAGTACAGGGCTCCCACCTCTGCTACATTAGTGTCACCCTGACCTAGCATAACGCTACTAGAATTATCAGAAGATTTTTTTGTTAATTATTGTGACATGGAAGCTAGGCAATATATATATATATATATATCAGGGATATATACCATATATAGAGAGGTGTAGATGTCGCATGAAATAATCATATACGCTGGCTACCAAACAAAGTCTATGCTGAAATATTAATGTTATGTCGGCTGTAAAAAAAATAGAATTTAGACATAAAGTCTCCGATCGGTACGTGGGATGTCACATCTCTCAGCATATTAAATGCTTTGAGTTGATTAATGTGAGGTTTGAATCCCTTTTTCTTCTGGGTCGGAGAAAAACTCGCAGCTGTTATCTATGGGTGCGCATTGGGTGAAGTTCGCCCCGTGACTTTAGCCGGTAAAGAACCACGAGGAGGTAAACCAGCCTAGGTAAACCTTGGCTGACTGGCTCAACCGAGAAGGCTGTTAGATGGCCCTCCACAATTAGAGGAATGACTGCTCCCAAGAGGAATCGAACCCGAGACCTATTGGTCCTAGGCCCTTCAGCCCGCCATCCGAACCAACTCGACTACCCCTTTCGGGGCTTGAACCCCTTTTTCTTCGCATTGAGTTGGCCAACTGAAACCTAATAACGTGTATATATATAAATATCTATATATATATATATATATATATATATTTTTAGGGAAGATGCTATGGCTATATGGGCTTCCTTTGGCGCTTGTAAGGTCAAATTTATAAATATATATATATATATATATATTTGTTGAGATTCGTAAAATTTATAATGGAACAATGTAGGTTTTATATTAAATTCCACAAATACAAAAAAATAAGACTGCATAATTAATTATGATTGTCTACTAATAGATTTTACATAGATAGAGGATCGAAATTACACAATCACGAGTATGTGTAATAAATTTCAAAAAAAAGTTTTATAAATTCATATTTAATAAGTGGTGGAGTCACACGAAGGCAAAGAGCAAGTGATTCACTCAATTTTTAATGTAAAATTATTAAAATACTCTTTTTGCTATTTTAGTTTTATTTAAAAATTAAATTAATTAAAAATTAAGATATTTTTCCTTTATTAAAAATTTAAGGTTAACTTAAATTTTTTTAACATAAAAGAAGTTTACAAGATTTAAATTTGATATTTTTGTGAAATAAAATGTATTCTTTTAATACGCTATTGCAGACTCTTGTTCATACTATCAGTAAATATAGCATCTAACACAATAAATTCTATAAAGAATAAAACTTAATAATTATATATATATATTTTTAACGAGTGACATTTTTAATAAATTTCAGGTACTTGAACAATTAATCGTGAAAAATATATTCACCTAGTAATACTTAAGAATAATTTATTCTCTTTCTAAAATAACATCATTTTTCTCTTACTCTTAATTTAAAAATAACGTTGTTCTTTTCTTAAATACCTAGTAAAAATTCTAAATCCGCTCTCGTATCTAATCAACATTTTCTTGAATTATATATATCATTGTGGACAATTCAAGGTTTGAAATTGTTAAAGATTGTCCTTACTTCAATCTGGTGCTGCCTGCGGCTGTCCTATATGCTGCTGACTCTGCTGAGACACCCATAGGGTTTGTTTGGAGTAAAAAAAAATGAGATAAATTGAGATAAATTGTAGTTTGGGAAGAGTTCGTAATGCGTGCAGTGAGAGAAAAAAGTTGATGTGATATAAAGTTAACAGAGATTTATAGAGATTTTCAGAGATTTTCAGCAAATTATAGCATGCCAAACAAGCCCTATGTATATAACATGTTGGTTTTGATGATTGATTAAAATATTCAACCTTGATGGTTAATTAATTACCGTCGTTGCAACCAACAAGTGGAAAAAAAAAAATACACACACATATATGGAAGAGAAGTGAAAATGGGATTGGCCCATTGGTGGAGAAAGAGAAGCAAAGAAAATGAGATAATTAATTGAAGGAGACAACAATATTCACTTAATTACCAAAAAAAAAAAAATGTTCACTTATTAGTACAATGTTACTTTATCGTTAATTCTAATGCCATTACCCTGTTGCGCACATATATATATATATATATATATATATAGGTAAAAGGGAACAAAGATGATAGAGAAGAGAACTACATTTTGAGGAAAACAATATTGAGTCCGAATAAATTAAGTTACTTTTCTCGTCATGGGTATATGTTTGGAGCAAGGACATATGTGTATAAAAATTGAGAAAAATTGTAGGTATTACATACTTATATATATATTTTTTAGTTTTATGATTAATCAAATAAATTAAAAATTATTTTTCAACAAATAGATATCCATTTTTTTCTCATATATGATCTTAATAATGCCAATAAAATAAATTTAACATTTTTATTTTAATTTATCTTAACAAAATTTTTCCCCAAACATAGCCTAACAATACTACCATAGTATTCTGTTGGGTCCATCCTCATGTGGTGGATCCAACCTCATGTGGTGGATCCAAATCTAGCTTCCAAGGGAAGTTAATGGTATTTTTGTCAACAAAGGAAAAAGGGCAAAAAGGACCTTTTTTGGACCTTGTGTCATATTATTACAGCTGCTAATATATATATATATATATATATATATATAACAGGGGGTGTGCATTTTTTGGATGTATGAAAGCAAAAGTGAGTTTTTGTCCTCTTTTTTCTTGAAGCCAAGATTGGGTGTCCATTTCTTCTCCGATTTTGATGAAATTTCAGCATGTTGTTCTCCTCAACTACCTCTATGTTTTGATAGGTGTGGATCTTTCACAACTCACTCGGATTGGTAGTTTGGGATATCCACTTTGGTGAGACCTAATTTTTTTTTTTTTTTTTGTTAACTTGTTAAAATCCACCTTTCTTGGGTGATGTTTGTATGCCTCTAGTTCTATCTAGAGAAGACTTATTGTAAGCCCATTATTATTATTATAGTGGAAGTTAGTTTGCCCTTTGATCCGTGGATGTAGGTACACTGCTGAACTACATAAATTTCGGTGTTCATTGTTGTTTTATTTCATTTTTTTTGTCCTCAATTACTTGTCTATTGTTTGTTGTGGTTATATAATTAGCCTATTCTCTGTTTGCACGAGGAGGAAAATTTTACTAGTTTTTTCCCAACAGTGGTATCAGAGCTAGTGTTGTGCTTTTCTTGTGTGAATTTAGAATGGAGGAATCTTCTGGAGCTATGATCAAACTGACCTCTTCAAATTATGTTATCTGGAAACCACGAATGGAGGATGTCCTTTACACAAAGGATTTGTATCGACCCATTTATGGTGATACTAAGAAGCCGAAAGCCACGTCTGATGACGATTGGGAGATAATGAATAGAACAATTGTAGCCCTAATTCGGACTTGGATTGATCAGAGTGTGTTCCATCATGTGGCTCGAGAAACCAATGTCCATACTTTATGGAAGAAACTTGAAGCCATGTATGAGAGGAAGATCGCACAAAACAAAGCTTCTTTAATTAGAAGGCTTGTTAACTTGAAATTCAAAGATGTGCGGAGTGTTGCGGAGCACATGAGTGATTTCCAAGGCATGATCAATCAGTTGACTACGATGAAGATGGTGCTAGATGATGAATTGCAAGCACTGTTGCTACTAAGCTCTTTGCTTGATAGTTGGGAAATACTTGTGGTGACGATTAGTAATTCGGCTCTGAATGGTGTGGTGACTATAGATATGGTCAAAGACAGCATGTTCAATGACGAGGCCAGACGAAAGAAGTAGGGTTTCTCAATGGAGACAGACGCCTTTATTGTTCAAAACAAAGGAAGAAGCAAACAAAAAAAATTTGGCAATAATGACAAGTCTTGAGACAAGTCAAAGGACAATTTGAGGGGCAAGTCAAGAGGAAGATCCGGGCCAAGAAATGAGATTAAATGCTATCATTGTGGCAAAATGGGACATATGAAAAATGAATGCTAGAAACATAAAAGAGAGCAGAGCAAAGAAAAAGGTGGTGAAGGAATTGACGGGAAAAATACAGCTACAGTTGCTTCAGACGATGGGGATGTCCTTGTTATTTGTGATGACAGTTATGTTGGGTTTATAGGATATGATTCCAGTTGGGTGATTGATCTGGTGCTTCCTTTCATGTCACCTCATAGAAGGATTTCTTTACAGCTTATACACATGATGACTTTAGCCATGTTCGTATGGGAAATGATGGTGTGTCCAAGATAGTGGGAATGGGAGATGTCTGCCTAGAGACCAACACCGGCTGCAAGCTAGTACTCAAAGATGTTAGACATGTTTCGAATATTCACCTCAAGTTGATTTCCACTGGGAAGCTTGATGATGAGAGCTACAAAACCAATTTAGTAATGGGAAATGGAAGCTTTGTAAAGGTTCCTTGATTGTGGCTAAAGAAACTAAGTGCTCCACTCTTTATTTGATGCAAGCAAAGGTGAGGTCTATGCAGTTGAAAAAGAGATCTCCATCGAGGTATGGCACAAATGGCTCGGTCACATGAGCGAGAAAGGAATACAAGTTTTAGCCAGGAAAGTACTCCTTCTTGAGATAAAAGGTACATGTTTAAGAGCTTGTATTCATTGCTTAGCTGGTAAACAACATAGATTGCCTTTCAAAAAAATCCCTGCATCTAGAAAATCTAGTGTTTTAGATTTGATATACTCTGATGTTTGTGGTCCAATAAAAGTTAGTACACTTGGTGGGGCACATTACTTTGTTACTTTCATTCATGATTATTCTAGAAAAGTTTGGGCTTATGCTTTGAAAACTAAAGATTGTATGTTAGAAGCTTTTAAGCTTTTTCAGGCCAATGTTGAAAGGCAAATAGGAACAACTTTGAAATGTATCCAAATAGATAATGGTGGTGAATACAGAGGTCCATTTGAGAACTACTACAAATAAGCTAGCATCAAGCATGAAAGAACCGTTCCTAAAACACCTCGGCAAAATAGCACGGCTGAAAGAATGAATAGAACAATTGTGGAAATAATCAGGTGTATGCTCTCTCATGCAAAACTACATAAACCTTTTTGGGGTGAGACAATAAGGACAGCAGTTGATCTAATCAATCTTTCTCCTTTAGCTCCACTTAATGGTGATGTGCCAGACAAATTTTGGTCAGGAAAAGATGTTTCTTACGGGCATTTGAAGGTGTTTGGGTGCAGGGCATTTGTTCATATTCCAAAAGATGAGAGGTCTAAGCTTGATGGCAAAATAAAACAGTGCATTTCTCTTGGGTATGGACGAGAGGAGCTTGGGTATAGACTATGGGATCCGATTGACAAAAGGATTATTCGAAGCACAGATGTAATTTTCTTTGAAGACCAAACCATTGAAGATATTGAAAAAGTTAAGAAGCTAGCAACATCACTTGAGTATCCGATAAATTTGGATCTAGTTCCTTTACCTATGGTGCATGATGATTACGGAGGAGATGGACAACATGATGGAGATGATATTATTGATGATACTCCTGCTGTAGATGATGTTAGACAGGAAGAGCAAGTAGAACAAGCTCCTCCTGACCCTCTGATAGAACCACAATTGAGAAGGTCTACTAGAGAGCGCCAATCTTCAAGAAGGTATTCTCCAGATGAATATGTGATTTTTACAGATGGAGGAGAACCCGAATGCCATAAGGAAGCTATTACTTATAAGCAAAAAAGGGAGTGGTTGAAAGCCATGCAAGAAGAAATGAAGTCCTTATATGAGAATCACATCTATGACTTGGTGAAATTGCCTAAGAGAAAGAGAGCTCTCAAGAACAAGTGGGTCTATAAATTGAAGACAGAAGAGGAAAACTCACAGCCTAGATATAAAGCAAGATTGGTTGTGAAGGGTTTTGGCCAGAAAAAGGGAATTAACTTTGAAGAAAATTTCTCACCAGTAGTGAAGATGTCATCTATACGAGTAGTTCTTGGTTTGGCAGCTAGCTTGAATCTTGAGATTGAACAACTTGATGTGGAAACGGCCTTCCTCCATGGTAACTTGGAGGAAGAAATTTACATGGAATAACCTGAGGGATTCCAAGTCAAAGGCAAAGAGAACTTGGTTTGCAAATTAAAGAAGAACTTATATGGGCTAAAACAAGCACCGCGCCAATGGTATAAGAAGTTCGATTCCTTTATGGTTGATCATGGGTACAAAAGGACCACTTCGGACCATTGTGTGTTTATAAAGAAATTCTTTGACAATGACTTCATTCTTTTGTTGCTTTATGTGGATGATATGTTGATCATTGGGCATGATGCGACCAAAATTGAGAAATTGAAAATAGAGCTTGGTAAATCCTTTGCTATGAAGGATTTGGATCATATGATGCAAATTCTTGGCATGAAGATCACTCGTGACAGGAAGAATGGCAAGCTCTGGCTATCACAAGAAAAGTACATTGAAAATGTGTTAGAAAGGTTTAACATGAGTAAAGCTAAACCAGTTAACACTCCACTTGCTAATCACTTCAAACTTAGCTCGAAGCAATGCTCGGCAAGTGAGAAAGAAAAAGATGAAATGAAGAGTGTTCCCTATGCATCCGTAGTTGGCTCCTTAATGTATGCAATGGTGTGTACGATGCCAGACATAGCATATGCAGTTGGCGTTGTGAGTAGATTTCTTTCTAATCCGGGAAAAGACCATTGGGTTGCAGTCCAATAGATTTTCAAGTATCTTAGAGGCACTTCTAGACATTGTTTATGTTTTGGAAATGGTAAAGCTGTGGTGGAAGAATTTACAGATGCAGATATGGCAAGAGACATTGATTCTAGAAAATCCACTTTGGGGTACTTGATGACTTTTTCAAGGGGAGCTATATCTTGGTAGTCTAAGCTCTAGAAATGTGTTGCTTTACCAACTACCGAGGTCGAGTACATTGCAGTGGTGGAGGGATGCAAGAAGTTGTTGTGGTTGAAACAGTTTTTTCAAGAATTGGGCATAAAACAAGAGAGGTATGTTCTCTTTTGTGACAATCAAAGTGCTCTTCATTTGAGTAAGAACCAATTTTTCATTCACGATCGAAACACATTAATGTGAGATATCATTGGATTCGTGATGTGTTGAAAGAAAATGTGCTACGACTTGAGAAGATCCATACCGATGAGAATGGTTCAAATATGATGACCAAAACTTTGCCTAAGGAGAAGCATGTTTTTTTGTAGAGCCAAAACGGGCTTGATTGAGCGCCCACATAAGCATGGAGGGGGAGAATTGTTGGGTCCATCCTATGTGGTGGATCCAAATCTAGCTTCCAAGGGAAGTTAAGGGTATTTTTGTCAACAAAGGAAAAATGGCAAAAATGACCTTTTTTGGACCCTGTGTCATGTTGCTACAGTTGCTAATATATATAACAGGGGGTGTGCATTTTTTGGATGTATGAAAGCAAAAGTGGGTTTTTGTCCTCTTCTTTTTTTGAAGCCAAGATTGGGTGTCCATTTCTTATCCGATTTTAATGAAATTTCACCATGTTGTTCTCCTCAACTAGCTCTATGTTTTGATGGGTGTGGATCTTTCACAGCTCACTCGAATTGGTAGTTTGGGAGCTACTTTGGTGAGACCTAAACTTGTTTTTTTGTTGACTTATTGAAATCCACCTTTCTTGGGTGATGTTTGTATACCTCTAGTTCTATCTAAAGAAGACTTATTTTAAGCTCATTATTATTATTATAGTGGAAGTTAATTTGCCATTTGATCGGTAGATGTAGGCACACTGCTGAACCACGTAAATTTTGGTTTTCATTGTTGTTTTATTTCTTTTTTTTTTTTTTGGTCCTCAATTACTTGTCTACTGTTTGTTGTGATTGTATAATTAGCCTATTCTTTGTTTGCACAAGGAGGGAAATTTTATTAGTTTTTTCCCAATATATTCCTCGGTAGTGACATTAGAAACGACATATATAGCTACTAATCAACCGTTTGTATCTTGATTAAGGTATAGATATATTGATATATATACATATATAATGATACGGAATTAAGCGGCCGGAGTTTAACCAAACAATTAATATGACAAATTAAGAATCCTCCCGTCCTGCATACATTGGAATTTGATGATAATTTTGAGGCCCTTCCTCCTGTAATCGGTAACTTTTGGATGGATGCCTTCACTGGCAGCTTGCGAGTTGAGCTGTCTTTGTAGTTACTGTTGAATTTTCTGGGTGACGCAAACTACAATTATGGGGCTTGGGAAAAATTGTATGATTTTAATATGTACTACAACCCTCCAAAAGAGTAGTTAATTTAGTAGATTAAGGGAAGTGATGAACCCTAATTATTTGTCCTTTCTTATTGTTGAACATTTATGGAATATGCCACTTGTCGATCGTACAAGCTGGCTGAGGTTCCTCAGTGAAAATGAAGGGACTTGACCGGCTCAGACCGGCTCAGTTCTGAAATCAAACTACTCAAATTGTATTTTTTTATTTTTAAATTCTTATTGGCTTTGATATTTTGCTCTAATTGCTTGCTGGCCAAACAGTGAGAATTTTGCTTGTTCCAATGGTTTTTGTCTCAAACCTCGTTTGGATTTATGGGCGGGCTGGGCTAGGTCTGTAAGTATCGTCACTTTGGCTTCGTTAAGGCTGTACTTAAAAGATAAAAAAAAATTAAAATTAAAATTAAATAACGTAAGAAAACACTTTAACTCCGTTTAGAATAATAAAAAACTCTAAAAGATTTTAATAGTTTTTTATTTTTTATTTCACTGCATAAATTACAAATTTACAATTTATCTCACCTTACCTTATTTTATCTCACTTTTTTATCACTTCAAATCGCACTCTTTAGGTGAGTTTGGAGTAAGATAAAGTGAGATAAACTGAGAGTTCATAATGTGTGCAGTGAAAGAAAAAAGTTGATGTAATATAAAATTAACAAAAATTTATAAAATTTTTTAAAATTTATTTGTAAACCAAATAGAGCTTTCATTTTATACTTCAAAATAATTTTGAAATTTTAAGTTTTAACGGGGGAATAAATTAAGATACGTGGCATTGAAGTAAATAGCGATGTGGAGAGGTACCCTCGACCCCAATCAACGCCCACTGCCTGCCCCCAACTAGGCGTGGATATTTTAAGTTTTGCCTATTAGACTCGCCTAAAATTGTCTTTTTTTTTTTTTTTTTTTTTTTTGCGGGATTAAAAAATATTTTGAGATCGTTTAGTTATTTGGGTTCGGCTTGGGATTGAACACGTTAGCCCAAAATTTAAAACACGATTTTTTAATATATTTTTTTATGTATTTATATGTTAAATTTATATATTTTCTTATACAAATTAAGTTTATATATCAAAATTTATAAAATAATATTTATTTTAATATTAAACTAATTTTTTTATCATTTTAATTTCATTTAAAATATTAAAAATTGAGTGAATTTATCTTGAAATTAAACCTAGGCTCCATTATTATTATTATTATTATTATTATTTTTTTTTTAAGGCGAAGCAAGCCGATTGTTCACTTTCAGCCCCAACTATGCTCACTTAAATCACTGTTACCCAATTCCTGCCACCAACAATTGGATGAAAATAAAATTGAAGGCCATCTAGCTACCCACCCTGTGGTTACCATGAGTCACCACGATCTTACGATCTTACTATTACTATTTGAGTGTTTGATTGATAAAAAATGAAGTAAAAAGTACAATAAAAGTAAAAAGATATAATATAAAGGTGAGATGTAAAAAATTTTGATTGGAGAAAAGTACGAGAAGTAGTTAAAGTTGGTGAATAAACCTAACAACTGTATAAACTTGTATGAATAAATCAAAGATATTTTTATTATTATATTTCTATTTTATTGACTTAATTTTACGAGATCTCAGTAGACCCTTACTCTATATAATTATTATATTTTATATCCAATACAATATATTAGAGAGTTATATTTTTTTTTTTAATTCTTACTTTGTCATAATATCAGAGCATGCATGACACATCACGAGAAAATAAAAAAGTAAAAAAATAAAAATTTGCATAAAATTTAAAATCAAATTGGGTGAATTTCGGTGAAAGGATGAACTATGGTGGTGCTTGCCTATGGACTGATTGTGCTCACAGTTTAGAAGTGCTTAGCTTGTAGTCCAACATATGCAGTTGGAGCCTCATCACTATCGGTGTTTGCCGGTAATCAGAAAGAGAAAGAAAAAGTGCGAGAGTGAGTCAATATATGCAGTTGGCGCCTCATCACTGTCGGTGTTTTGTCGGTAATCAGAGAGAGAGAGAGAAAAAGGGAGAGAGCGAGTTCATGAGCAATTACAAATCGAGAGAAAATTGACGGATGTTAGGTTCCAAATGAGAGGGGGGGGGGAAGAAATTAAGAGAAATATAATTTGTAGAAGAGACTCGTAAATGGGGGTCAGAGCCAAATTTTTTTACCCACCACAAAAAAAAAAAAAAAAGATCCCCTGCTTCTAAGGCCTTGAGAAGGCAGTATTCTAGTAAATGTTACCGATTTGTGTTGGCGGATATTTCAATTTTAAAAGGCACACTTTTCTTGAGCCACAACATTTGACTCTCTATCAAAAAATAATAATATTTAGTTTCTTTCCATAGTTAAGAATTTTAATTAACTCATTTAAATGAGAGAGATGTCTTCAAAGGCTAACAAAG
The DNA here is from genome assembly GCA_019916065.1 of Vitellaria paradoxa. Classification (NCBI taxonomy): domain Eukaryota; kingdom Viridiplantae; phylum Streptophyta; class Magnoliopsida; order Ericales; family Sapotaceae; genus Vitellaria; species Vitellaria paradoxa. The sequence goes on from CM034235.1 coordinate 5,259,665, forward strand.
GCGAGTTCAATCCATACACAACACAAGGCCCAGTATTCGTATTGTTTGAGCCCAAAAGACAGACCCAATTAATGTTACTTTCACTGTCTTTCGCCCAAAAACAAATGCCTGTGATTAGTTTCAAACTTTATCGGCCAAACTCAATATATAAATTGATTTATGAAGCTCGATCTCTGCCTATCCATCCAACGGACGGAGGGGAATAGGCCCTTCGTGTCTCCACCGTGAAAAAATGGGGCCTCACAATCACTAATCCGTATGCCTTTTTTGTCAATTAATGAGCATGTCCTTGCCAAATATGGAAAAATCTACCAAGCACTAATTTCTAAAAATCTAATGGCTTTAAATAAATTTTTTTGTGATAATTTAAATTCGAGATAAAATTTACATTTAAAGATATTAAACTAATAAATTTATATTTCATTAATTTTTTTAAAATAAATAATATCAAATTCATAAAATATTTTTACACTCGGAAAGGAAATGAAATTAACCAATTATAGATTAATGATTGTAACTTTTTTCTTTTAATTTCAAGCAACAGAATTGAACAAAAACAAATTACTCAAACATTAGTTCTTTCAAAAATATCATTTTCAAAAACCAAATCTCCCTTTCCTTGCCCTTACTACACATTGCCTCTACCTTTGGCACCCTCTATATCAGCTCTCAACCTCATTATCCTCCTAGAACTAGCCATCTCTATTATAATCCGACAACTCTGACTCTATCAACCCTCACTTGAACTTCATTATTTTCGCCTCTGCCCCTGACTCTACTGTCCCACCCATTATCTAGGTCTCTACTACTCTAAACTAACATCTTTATTATTATTATTATTATTATTCGTATTCATTTTCTTTTACAAATATTTAGAAAAGATGATGTTGGTTATAATATGAGATGACAGTTATTATAACATTCAAGTGCAAGTCATATATATAAAAAGTGTTAGTCAATACTACATACACGAATAACAAAAAGAGGGGGATGGAGATAGTGATGGCTACGATACTGATGAAATAGGTTGAGCGATAAGACTAGAACTCGAGGAGAGGCTGGGGAAAGAGAAGAGTTAATAGTGATCTGGAGTGCTTAAGGGGGGCATTGGGCATGTTGGGCTCAATAACAAGTCTAATATTTTTATTTCAAATTTGACCCTATATTAATTCTTAAATTTCAAATCTATCCAATTAAGCCATCAAAATTAATGAATTATTTTTTTACCATTGATTCCATATTTTTCGCATTTTACACAATTAAAAAAACTAAATAAAGGTGCAATATCCAATCAATAACTAAAAAATAATAAAATATTTTGTTATTTGACATTTTGAGTTATATATCCAATCTTATTTGTATATTTTTAATTTTTTATAATACCTGAATAATAAAATTACATTTTAATATCTACATGTTAAGCCTCAAGCAACATATTAGGTCTAAAAGTAGCTTAAAAATAAATCCGAGCTCCAAGAAAGATATAGGTGGGTTCAGCGGGCTATTAGACTGATGTCCACCCATAATGTTAATTAGGGCAAAATAGGTATGACACGTAATGCAAACTATCACTTTTGTAATTATGATTAACACCTGAATATTGTAATATTTATTACATTTTGAAAATTTTGTGACAAAAAAATAAGGTTAATGAGAGTTGAGTTGATGATGTTGGAGGATTAGGTGGAAGTGGTCATAGAAGAAAGGCTTGTTGAAGGTGATTTTTTTTTTGGGGGGGGGGGGAGGAAAGAGAGAGGAGGACGAGGACGAGGTAATACGGAACAAAGAATATTTTAGTATTTTTAAAAAAATGAATAGAAATATTTTATGAATGTATATTTTTAATTATGTTTGTGTAATTTTTAATTTGATAAATTCATATTTTTAAAGTTTTTAAATATTAAATCATTGATTCGTAATATGTGATAATTTTCATAAAAATATAAAAATCTCATTTGTGATCAGCACAAACACAACCTTAAGTTGGAATTTGAGAAATCTTAGGGTAGCAACATCTTGAAGCATGGTATAAAAAATTGTTTAAGGGAAAGGTTATAAATTAGTAGCTTTTCTCATCCTTGTGTTTGAAGATAATTATCAAGAAACTTCCACACCCAACATCACCTTTTAGATACAAGTAGTTGATTCCACTCAGACAAATTAAAACCAACACAAGAAGGTGTTGGAGACACAAAGTTAATGACCCCACCTAACATTTGGTTGGAGCCTTTTGGGTAGGCACATATATATATATATATATATATATAGGGCTCTTTGTGTGTTATAGCTAGGCTTATTCTCTTACAAAATATTTCACCATCAACATTATTTGACTAACGCAGCATATATGTACAGCGTTCACATACCATAATTATGTTCATTGTTTTGTACCCAAGGTGAGAGGAGGCATCACCAATCCAACTTTGTCTTTTATTATTATATGCCTCTCCACTGGGCTATTATTTCAAGTGTACCAAGTTTCTCCAGGGGTCCATTTGAATCAACCAAGAAAGCCCTCAAACAAAATTAAACGTGCCACATTTATACATATATATATATATATATATATAGACATATGTATTTATGTATGTACACATGTAGAAAGAAGTAGTGAGATTACAACATCTTATTTCAGCTCTTTTCTAATACACACACACACACATGTAATGGTAGAAATTCTGTGCCAAGCTGTCCTTTTTTTCTTTTTACTTTCTAGGCTATTGGTAGTCGAAATTTTTACAAGAAATATCAATAAAAACCTAAAATAATTGCTGCTAAATTAAATTTATTTTCCAAACTAATTGCTTTAAGGATCTAAAATTTCTTTTTCTAATATTTATTTGTTACTGTTTTGTCAATTGTCTATTTTCTTACTCCTTTTTAGCCTGATGCTATTATTTATAACACCAAAGCAGGAGAAAAAAAAAAGCCTCAATAATAAAAATAATAATAGTGCCAATTAACTTTATGTCCTAGTACTGCTAGATTTAGGAATGTAATTTTTTTTTTTAATATTCATTTTTAAGGCGTGTTTGGAGTTGGAATTTGGTAAGGAAAAGAAAAGAGAATGAAAAAGGAAAGGAAAAGGAGAAGGTGGAAAAAAAGTGAAAAAAAATACGAAATCCAAAATACATGTTTTTTTTTTTTTTGAATAAATCCAAAAAGGATAATAAGCTTAATAAAGAGAATTAATTCATCAACTAATTAATTTTTTAAATCAATTATTTTTAGTTTTTTTAATTTTATACATTTTCTTTCTATTAATAGTCGTTACAAATCAAATATAAGAAGTAATTCTGAATTCTTATTTTTTTATTTTTTTATTTAAAACTCATACATGCAAACACAATGCAGTATTATTTTGCGCTTGACAGACATTAACGATTTTAAAAATAGGAACAAGCTAATGTGTTCCATTGAAATAAATAAACAAACGAGGGTGGGGTTTGTCTGGAAACTACGTAATTGTTACATTGAGCTTATCGGCATATATATATATATATATATATATATATTATCAAATACTTAAATAACTATTTCCGCTCTTATCTACGCTTAGCTTATTTTATGCACATAAGTTTTTGTTGTCTTGGTAACATAAGGTGTATATATATATATATATATATATATATGTATGTATATATTATTAAAAACTCGGCACTTACTTGGCTGCAGTACCGGGTCAATATACTTGTGGTCCCTTGGAGGCTTGAAATGATTTTATTTTTCTAGTTAGTGCATGTGAGGTGAGATAACTATCATTTCTTTAAGTTTATCGCATAAACAATAATAATTTCATATGATAATAACCATAATAATATTTAAATTCTCTGGCAAAATAAGTGGCCGGTTGTTTCTGCACCTTTCGTGATCTTCTAGTTTTCCGTGATAAATGGGGGAAAGAAAAAATAAAATAAAAGGAAGGCATCTTTTATATATATATATCTATACCATCATTTTTTTAATGAATGTTTTTTTTTTTTAAAACTCTTATTTTTTAAATTAACAAAAATAGCCTTAAAATTAAATATATATAGACGAGTTTTAAAAAATAAGAATATGTTAGTTAATTTGTGATATTTTCTTTTTTTTTTTTGGAAGCATATAATATTTTCAAATTCAAAAATTTAAAATTTAAAAATTTGTTTTCAGGTTAGGATTTAACCTTCATTACACCAAAAAGATAGATTACACAATCTTACTACACATTAAAGTATATCTTATAGAATATATTTATTAAAAATAGCCTTAAAGTATATGAAGTTTTTTTTTTTTTTTGAAACTCTTATTTTTTAAATTAACAAAAATAGCCTTACAACTAAATGTACTTACCAAAAAAAAAATATCCTACAGAATTCTAAATTTTTTGATATATAACAAAATTTACAATTTTTATTAATTAATTATCTTCCCATTCTTTATAAAGTGCATCATTTTTGTTTACAATTTTTTATTTTATTATTATTATTATTATTTTGTCTTTCTACCCACAATTATAGAACTACAAATTTTAAATTTTAATTAATAGATTGATTAAAAATTAATAAAAAATTAAGTAAATATAAATAATTTCTAAAATTAAAATATTTTTATGAATTACTATAAAACTATTTACACACATCACATGTGCACCGACCTTTAATATATATATATATATATATCATCTTCTATACATCTATATATATTAATATATACTTGGACATGAATCGAAATTTGAATAGGTGAGTTCAAAAAAATAATATATATACAGTTTTATATTCGAGTAAGTGATTCTTATTAATCAAGTTTAATCACACAATAGAATAATTAAGAGATAACGTATAAGGATTTAATGAGGAAACCTTACAAGTAGTAGGAGAAAAATCTCGGCAAGCATTGAAGTAGAGGATCAAAACTTATCCATTGTATAATTTTGGTTATTAAATTGCTATGCGATAATTGCACAATCAACTCTAACATTCAATCTTACGAATGCTTAACTTGCGCCCATATAACTCACTAACTCTGAAAGAATAAATTGCCATAAACTGAATCCATATAATCTTTAAATACCAATTTTCTATGAAGTTGTGTTAATTTTGGTTAAATGGTCTTATGAGAAGTATCTTTAAAGAACACTCAATGAATATGATATTCTTGTCTCTTAATTTATGCTCTAGAATCTTAGGAGAAAACCCACTTGTATAAAGCACACAATAGATCAAATCTTAAATAAGATTGAATAGGATTATCTAGTTTCCTACTTTTATGAATCTTAAAAACTTTTCATTTTGTTGTTTTCAATTGTACACCTAAAACACCTTAATCTATGTTTAAGTGTGTGAGATTTAAGAAGGCCTATTTGGTAACTAAAAAAGATTGAATTTTTTTACCAAAAATTGTTAATTTGGTAAAAAAAAAAAAAATCAACTTTTTATTTGTTTGGAAAAAAATTAGCAATTTTTAGTGCAAAGTTCAATTTCTTTAGCATAAAGTGTGTTTGGCAGCTTAAAAAAATTTGAATTTTTTTATCAAAAGTTGCTAATTTAATAAAAATTAATTTTTTATGCATTTGACAAAATTATCAAGTTTTGGTAAAAAATTTTTTTTATTCAAATGGGTTCTTAAAATCAAATTAGGGAACTCTCCTAACCAACTCCCTGCATAGAATTTTTTAATAAACAAATTAATCCAATTTTATTAAAACTATCGTGGTTTGGTTAGAACGGTTGAGATATAATTATATAATGGGACTCGGAATGGGAATGGAAGATGTATTCTACCGACTAAAATAGGAGACAATTTAACCACAAAATTAAGCTCCCTCTCTCTCTTGGTAAGTACATGCATGAGTTGCCCATAAGCTTTTCACTTCATAAAATTTATTACACGCCTTAAAAAAATTATGTTCAGCTCTGTTTTCATCTCAGGCAAAAGATCCCAACAAAACCTTCTCTCTCTCTCTCTCTCTCTCTCTCTCTCTCATATTTCTTGCACACTAACAAATGTAATTTTAAAGTCTATGAGTGGATTGAACCTTGAAAAGAGCTCTTACAAAGCCACTATCACTCTACATTTTCCCTCTGCATTGCATTGATTGATTATATAAAAGGGTTTGTTTACCAACGTCATTTTTAAGTTAAAGAAATATATTTTATTTTTATTTTTATTTTTCCCTTCGCTTCTTTTCAAAGGCTTTGTCTGTACTTGTTAAAAACAAAATGTACCCAACAAAAAAAAAGGGGCAAAAAATGTCTCCATCTACATGGTTCATACACATTATATATATATATGCATCATAAATGTATAAAAACATATATATATATATATATATTATAATAAAAAGTTTGGTTTTAGAAAATGGGTGGTTGTCTTCATGCCTTGGCAACCTAATTTCACTTTTCCCAACTACAATTATTTTTTTATTTATTTTCTCCAGCCGGACTCCACTCACTTCTCAACCAAATTAGATAATTTCTCTCCTTTAACAATTAATTAATAATAAACTTTGATTGTAAAATCACCCCAATATTTAATTTATTTTCTTATCCCACTTCTATAACTTTATTTTTTTAATCACAATTGGGACAAACTGAGGAAAGTTAGGGGAACCCAAATTAACTTAACCTTCCTACACCCATTTTCCGATTTCTGAGAGCAGGGGAAGGAAAAAATCAATATTTTCTTCTACCAAAAATTGAGTAATTATTATTATTTTTTTCTTGAAAAAAGCAATCGCCATTAAAGCTTTGCCTTCTGTTTTACTGTGCTCGTAGTAGCAACAAATTTGAAAATGAATAGTTCAAGTTGAGTTTTTTAGTTTGAATCTGCTTTACTCTTACTCTTTTTTTTTTAAATTTTCTTTGTTCATTTTCTTTTCTGGGTTTTGGGTTTTGAGTAGTGATTTTTTTTTTTAAATACTCTGTTTTAATTTTTGGAAGAATTAAGGAGGTTTCTGGTGTTTGGGTTTGAGGAAAGTTATGGGTTTTTGATGAGAAAATCCTAAGAGTTTTTTTTTTCAGTTGGGAATGGAAGGAAGGGAAGGTATTACCATTAGTGGGGTTACAGTGGTGGGATCAGATGCTCCGTCGGACTACCATGTGGCTCCTAGGACAGAAAACCCAATTCAGGCCACCGGATCAACTCCAGCTGCAATAACCCAAGTGGTTGTGTCGCCGCCGGTTGCGGCGGGGGGGTCGACGGCCTCAGTGCCAATGAAGAAGAAGAGGGGTAGGCCGAGGAAGTACGGACCTGATGGCACAGTCACCAAGGCGCTTTCGCCTAAACCGATATCATCTTCGGCGCCTCCTCCAGTGATCGACTTCTCCGCCGAAAAGCGGGGGAAGGTCCGGCCGGCAGGGTCCGGTAGCAAGCAACATCAACACAGGATGGAGCTGGATAATTTAGGTATTGAGAATACATTTCATGCCCTTGTAAAGTTTTAACTATTTCCTGTTGTTTTGTTATGAATAAAGTTTAGGATTTGGGCTTCACTTTATTTGATTTAGCTGTGAATTTGATGTTTTGTTTTTGAATATAGGGGTATGTTTGTGTTTTGTGTTTGTGTTTCTGAGGTTTATGGCATCTAATGCTGGTTTTGGTTGGGACCCGTGATTGGATAAACCCAAGTTGGATCTTGACATAAGTGGTAGTTCTGAAAGTAAGTTGGGATTTGCAGTTTGGTTGGGAACAAGGAATCTTCATTATGTGCCTGTCCTTTTAGTACTTCTCACCTTTTTAGGAAGATTGTAACAAAAGAGGGAACTCTGTGGTGGTTCCACCTTGGATTACCTAGTAAAGACATTTAAGGAATGGTAAAGGAGACCTACCTTCCTCTGCTGTGAAGAAGAAGAAAGTTGTTTGAATGCCTGGCCTAGATGTCATGTGGTACTTGTGCTTCGTTGGGAATCGAGTACAATTGTCAAATGTTTGTCACATTGGCATTTTGCAAGATTTGTTTTATAATCATCACATTTTATTCTCAGCTCATATCTTGGTTCTTTCTACTTGGCGGATTGGATTGAGGCGACTGTGTTTTAGACAATTTGTGAGCTATACTTGCAAGATTTGTGGGAGAGCAGTAGAATTTTGCATTTTGCTATCTGATTCCCCCCCCTTCCCCCCTGGGTTTATGAGTTGTTTCATGTCATTTTGTTGTGTATTTCTGTAGATGAAGACAATGATAGCACTATTTATGTATCTCTCTAGAAGGATGAAATAACGAGACTATGCTATCTAGAACCTGCAAGTAGCATGGTTGTGGAATTTACCATTTTTTTTGTTATTCATTTTAATTAGTGTTGGTCTGAACTGGCAGATGTAATTGCATGCTGGATTTGATTTGAAATTTGTTGATTGACATTGCATATATGGTTGAAAATTGGGAGTTTTGGATTTCGTCGAAAGATATCATTTACTGTTCCTTGAAAATCTATAATCTTAATCAATTTCCTAATCTGTTTAACCTTTGGCTTCTTATTTAGAAGGTTATACTTGTCCATCCATTCTTTTCTTATAGTTAAACAATCACTTTGTATGTTTCTGTATGCTATTTAAATTGGCAAATTAATTAAGTTTATTGCCAAATCTGGATGTTTCATACTATAGATGCTGATCTTCAATGCTTATGTATAGGTGAATGGGTTTCGTGCTCTGTTGGTGCTAATTTCACACCCCATATAATCACTGTTAATGCTGGAGAGGTAAGTTTTGGCATAATTGGTGGTTTTCTGAAATTATTATTGTCTCTATGTTTATATATGGTCTGAGAATCTCTTGGCTTCTTTCCCAAATGATTGAGATCATGAAAATTCTTTTTTTTTTTAAATAAATATATCTTCAAATTTCTTGCAAATAAAGTACTACACAAAATTTTTTTCTGTTAATTCTATGTCAAAAAAATGGCTGGAAAAGAAAAACTAAATAAAGGTGGAGATATATTATAAAAATCCCTTGAGTTTTTTTTACTGCAATATTGTTAATGATAAAAAAAAAATCTCAACCTCGTGTTCCTTTGAAACTATATGCTAATTTAGCTTACTTTTTAATACATCATGTGCCATATAGGAGAAAGAGAAAAATATTTAAAATTGCTTCTAAAACTTTTAGGTTTTGTTTGAAATGGAGGGAGACAAAGTGAAAAAGAAGGAAAAATAAATAAATAAATATTTTCTTTCTCCATGTTTGGTCTCTCAAATTATTAGTTGAAATAAGGAAGAAAGGAAAGTTTTTTTTTTCTTCACATTTTCTTTTTTCTTTTTCCACAATACATGTTAACAATTTTTCTTCCCTCTTTTTTTACTGTTTAAAAGAGTGAATTAGAGAAAATTATTTTCTTTTCATTCTCTCTCTCTCTCTCCCCCCCTCTCTCTCTCTCTCTGTGTGTTTTTTTTTTTGAAAAAAATAAAAAAAAAAACTAATATTATCTCTAAAACTCTTACTTTTACCCACTTTCATTTTTTTTCCCTTCTCTTTCACTTCCCCTCATTCAAACAAAGACTTAATTTAAAAACTCATAATTTTAGCACATTAGTACCAAATTGTGCTCAATATCATCAATGAAATAATGTGTTAAAATAAATGCTCTGTTAGAAATTGTATTTTGCAGAGTAATCTTCTTGATTGGGAGGTGGAGTAATTTGCTAGGTTAATATAGATGTTTATTCAACTAGGTGGGAGATGGAGAAGATGTAGTTAGATGAAGCTTGTATAGATTGGGTGGATTTTGAAGTGAAATCTTATTATAATAGGTTAATAGGGGGTCATGTTGAAAATTACCCTTGGACTAAACATTTGAAGTTTGGAGCACCCCCCAAATGGCTTTTTCCATGTTGTGTGTGATTCGTTGAAAAATTCCTACAATTGACAATTTAATTTTGTGGAGGAATATCATTATTAATTGATGTTGTTTTAAAGGGATGGGGAGACCATTGATCATTTGTTTATTTGTTGCTCTTAGTACAAGGAATTTTGGGTTTTGATTCTCTCATGTTTTGAAGTGGTGTTGGTTTTTCTTTTCCTAAGACCATGAAAGAAGCATTTGAACACTAGGGGATGTAGAGTATCAAAATAAAGGAACAAGGTGTGGAGATTAGTGCCTTTTTGCATTATTTGGTTAATTTGGATGGAGCGTAACAGAAGAGAAGCTTTCAAGGAATAGAGTTTGCACAGCAGGTTGAAAAACACTTTGATGTTTGCATTGTATAAATGGCTAGTGGAAGAAAATCATCATGATATGGATAATTTTCCTTCTTTTGTTGGGGATATGGTGGTTTAATGCATTGTACAGGGGTGGCATCCCCTTTTATGCCTTTTAATAAAAGTTAGGTAGCGTTTGGCAACAAAATTTTTAGCAAAAAAATTACCAACTTTTAATTTGTAAGTGTTTGGCAGACCACCAACTTTTGTCACTTTTCTGTTCTGTTATAATAACTTCTCAACTTAGAAGTTATTAAAAGTTACCAAAAGTTACTAAAAATTTTACCAAACACCCAAAAGTTACAAAAAGTTACTGAAAATTGCTAAAAATTACTATTTGTTTCACCAAACACACCAAAAACTACAACTAACAACTTTTGGTTAAAAATTGTTAAAAATTGTGCCTCCAAACGCCCCCTTAGTACATTTGTTTATCAAAAGAAATATCATGAATAATATTTAATTAAAGGGAGCATTCATTTGGCCAAGGTAGAGCTAGCCATCCAAGTGGCTCATGTCTACTTAAGATAAAGTATTGTATGGAAAGAATATTTGGCTATCAAGCCAATTAATTCCACTAATTTCATTCTGAAATACAATTAAATCTAAAAAAGTGGCTTCAAAATGCTGAAATTTTTGGGCATTAAAGATAGTAAAAGGTTTAATGCATATTAATAATTCAAGAAAAGTAAGTTAATATTTATATTACAAAAGTGGTTAATTTTGTAAATTGTTCTGTGATTTTCTTTAATTAGTTTTGACACATTGATCATGACGTTGGACACAATTCGGTAGGGATTTTAAAATTGAAGAAAATTAATTAAAAGTTTTAAGATTAAGGCTCTGTTTGAAATGGGGTGAAAATGAAAAAGAAAATAGTAGAAAGTGAAAGTGGGTAAAAATGAGAGAAACTATGGAGAGAATATTTCTATTTGGTGATAAGAAAAAATGAGAAGATGATTTCTCTTATTTGATTCCTAAAGTAGAAATGAAAATAGAGGAACTAAAAAGAAAAGAAGGGGAAAATATGAAGAAAAAAAATGCTTTTCTTTCTTCCTTAATTTCATTTAGTCTTCTGTTAACTTGGTAAACCAAAATATGGATATTTTCATTTCTCTTATTTTCCACTTGCCTTTTTTTTTTCCCCTATTCTAAGTAGAGCCTAAAGTTTTAAAAACAATTATAAAACTTTTATTTCTTTCCTAAACCTCAACAAATATGTGAAACTAACATGGTATTTGTGTTGTGAATAAACTTTTTCTTTTCCCCCTCGAAAACACTTTCTATGTGGAGAAAATGCTTAAAAAAGATGTGTGCTGTATTCCATGATCACCATTTCTCACACTGCCTCCAACAATTGTTAATATATATATATATTTTTTTTGGCCATTGTTATTCATAAAACTTTTTAGTTTGCAAGTGCAAGGTTACTTGAAGTGAACTTAGCACCTATGTTGACTTAATATTATATCGCTTTGACAGTTAATTATGTGTTTAGAAATTTATGTTTGTCAAAAGAGAAGTATTAAAAGGAATGCATGATCAGAACTTTTACCTGTTTGTGGGAAACTTCCATTAGCTCGATTCTTATATTTAAGATGAAAGTTAATTTGAATTTATGCATTAGTGATTTTCTCTTTGGCCTTTTAGGATGTTACCATGAAGGTCATATCATTTTCTCAACAAGGGCCTCGGGCAATATGCATTCTTTCTGCAAATGGTGTGATTTCAAGTGTCACACTTCGCCAGCCTGATTCTTCTGGTGGTACATTGACATATGAGGTTCTGCATCAAATCCTTTCTTTCATTAGTTGTCCATCTTCTTAGTTACTTGTGTTTGATTTCTTTTTTGAAGAATCCTTCACTTTTTAGTAGATGATCCATCATATAATATTGTGAAATTGAAGTTGCAAAACAAACACCCACATGAACACACGCACTCTCTGTCTCTCTCTCTCTCTCTCTCTCTCTCCAGTGTGTTCTCTCTCCCTGTGTGTGGTTGCGCACGCGATAGAGAGAGAAATATACCAAATATGGTCCTAAATGGAGCCTTTTGAAAGCAAAAGATTATGTAGCTGGCCCCAAGTAGTGGGTATTAAGGCTTTGAGTAGAGTTAGTCCCATCAAAATAAATAATTATAATCTTACTTTTGTAGCTTATCGTGCGGTATGTATTGTGGTATTAAAAATAGTGTACCTGTGATTCATATTTTTTACTACTATATTAAATACAAAACATTGATATCGTGGAAGTTTGATTTAATCTGATGGCAGATGTTTATTTCATATCCATGAGGCAGCAAGCCTGCAGCATTAATGGATTGAGTAATTATTTCACACTTTTTTAGTGACTTCTGTGGCATTTCAGATAATTGCTCCTGGATAAGACATCCAAATGATTTTAATAATTGAGAAATTCATATTTTTGTAATGCATAATTTCTTAATGCAAGCTTTTACATTACATTTAGCTCACTTTCATGTATATTGAAAAAGCATTACAAGCATGCAATCTTGTGAGTCCATTTAGAAACCGTTTGTCCTCCAGGCAATTTGGGATTCTTGACTCTTTCCCAGCCTGGCTCCTATATCCAATCATAAGCTTGCCTGCCTTGCTAGCTTGTTCCAAGTCCTTCTGGGGCTTTGGTGTCTGTTCTTACTTTTATAATTGTGGGCTTCTATACATATCTATTGGTGCTAATTTTCTAATTTTTGTTGAATCCCTTTATCATTTTGTCAATTGGATGTCTCTGGCGATCTAACTGTTTAATCTGTCACTTTAATTGCTCTCAAAATGCAAACGTTCAGAACAAGTAACCTTAATTTGCCTTTAGTTTGTTGTTTCTCGTTCTTTTATTTTCTGTTACTTGTCATTGACTGCGCCACCATCCATCTCTTGCTGCTGATGTTATCTCAGGGCCGTTTTGAGATACTTTCCTTGACTGGGTCGTTTATGCCAGCTGAGACTGGAGGAATACGGAACAGATCCGGTGGCATGAGCGTCTCTTTAGCTAGCCCCGATGGACGGGTTATGGGAGGGGGAGTTGCTGGTTTACTAGTAGCTGCCAGTCCCGTGCAGGTATGACTTCAATCGCCGATGGTGAGGAGCTGAGTTTTTTTTTTTTTTTTTTAAATAAATTTATGGAGTTGTGAATTGGCATGGACATTTGACAGTGTTTCCTCTCTTTTATTACAAATCAGATTGTTGTAGGCAGTTTTCTCGCTGGGAACCAGCACGAACAAAAGCCCAAGAAACAGAAAACCGAGCCGGTAATAGCTGCCACGCCAACCGCTGCCATCCCTATTTCTAGCGCAGAGATGGAAGAGACGTACGGTGGGCAAGTGCCATCCACAAAACCGCCAAACCTTTCGTCCTCTTCTTCCTTTCGCGGAGATAACTGGTCTTCGTTGCCTCCCGACTCCAGAAATAAGCCGACTGATATCAACGTAACTCTTCCTGGATAGCTATGCACGATGAGATCAGAGTTGTTATTGACCGGTTATCAGTTTAGCCATTGAGCTCCAAAAATTGACGCGCCTCTCTTTCCTTTGTTTGTTTCTCCGGTGAACTTTGTTGTTACAGTTTATTAGTAGTACCAGCGGACCCGATGATTTTCCGCCGAGAGTTTGTGTTGTTGTCTCTCGTGTTTGTAATTTTAATTAGTTTAGTGCATTGAGTATAGGCTTATTCAGCCTTTCTTTATCTTCCTGTAGAATATTTTTGATGTATCATTTAACCTGAGAGTTACCTTTCCGACGAGCATTGTGATTCAAACAACTTGTGTCTTTAATTGTCCGAATGGAGTTTAAATGTCAATCACGCTAATTGAGAGGGTCTTAACTTTCTTTTAAAAATGAAAAGGAGTTGAGGAATTAGAAACTTGCCCAAAATTTAAACATTCTCATTTCTTTCGAAAACTAGAGGAAGCCGAAGAGAAGCTAAAAAGGTAACTTTATTAAATTTTAATGGAGTCTTTCTTGAGACAGTTGCATGGCATATATATATATATATATATTTTTTTTGGGGGGGGGGGGTGGGGTTGGTGGTGCTGGAGAGACACCAAATCAGGCAGGCTTCTCATAGGAATTTTGGTCTCTGAATTCTGAAATGGCATTTCTTATCATTTCAGCCACATGAGGTTGCACAAATAGGTGAGTATTATCCAGGATGTGTATAATGAACTTCTGTGATGTGGGCAGCGAATTGTTCAAGTTGATGATGAATTGTGCCATAGGGATGTCGCTGCAAGAAAGCAAAAGCAGGGGGTTATTACAAGCAACAACAGGATGGGGGAATTCTAAAGTTGAAATAAGTTACATTTTCAACCTTTGAATCTTTATGGAAGTTCATCCAATCAATGAATAAAAATGTTTAAATCTTTAATCATTAGATGGACTTCTATAAGAATCCAAAAGTTGAAAGTACAGCTTCAACTCCTAAAGTTATATTGCAACTTCAAAAACTCTCGATCCTAAAAAGAGAATATCGGGAACAAAACAAACAAGATGCCGCGGGCTTTGAAACCCTTAAAACTCCCATTTGCTTGGGGTTTGACTTTGCCTGCCGTTTAGCAGATAATAGAAGTACATGCTTCTAACACTTCAACAGATGAGTCTAGCTCCCATTCAAGACAGACATGCTTGCAAACACAGTCATGCATAGAAAAAGTTTATTAATAAATCTAAAAAAATGTTACTGCATTGAGACAGTTGAACACGTGATGATTTAATTATTATTTACTTGATAAGAGGTTACTAAAAACCAGAAGCTGTAAGACAGAGAAACCAACCAGCTGTTGATAACTCCAAATTTCCCTAATAATTCTTAAAACATGAATCTGCAGTGTTCCTTCCCTGATACGTAAAGCATCTCCTCTAAATAATTTAGGGCAAATTACATTTTCTATCCCGAGCATTTCACCAAATTCTAATTTAGGGTCTAACATTTTAATGGTAATAATTAAAGGCATGAATTCAACATGCTGCAATGCGGGGCCACTTTCATGTTAACAATTTCACCGTTAAAAGCACATGCAGCCATCAATTGGGGGGGAGTGAAATTTTAACAGAGGGTGGTAGAGGTCTCACATTGAAACAAAGTACATTATCAAACCCTTAATTGTTAGAATTATGCAATGGGAAGTATTAGACCTTGCAGGTACCTGGGCCGCGGCTATAGGCCTACGCCTATCCCCTCACATCTCCCGCAGTCTCTTCCCCGTGGTGGGTTTTACCCACAGAAGGCCTCTTCCCTCAGACTAACAAGGTCCGAGAATTCCTCTAACATATATACATCTTCATGCGAGATCATTGGAGGTTTAGAAGATTGGTGGCTAGAATCAAGGCACCATTAAAGTTTCCTCAACTAGTCTAGACAGAGATTTCGGGAGGGAATACTTATCTTACAAGAGCACGCCAATTTAAAGCTAAATATTCGCCCAACAGATACGAAATCTTGACTCCATCCCAAAAAAAATTCCTCCCAACCTATATAAACCTACCTCCTGCAGAAATCACTTATCATTCATACTCCACTACCATTACCAAGCACTCTCTCTCTCTCTCTCTCTTGTGTTATGGATTGCGTTGGTTCTCACTCCTTCACCAGACTTCGATGACACTGCTATGGTTAACAATTAGCATCATTTTCAGAAAGCTAGGCCTCACCAGGTCTACAACCCCCCACAGACCTATAGGAAAAAAGCTAGGTGTGAAAAAGTAGAAGGTTACCATGAAATGAACAGTCCTTTGATAGCATTAACCATGATGAAAAAGCAAACCAGAAGCGTGACCTGCAACATAACCCAGCAAAAAGAGATGAGAACAACAAAAAACAACCCCACCTATCCACAATCAACATATTTAAAAGCAAAAGAAGAACTAGAAACAAAAACATCATGCCACCATGAGATTGCCAAACTGAAGTTCATACTCTGTTGTAACATACTCAAAGACCTTGTCAAATTAATCTTATAATACAATTCCAAATATTAAGAATAATATTGCACATTGCTACGTAATCGCAAGATCTCTTGCTTCGTACTCTGGAATCTGGACTTGAACATGTTTTGCCAACAACAATGTGAAGAAACAGCACAAACCATTTTGAAATAATTTATTTGTTTGCTTTTTTATTCAAAACCCAAAATTGGAGGCAGTCCTTAATAACCAAGGATGCAATGTGTTGGTTTTCTTTTCGATAAGTAAATAAAATTTATCAAAAGGCCTCAATGGGGATATCACCCAAGTTATTTAAAAAAAAAAAACCTTCACCTCCAAGAGAACACAATTAGGCTTCCATGTGTGCAATAAAATGCATGAAGCTGTGAAAATCTGTATAAAGGAAATTTTATGTTTTGAAAGACTCTACAATTTCTCTCCCACCAAATCAACCAACCAAAGGAAAAAGTAAGCAAACGCAAGCTTTCCTTCTTTTTTGCACACGAGCACCCCACCATGCCTCCAATACTCGCTTTGCCCAGAAAGGAACACCCAAAAGTAGCCAAAACCAAATCCCATAATTCCTCCTACCAAAGACCAAAAAATTAAAAAATAAGGAGATGATCAATAGATTCACCATTCATCGACAGCACCTGTCAAAGAACAGGGTTTGAATGAATGGCTATGAAGCACTGGTACAAGGGAACGGGTAGGGACAAGACAATTCATTTTGAAAAAATAAGGATATGGAAAATTAAATAAAATATATATTTTATTTAAATTGAAGATAGCATTCATATACTACCAAAATTTGCATAAATACCAATTATTAAAGCATAAAAAATTCAATTCAATCCATAAATTAACGTCATTGATACGCAAAACTACCAACATCGTTGATACACAAATATAAAAAATATGAATGCAAGAACAATTTCATACAACATCCCGAAATAAAAAAACAAAAAAAAGGTTTTTTCGCGTCCTAAATTTTAGTTGGTTCCAACTTCAATCAACTCATCTGTCCAAAATGAAAATTCAATCTGTATTTTAAAAAAAAAAATTATAGACCAAATTTAGTCCTGTGGCTGTGATAAGAAATAGAGAACAAAAAATTCAAAAACCAATAAAAGATCTCAATCAAAAAAAATTCAGGGAAGAGAAACAAAGAGCAGAAGCGAGAGACAGCGCAGCAGCGATAGAGAGAGAGAGAAGAAGAGAGAGAGAGCTAGCAGTGAGCGAGCAGTGACAGACAAAAATATATAAAAACTTACGGCCGGTGGTCGCCGGAGCTGCGGGAGGCTGGTGGAGATCGCCAACTGTTAACGAGGTGGAGCGACGCTGTCTAGGGTTTTTTGGTTTTGGTCGATCGAGCAGATAGAGCCAACAGACATTTATGTTATAATTTATTTTTTCTACAGTTTAACCCCAATTTATTTTATCTTTTTAATTTTAACCCAAAATAAATTTTAAAAATTTAGATGACATTTAAATTATTTTTTTACTTTTTGTTTTTCATTTGTTTATTTTTTGTTTTTGAGTTTATTTTTTATTTTTAATTTTAAAAATAAAAAAAATAACTCAAAAAGAATTTAATCACTTGTGTTTTTAAATTTTTTTTTAAAAACAGAAAATAAATTTACACATAAAATAAAAAATAACAAAAAATTATTTTGAACGTTTTTAACGCAAAATAAAAAAAAATTTAAAATAAAGAAAATAAATTATTTTTTATTTCTTTGTTTTAGAATTTTTAAAATATAAAATAAAAATAAAAAATAAAAAAGCAAACTAAACGTCATTATATTTTGATTCACCATATCTCACAAGCATCACTCTCATATTCTTTGCGTATGTTAACCGTATTTCAATTATTAATTATTTATTTATTTATATTTATATTAAATATAAGTATATTAATATAGTTTATATAAGTATATTATTTAATTATAATATAAATATTAAACGAGGCCAAATTCTAATGAATTGAATCAGATAATGTTCAAATTTAATTTATTTATTGAATAAGCTTAATTTTCTATTCTATCTCGATTTATTTTTTAAGAGTGCGTTTGGAGTAAAAAAAATAAGATAAAATAAAATAAATTCTAAATAACTTTCATTATTTTTAAAAATTTTTTATCACTCTAAACAGAACATAAATGAACGAATCACGACAATCCCTTAATGTACACTTGGGGTGTCAAAAAACTAACTTTCAAAAAGTAAAAAGCTTAGAATAAAAAAAAATAAAAATAAAAAGCAAAATAAAATTGAGGTGTTTGCAATTTTTCATTTTTAAGTCTTTTTGTTAAAAACAAAAGATAAAATGTAACTTCAGATCTTTTTAAGCAAAAAAATGTTTTTTAAGGAGTTACCCAAGTTCATATCAGCGCATATTCATTAATTTTTTTAAATGTGTTTTCTTCCCTAAAACAGAAAGTTACACAGTTCGTTCCTCTTAATAATAATAAAAGAAGAAGAAAAAGGGAATTAAGATACAAAAATGAACAGGTCGATCTCCAGAGACAGCAACATCGCCTTGTAAATGTAAATAAAAAAGCTGTTGCTTTTCACATAAAATGCAGCAGCAGCAGATCTGTTTCTCTGACCATTAGAATCGAAAGGCAAGAATCCAAGGTCACAACTCTGAGGAGAAATTTGAAGACAAAACGAAACCCACCACAAGACTAAAGCTGTTAGCCATAATATTACAACAATTCAAGAAAATAGTATCACAATCAAAACTGAAGCCTGAAGAAGAACACTTCAAATGGAACAAGCACCGGATGCTATTAATCGGAGGAAAGCATCACTTGAACGCACGGAATACTCTCTCCAAGAAGTGTGTGAATGAAATTTAGTACGAATGCTCGTCGTCGTCCAATGCACTCCAAATCATCCTACACCATAAGTACCAAGGAAAATTGTAGTTTTTGTGACAAGTTTGTTTGAGGAACAGAGAAAGGAATTTCTTAAAAGTAGATTGCACAGTGACATACCAAAATAAAGTGATAAAGAGAAGAAGTATAAGATAGCCCAGTTTGAAAAGCCGTCGCTTCTTTTCCCCGTTAAGCAAGTTGAAAATCTCAGTAACATCTATTAGATGCTGTCTTTGCGTGTACCTGAACACAGAAAGCGCAACTAAGCATGAGTGGCTGGCTCCATCCATGGTCAGTCAGATTCATCCAGCATGATAATATAACTTCAGCTATCCAAACATTTCAACCCACTAAATCACGATCACTATGATAAGAAGGATCTTTGGATATTGGCATCACAACAATGCTCCTCATATCCAGCAGTCATTTTATAATGGATTAAATTACCTGGAAAATGCATAATATGAAAGTTCAAAAAAAAAAAAAAACTTGGTCCTGATATTTTTTATTTTTTCGTTAAATGCAAATCATAAAAAAGCAGGCATTACATTTTAATTTAATAAGAAAAAAAAGGAAAAAGGAAAAGCTTCCTTGAAGAAAAGCAGGCACTATAGCTGCAACTCAGGAATCCCAGCACAGAAAAGAACTGTTCCCAGAGATTCCACACCCTAAAAACATATGAGAGCTGCCTATGCTATTATTGCTATACAAGATATCTCGAGAGTTAAGACCTTTCCTAATTGTTTCCCTACATGAACACAGATGAACATAATCCCTTTCCAAAGCAGGTTGGTTCAATTAAAAAATCTTCCTTTGACGAAAATCAATGGTTAAATTAATTTTTCATTCAAGTTTCATGCGTTGGCGTGTAGATTAAGGAAGTGGGTCATAAACTTATAGACCAAGTTGAAATTCTAGAAATCATTATCATTATGGAAACAGAGCTGAGGATTCAACCACAAACACAAAGAAAGGGGAAAACCAAGGAAAGAAGGCAAAAACAGGAGGTGCATCTAAATACCAACCGACATAAATTAATATAATCCTTAATTTCAAATGGAAGCCTTAAAGCTGTGTTTGTATTAAGGACTTATGAATGGAAAATAAAACAGAAGGGAAATAAAATTACTCATATAGCTACTTCTCAAAAAAAAAAAAAAAATTACATACATAGCCTAATATTTTATAGTTAATCAAATGAAAATTTTATTTTTCTTTTGGGCGAGTATCTATTAATTTTTTCTCATTTGTCTAACCCAACCACAAAAAAAAAATTGATGAATTTCTATTTATTATGATTTATTACATTTGCCCTTCGCTTTTCTTTTCCCTCCACAATTCCAAGTTCCAAACACACACTAAGAGAGTTTATTAGAACTTTTTGGCATGACAAACATGAGTACAAAATACATTAAATTAAAGAGCAAGTGCAGGAAGCCCCCAGGCAAACAATATCATACTAATCTCCGCATGGCTTGTCAAAAATTAGAGACCTCCCCACTGGATATAATTTCAGCATCACTTGTCAACTGTCTGCAAGAACTTGACTACCACTTCTATGCAATAACAGACAAATTTACCTAGATTTCAGCAGTAACAGAGGATTTTTTTTTTTTTTTTTTTGACAAATGTTTTTTCCAAAATGATTTATGTCACATAAGTTTCAAATTACAAATTTCCATAATTTGTATCAGTATGATTTTGTTCAGGGGTGAGGATATGAATCATAAACCTGTAAAGGTAAGGACAAAAGCCATTGACCAAAAAAAAATTACAACCGAATGTAGAACAATGCTAAGCCAATCCTGTCACTAAGAAAAGCAAATAGTGGAATTTTATAAGGATCTATCTACAGAAAGAACTGTGGAGGCCCAAGGTGGATAATTTGAATTTTTCTTCCATTGAGGGTGATTTTAATGAAGAGCTAGAAGCTGAATTTATGGAAGAGAAGTGCTGGTACCTTTGAAAATAATGACTAGGATAAAACTCTATGGCCTGATGGGTGATCTATGGCCTTTCTTCAGCATTGATGGAAGATGTTACAAGGCTGTTCAAGAGTTTTACCAAAATAGGGTCTCTGTCAGGAGCACCAATGCGACATTTATTACACTAATTCCAAGGAAGGCTGGAGCAGAAAATATTGAAGACTTTCAACCCATTAGTTTGATGAGAAGCTTGTATATGTTAATTACTAAAGTTTTGGGCCTTCTGTTGAAGAGGGCAATACCGGTGGTAATCTTAAGAGTCTCAAAATGCTTCCACCAAAGGAAATAGATTCTTGATTCGGTGTCAGTGGTTAATGCAGCGGTGAATTTTTGGTTGAAGAGTAAGGAGCCAGAAGTTATTTGCGAGCTGGATACAGAGAAAACATATAACCACGTGAACTGGGATTTTCTGGTTTATTTGTTGGAAAGGATGGGATTCGGTGAGAGATGGTGGAAATGGATTTATTGGTGTGTTTCTACCATAAGATTTTCAGTGATTGTTAAGGGAACTCCAGCACATTATTTTAGTTCATCTAGTGGCCTCCGTTAGGGAGATCCGCTATCCTCCTACTTATTTATTTTACTGACAGAAGTGTTCAGCAAAATGATGTGTAAGGCTATAAAGAAAGGCTACATTGAAGGTTTTTCAAGAGGACATAGGTAGTGGGATCCAGTGGTACTGTCTCATTTATTGTTTGTTGATGATTCCATTGTTTTCTCGAAGGAATATGTGTTACAATAGGTCATCTAAGGTGTATTTGCTTTGTTTTTAAGGCTATTTTTGGGTTGAAGATTAATTTGAAAAAATCAGAGATTATTCTAGTTGGGGGCTTGAAGAATATGGAGGACCTTGCTACAATGATCGTTTTTAAAGTTAATGCTTTACCTACAATATATTTGGGCATTCCATTAGGGGCTTCTTTTAAAGTGGTGAATGTTTGAGAGGGTGTGCTTGCTCGTGTCCGGAAAAGACTCTTGAAATGGAAGAAAAAGTACTTATCCATGTGTGGGGGTAACTCTGATTAAAAGTATGCTAAGGAAAACAACAAAGGGATTTCTTATGGGTGGAGTAGATTACATATCCCCACTTACTGTGTCAGTGATTAAAAGGCTAAGAAAAACAACAAAGGGATTTCTTATGGGTGGAGTAGGTGACAAATTCAAATATCACCATGTTGATTGAAATATAGTGTGTATTCCTCATCATTAAGGAGGCTTAGGCAGAAAAGGATTGAAGTCATTTAGGAAGGCCCTATTAGGGAAGTGATTATGAAAGTTTGCAAGTTAACAGGAGAGGCTGCAAAGGAACGTAATTACATCCAAACATGGGGCTAAATGGGGAGAATGGAACATGATAGAAAGATGTGGCTCACGGTTTGTAGTTTGCGGGGAGGAATTTTTAGGTTCTGGAATGTGTTTAAGGATAATCTTCAATGGTTTGTTGGAGTAGTAAAAGAGATAGCTTTTGGCATCATCCTTGAATTATATATGGAAGATCACCGGATTTGTCACCGGATATCTATAAGTTGGCAGGAGACAAAAATGTTTTGGTAGCAGATTATTTGGCGATGAATGGTCAGGCTATTGAATGGAATATTCTGTCAAGCAGAAATTTGTTTGATTGGGAATTGGAAAGGTTTGATATATTTCAGAAGAGTAAATTTCAGAAACCACCTTTACAACTTAGACCTCATCTCATTTTAGTCCCTACAGTTCTAATTATAACAATCAACCCTTATAGTTATGGTCAAGTTTCACTTTGGCCCATTTGCCAAATTTATTAACAGAAACTGCCACATGTCGATCACATATGATAGACACATGACATTTTGTTAGTTATATTATCTTAACAGTTGTTAATTTATTAACAGAAAATGCCATATGTCAATCACTTATGATGGACACGTGACATTTTTTAGTTACATTTTATTAACAGTTGTTAACGGAAGGACCAAAGTGAAACTTGACCATAACTATAAGGGATTGACTATTACAATTGAAACTATAGGGACTAAAATAAGATTCAATAGAAATCGCAGGTGTGTAATTTGCCCATTTTTTAATTTGGTGTATGCCACAAAAGTAGGGGGAGCAAACAAGATTGAGTGGGCTTATGCGAGGACAGGAAAGTTTGATGCGAAGTCTTATTATAGGATTTGATTGAGAGATTGGAGATTAATTTCCATAGGCTGAGAAAAATACTGAGGTATATGGTTCCTCCAAAGGTGGCATTTTTTGTGCGGTGTTTTTGAACATTGGTAGGGCTATAGAATATGTGGTCAGCAGAAGACGGCATGGCAGGTCGTACCGTTTTGTTTAACCCGACTTATTTGAAAGGAACATAATACAATAGAACAAGGAACGAGCCAACTTTATACAAATTGAAATGTTATTTTTTTGGTTTATTTAGTATTGTTGGTTGGTAGGGAGTACAAAGCCAAATTTATACTCTTTTGTTTCCTTTGTCGATAATAAGACTGTTTAGGTAGTATCATTTTTGCATCAGATGGCATTTTCTTAATCCCTGTTCTTTAGTAAACTACCTTTTTATTGATAAAAAGAATCTCTCTCCAGAAATACAGGTGCACACAGTTGTGCATTGCCGCTCAAAATTAGATACAACGAGAATTCACTTAAATTTTGAAGTAAGGTAGAGACGAAAACTTACAATGTCACATTGTAATACAGGTATGGAATGCTCAATAATGACATAAACCAATGGCCAGTTATCAAGAAGAGCACGCACAAGACTCCTTGAGTGATAAACTCTGGCATAATCGTTTTGTTTATACGAGATGCAGAATCATATGGATTGATATAATCGAACTCCAAATCAGCCAAGCACATTAGCTGCACCAAAACTGTCAACTGTCAAATTCCAAACCTTTTTTTTTTTTTACCTTTTTTTTTTTTTTAACTATTTACTTCCCATAAACACTTGTATTCTGACATAACTTCAATTTTTTTTTTCTTAAAAACAGAATCTTTATCAAACTGCTGTACAACTAAAGTATTTGACAAACCCATCCTTCTCTTTTTTAATAATAACTCATGACCTTGTATAATGACGGTGAAAGTAAGGAACATCTAAACAAATAGAAGAAGGGCAGTGAGCAATGACACAAAATCCCTTCAATTACAGTAGTACCTCTAAAAAGAACCCATAAGGGATTTAGATCGACCCTTTTCCATTTTATTAGTAAGAGAGGTTTAAGTGAACATTTAATGAGAAAAAACCCTAACTTTCGAATTGTGAAGTATCAGATAACGGATACAATGCGATTAAGAAAGAAAAAAACTATAGAGAGATGGCAGAAACTATAAATAACCCAAGTTCTAATTTCCAAAAATATATGTGTGCATCCTCAGACGGTGGGGGAGTTTGGGGGGGGGGGGGAATGACCTGGTAAACAACAATGGCGATAATAGCTACGAGGATGAAGAAGAACAATAACCAGGCGAACAGATCCCCCATGCTCTATCTCCCCTCGCGTTCAGCTTTCCTCAATTCTTCAACACTTTTTCTGACCCAGAAAATTTCGAAACGGAAATCGTTATAAGAGTACAAAAGAGCCGCCGAATTGGAACGACGAAGAAGGAGAGGTGTACAAAATGGAAGAATTCTGGGGCTTTTACTGCTTGCCTAC
Source organism: Vitellaria paradoxa (assembly GCA_019916065.1). Taxonomy (NCBI): domain Eukaryota; kingdom Viridiplantae; phylum Streptophyta; class Magnoliopsida; order Ericales; family Sapotaceae; genus Vitellaria; species Vitellaria paradoxa. The sequence goes on from CM034235.1 coordinate 5,284,293, forward strand.
GCGGAAGAGAGACAGTGACCTAAAGTTGCAGATGATCGAAGAACAAAGAACTCTCTTCGTACGATAACTGTTACCGTGTTGGGTTATAGTGAAAATTAACAGGTTGAGGGTTATTTAAAAAGTACAAAGTAAAACATACATATAAGTAACACTACCTATAATTTGTCATATAAATAATTTAAATTTTAATTTATAAAGTAAATTTATATAAAAAATGTAAAATAACTTATAAAAATTATTGATAAAAAAGATTAAGGTATAAAATTTTGTTATTTATTATAAATATTATCAAATTTCGTAAATTATTAATTTAAAATTTTTTATATAAAAACTATTCAAAAAAATGAGAAAAGTGAGAGAAAAAAAGTAAACTTCATCATTTAGTAAATTCAATATTTGAAAATATTTTAAATTTAAAATTTTAAACTTACTTATTTTATAAATGATACATAGTGTAAAAGTGTATGCTACATTTTTTAAAATATTAATTTAAAATCTTTTATTTAAAAAAGTATTAAAAAATGAGAAGAGTGAGAGAAAAACAAAAATAATCCTAACCATTTACTAAATTCAATAGTTAAAAATATCTCAAAAACTTCTTTATTATATAAATGATACGTAGTGTAAAAGTAAATGTATTTAAAATTTAAGTTTTTAAGTACAATAAAATTAAATTTTAATTGAAATGTTTTTTAATAAAATTTTTAAAATTTTAAAGTCTAAATATACTTTTTTAATAAAAATTTAATTGATCTTGTCTAATATGTATCTATATATTATTTAATAATAATTGATAATATAAGTAAAATATAATTTGTATAATTTTACAAAATTTAATATATCTAATTTATGTATGTATAATTTTACAAAACATAATGTATATATTTATTTAAATTTCAAATTCAAAGCATGGGTTTTATTATATAAATATATAATAAGTGGTAATGCGGCGAAACTTAGTGATAATTGAGACAAATGTCAAATTAAAAGATGTGTTTTATTATATAGATAATAATAAGTGATGACATAGTGAAACTTAAATGATAATTGAGACAAATGTCAAACCAAATATGTGTTTTATTATATAGATATAATATATGCATGTATAATTTTACAAAATATAACATATATAATTATTTGAATTTTAATTTTCAAATTTAAATGATGTATTTTATTATATAGATATATAATAAGTGATGAAGCGGTAAAATTTTAGTGATGCTTGGGACAAATGGTGAAATTTTAGTGATGATTTGAACAAATATCAAATCAAAGAATGTATTTTATTATATGGGCATATTTTTTAAATTGGTCAAATAGATTACCCGTTAAAGATTAAAAAAAAAAGGAAAAAAAGAAAAAATGTATAATATTCGGTCATCATTTGGCCCAAGCGCAATCTAGAACGTATAGCTTGGCCCAAAAATATATTACGTATATTCGGTCACATAATTGTTGTGTTTGAGTTTGTATAAATTAATGAAAATTTGTAAAAATAAAAATTATAATTTAATAATTTATGCAGTGCGTGAAAATTTACATTTTAAAGAAATTTATAAAAAATTGTAGAGTTCTTTAGAATTCTAAATAGGGCCAATGTAAAATCAATAAAATGTAAAGTCAAACACAAAACCAATCATAAATGCTACAATGAAGCTTGGTTTGGGAAGTAAAAAAATTAACTTTTTTTGCTGTTAACTTTTTTATGTTTGAGAATGGAAAAAAGTTAACTTTTTAATAGTTACCTTTTTAATTTTTTTGTTAATTTAACATTTTTGTCTTTCAAATTTTGAAAAAAATTTAAAATGTGAGATGATAAATTCAGTTATTTTTAAAAAAAATTAAAAAATTAGTGATTGATACCTCCAACTATCAACTCTTCTTTTCTTTTGCTTTAATTTTACATGGCATATGCCATTCTATTTTTCTTTTTTTTTAATAGATTTTTGAATTATTTTTTGAATTCATTCATTCCCTTTTCTTTTCTCATTTACAAAACCTTTATTTATTTATTCTACATCGCTAAAATACTACAATTTCATTTTTTTTATAAAATCACTAGAATTGTGACATATAATTTAATAAATGTAAAAGATCTCATAAGTTTCGAAAATAGACTCACCTGATTGGATTACGAAAAAAAGTCCATTCACTTATAAATTTCATATGAATGAACTCATGAGTTCTAAAAGTAACCCACTTGCTCACAAATTTAATATAATTGTAAAATTTATATATTTGAAATAAATTAATAATTAAATTAAAAACACAAATAAAATTCAAAATAATTTGTTTAAACACACACACACACACAAAATAAAATAAAATACACACACACACACACACATACACAAATGAATATCTAAAATTTGTTATATCTTTAATTTAAAAAATTAAATAAAATTTGAAATATTATTTAAGTTTGTGAATAATTTATTTTTAGAAAAAGTTCTAAAAAAATTTATAATTTTAAATTTAAATTGGTCATATCAATAATTTTTAACTTAATATAATTAAGACTAATAATATTTCTAATTTTGCAAAATAAGTCAAGAATTAAAAAAAAAACATAAAAAAGTATATTAAAACTAACAAACAGTTTAAAACAAAAAAGCAATCAAGTCAATTAAGTAAGTTTATAATTTAATGTATATTCTAGAGCAAATTTTATTTTTTAGGATTGGATCAGATTAGATCGAGATTTGGTAAAAAAATAACTCTAACTATTTTATGAAATTATGTAATTTTATTAAAATATTTTGTAATGTATTTAAAAATTATGTTTTATCTAAAAATTGTTATACAATTTCGTGTATCGCACGGGTTAATACTAGTTTCATAAATACAAATGTAACCTAAATATATCTAAAATTTTATATTTAAACTATTATACTTTTAATTTAATAAATTTAAAAATTAATGACAATTTTATGTTAAATTATTATTTCATCATTAAAATAATAGAAATAATATTTTAATAGATTATATGTATTTACTTCACATCAAATTAGGGAAATAAAAGATTTTTTAAGAAATTTTTTTTTTATAATTTATGATTAACACTAAAAAAAAATGAACACCTCTGCCGTGCACAACAGTCCACCAGGGAAATAAAGGATTTTTGAAGAAATTTTTTTGTGATAATTTATAACATTATAAAAAATCAACACTTCCGCCTCTTTACACTTCCTGCTTTTTGAAGAAATTTTTTTTTTTGATAATTTATAACATTATAAAAAATCAACGCTTCTGCCTCTTAACACTTCCCGCCGTGCACGCTAGAAGCCCCTGTCTTACTTTGCTTTGCTTTGTTGCTTATTAGAGAACAGAGAATAGGTTCTGTTCCACGCACAAGCCCGAAGAAATTCAAAGAAGTGCTCCAGGTAATCTGTTGTTATATAATATACTCATTTATATATATATTCGTATTAATCACAGACACGTACATACACTAATATTGTGTTTGATACAGAAGAAACGATGGAAGTAAAAGTTGCTGATGGTAACGAATATATATGTATAAAATTGGTATTGAGAAAGAGTATTGCAGCAACGTTTAATTTGGAAAAAAACGGTGTGCAACTATGGCCTTTTTATGATGACTCCAAATCGTTGGATTTCATCGGCCAAAACGCTCCAACGTCCCCTAAGGCTATCTGATGAGTCAACCTCACTCACTGTATCCATCTTCCATCCCCCTCACACTCCCCATTCTCTCTTAATCCGACTTCACACCACCCAGCATGTTTCATTTGCAGATCAAGAAGCCATTCTGGTATGTATATATACATATACATATGTATATATATATATATATGTTTCCATATACCTCTATTGATCTCTTTTGCAAACAATACACACATATTGATATTGTTGATGTGAATTGCTTACTAGCTTTTTGATGATATATATTTAGGGTCAGGTGAGTTGGATGTTGAGGATATCTGAGAAAGATGAAAATGATGTACAAGAGTTTCATAAAATCCATCCTCAAGCAAAGAGGACAGGTTTTGGTCGCCTTTTTCAATCTCCTTCTTTATTCGAAGATGTTGGTAAATCCATGCTTTTATGCAACTGCACGTAAGTTTATCTAACTATAATTTTTTATTTCATTTATTCATTTCTATCTTCCCAAAAAACATACACACATATCCCATTGTTGATTTCATCACTTCATTTCTTTTCTCTTTGCTGATTAATAAGACGAATGCAACATCATCATTCCATTCTTTCCCAAAATTCTTCACCATCTCCAAATATATTCACGCAACATTATTAGAAATTAATACATTATTCATTTGTTCAATACTGTTCTTAATTAATTAATTTGGAGATAATAAGCTAGTAAAAAGCTATTGACACTCTATTATATAAAAAGGAAATATCACTTATATGATGAAGTATTGGAGTGGTAGAAGCTTTTTTTTTTTTTTTGAGTGAAAATTTTATTTCCAAATAACTTTATTTTCACAAATGAGCATTCATGCTATGTGCAATTAATTAAGTTAGCTAAGTGGTATATATTTTTAGTTAAAATTAATTAAGTACGCAGGGATTGTGGAGTATTTACAAAAATAAGTGATGGAATTTATTATAGATGGTTTATGTAATACACGATTACAAAGGGGTTTACAGAAATAGACTTAGGGCGAAGATAGAAGCGTGTCGAGACAGGCCTCAGACTACCGCTTAAATAGAAAAAAGAAAATACTATTCGAACCCGAAAATTTACAAGTTAGAATCTGAAATTATTGCTTTATGGTACATCTTTTTGACAAAACAATACCATTGTTATCTGCGTGTACTGTAGAGGTGCAGTCGGTCGGCCAACAATGGAGACAAGGATGGTAGTGGCACCGAAAGTGAATTTGTCACTTTGTGGAGTTGGAAAGTGAGTTTGTCGCTTTGGAGATGTGGAAAGTGAATTTGTCACTTTGGCAGGTAAAAGGAATCCTGGCACATGGACGGCCAGCTTTGGGTGGACAACTGTCCACGATCCCTTAATCTGATGCGATGCCTTTGCCTTTATTCTGACGGAGCAATTCAATGGCTGCTCCCAAAACTTCTTCTGTTGGAGGATCGTCCTCAGGATTCTGGCTTTCTCCAGCCAATATGGTGTCATCTCCTGAATGGGCAGAATAGGAATCTAGTGACATAGCAGACCTGTGCTGATTAAGTTTTTCATCTTCGAATTCATCACTGAATTCATTCTGAAGATATTCCAGGCATTTGGCTAATAGGGCTCTATTGGAGATATTGGGATGTCTCCGCTTAATACCCAGTTTGAGCCTTGTCATATGATTCGACTTAGAGTCAGAATGATCAGGACTTTGAGCCACTTGTTTTTGCTTGAAACTTAATATTACCTTAGTAATCTTAGAAATTAACTCAGGCAACTCAATTTGTTTCCACCATTGAAAATGAAAGGTTCTCATTAGGTGAGGAATGCCTTGATCATTCTCACTGACTGTTAATCCCCATTTCCATATCCAAGGGATATTAAATTCAGCCCAAAAATAGAATTGGGACTGTCCTACAAATGATTTTGTATTTAAATCGCTTAATATAGGATGAACCTCAACCCAAGAGTCATATAACTCCTGCAAAGGATGAGGTGTAAGATCCATTGGTGGTCCACGAAATTGCCACTGTTTAAAGAACCAGCGGGGAATTATTTTTGTTTTTTCAAAAAAGTCTTCTCTAATTCTTATGAACCAAAAGTGTTTTCTTTTTGCATTTTCGCAGAGAAAAGTGTATTTCCAGGCATTAACATAATCTCAGAAATTCAAAGAGTATTCTTTTTGTGGATCATGAGGGATCCTAAGTTTTTTGGTTTTCATAGGGTCATTACCCCAGTCAACTAACATGTAAATTTTAGAGATAAAACACTGACTATAATTAATCTGTTGACCAACTCTATCATTTGGGTAAAAGTGACGTATTTCCACTGATCCGGTAATTTTTAAAATTTCTTCATATATATACCGGTATTTGTATTCGGGTACTGGATACGAAGTCTGATCCATATACTTTTGTTTGATGTAAAATGGATCACTGATCCAGTGATCATCTTCTTCTTCTAGAGGCAAAATTACTTCCTTATATGGGCTCGTAATATATACAGGCTCCTTTTGCAAAACTTGGGCTGCAGTTTCAGGTTTAAAACCCTGAGCAGATGATTCAGCAGACTTAGAATCTGACTGTTTATATTGGGCCATGACTGCCTTCAATTGGGCTTTCTTTTTATTAAGGTAGTCATTTAGATCAATAAAATTTGGGCCTTCTTCACCTAAAATGTTGAAGGGATTAGCTGCTGGGCCTAAAGCACCAAGATTGGACCAAGAAAATTAGCCTCGCTGTCCAGTGGTCAGATTAGATCTGCCACGACCTCGTTGATGGGGCTTAGATCCCCTTCCCCTACTGCTACTCATGATCCCTGCAAAAATTCACAAGTTAAAAAATCAGGTAGTGAATTAGATTCACCCTTTATATATTCGACTGTAAAATCGAAACAGGATAATTGAGCTTGCCAAACAGCATAGATATGTTTGGAAACTAAATTTTTGACATCCTTTTCAAGGATTTGTTTTATAGCACTACAATCAATACGAACAAGAAAATGCTGATTTAATAAATCATCTTGAAATTTTGTGATTCCTTTAACGACAGCAAGCATTTCTCTTTTGATAGATGGATATGCCATCTGGGTTGGGTTCCATTTTTCCGAAGAGAATCGAATCAGATATTCCTGATTATTCTCTGGATTGCGCTATTTTAGAATAGCGCCATAACCAATTTTACTGGCATCTGTCTCAACAATCTTAAACCACTTAGGATTGGCAAGTGTGAGACAAGGCAATCGCTGAACTTTTGCCTTAATTTTTTGAACAACATATGTATGTTCAGTAGTCCAAGGATTATTTACATTTTTCTTGGATAAGCGAGCATATAAAATGGCTGCGTCTTTACCCTAATCCTTGTAATAATCTGAGATATAATTCAGACTACCCAGAAACCGTTGTAACTGCTTTAGATCAGTTATTTGGTCTGAAAATTTTGAAGCAAATTCAATACTTCTTGCAATAGGACTTATATTCACATGCTCAATGTTATGTCCAAGGAAACGGACTTTGGTTTGGAAGAGTTTTATTTTTGGAAAAGAAATAACCAAACCACTTCTTTTAACAATCTCCTTGAAGTTAGAAAGATGTTTAAAATATTCTTCAAGGGTTTTAGAAAAGATGAGTATATCATCAATATATACTAATATATAATTAGTATAAGGAGTGAATATAGAATTCATAATGTTCTGAAATTCAGAAGGAACATTTTTCAAACCGAATGGCATAACATTCCATTCATAGTGTCCAAAAGGGACAGTAAAACCAGTTTTATAACGGTCTTTTTCTTGGACTTGGATTTGCCAATATCCAGATTTTAGATCAAATTTTGAAAATATTTTGGCATCATAAAGACGATGCAAAAGATCCTTTTTATTAGGAATGGGATACCTGATCCATTTTAAAACATTATTCAACGGTTTATAGTTTATAACTAAACGAGGAACACCACGTTCTTTTTCTGCGGCGTTGTTTACATAAAAAGCAGTACAACTCCATGGGGAGTGTAAATGTCTTATTAACCCTTTTTCAAGTAAAGAAGAAATTTCTTTTTACATAGTTCCAAATATTCTGAATTCATTTGGCTAGGATGAGCTTTAGTGGAATTTGATTTTCATTAAAGCTATCCTCATAGGGAAGAAAAACAGAATGCTGTTTTCGATTCCAAAAAGCATTTGGGATGTCAGAGCAAACTTCATTAAGAAATTCATTTTGAAGTTTTAAAATCTTTTCTTTAAGAAAAGGTCGTTGCAAAGATTCAGAAATAGTCATTGATTGAATTTCTGATTGAAAAAAACTAATTTGTTGAGTCTTCAAAACAACATGCTCTAATTCATTGAGAAGTAGAGTTTGAGGTTCAGTTATGAACTAAAAAGAGAGAGATTTGTTTTTATACTGAAAATATATTCCAGTAGAGTCAATTTTAGAAATTGGCATAATTTTTCGAAAAAAAGGAGTTCCGAGAATTACATGTTGAGATAAATTCTTAACAAGTAAAAATTCTGTTGGAATGCAAATATTAGAATTGCAGACAGAAACATTTGTTAATTTATAATTAACATGCAACGTGTTATTGCTAGCAGAAGTAAGAGACTGAGTTGTTTTTTCAAAATAGTTCGTAGGAACTAATCCTTTATTGATGCAGTTTAGATCTGCACCACTATCCATTAAAGCAATAAGGTTTTTAATAACATAAGATTCATTTATAATAATCTTAACCTTTATTAACCATTTTTGAATGGTAATCCCTTTTAACTGATGTAAATAAGGTTGATCTTCTTTCTTGGAAGAAGAATCAGGAGAGCTAGTTTGACCAGCTTCTAAACGTAGAAGTCTTTCTTGAGTCTGATGAGATTCTGCTTTAAGAGCGGTAATCTCGGTTTTAAGAAGATTAACTTCTCTTTTTAAGTCCTGAATAGATACAGGTTGAAAGGACTGTAGAGGGTCTAAACTAAGACGTCTAACTACATCTTTCATACTATAACCTTCTGGTTTATAATTGGAAGATTGATCAGATGGTTCTATAATAGAGGTAAGAATTTGTCTTTGAAGTTCCGGATTCTGGATCTTAGAGGCCAGAGTGATCAAATCATCTTGATCTTGGGTTAAGACAGAAATTTTCATCCTTTGCATAGCTGCTATGGCAGTATCAATTTCACTAGAAGTCTTACAATGACATTCAAGCTGCGAGCTATCACTAGAATATTCGTATTCTAGAGGTTCTGGATTAGATTCATAATCTGAGTGTGGATTGGATTCTAACACTAGAGCTAGAATTTTTTGCTTAGAGTCTTCATCTATATAAAGCTCTTGGATTTTATTCTTAAGAGAACACTTGCTGGCAAAATGGCCAAGTTTTCCACATTTCCAACATCTAATTGGAGCTCGGGATTTTTTGAATCTAGACTTAGATCTAGAAGTCGGAATAGAGGGCTTATAGAAGTCCTTTAGAGGTTTTCTTTTCCTAGTTTTGTAGGAATAATTTCTAGATTTCTTAGTCTTATTTTTAAAAGGTTTTGAAAGCTTAGACTTAGGAATATCAAAGGCGAATTGATCGCAGAAGTCACCTAGTTCCTTTCGTTCAGAAAGTCTCTGTTTCTTTAATTGACCTTTAAGTTTAAGATCGTTACAGAGAGCTAAACCCGCTTGCTCACAAAAATAAAATAATTTATCATAAGTGAGATGTGCAAAAGTTATGACAGCATTATTGGTGGCTAACCTAATGGATTGCCTAACTTTTTCGGCAAAAAGAGAAGGAAGACCATCAAGAAATTTAGATTTCCAATGGTCGGCTCCAGCATCGCTTAATTGTACTACGCGAGCTAAGAAAGTATCCTTATACCACCTATAGTGACTTAAGGAATAACACTTTAAATTCTAGAGAAGTGTCCTAATGGTTTCACTATTACTGGTGATTTGACCAGTGAAATGTTCCATCATCGCACAGATCAGTGTATATATTGCATCTTCTTCGTGGATCGAAACTGTGGAAGATGACTGAGGAGTAACTACAGTCTCTTGCTTAATTTTAGTAGCACGAAGAATTAGATCTCTTTGCTCATCACTAAGGACGTGATCCCACCAACCACGGAGGGTACCTTCAAACCCTGAAACTATATTTAGGGCTGTTTGTCTATCACTTATGCCGTTAACTTTTTGAACTGTGGCATAAATTGTCATTCGATGACACTGTTGAAAAAATTAGTTTATTAAATAGACCATCGATATTCCAAGAATAGGCTTAGCGAGGAGCAAAGGCTACTTGCTGAGTACCTAAGTCTTCTATTTCCTCGTGGAGGACGTCTGCTAGCGTGGGTCTAGTATAATAGAATTTGCCTAGAGGTCGAGGTATAGTTGTAGAAACTAACCTATTAATTTGCGGAGGATCAGGAGGTTTAGGTTCAATATCAGTTTCAAACTCAGAAAAGGATGATAGACTCAAAGTTTCTATTTTTAGAGTTCCAAATTGTTGTTGGATTCGGTTGACTATAGATTCAACAGATAATTCGAGTTGCCTAAAACCTTCAACAGGTTCGTTAATGGGCCGAATGATGGGATCTTTAAGATCAGATTGAAAGGAAGTTGATTCCATAGAAGTAACAGATGTAAGGGTAGAAATCTGCTTTTGAACAGAGGCAAGCTTTTGCTCTATTCTTGTAAGCTGAGCACCTAGAGTACTCATAAAAACATGAGAATAGTTAAGTTGTTTATATAATAAAATTATTTCTGGTAGAGCTTTTTCAGGAGGTTGGCCTACATAGGCGGTGGCTTCTAAGTGGGGTGATTTAAGAACTAAAGACTCAGATGGAGGATGGACCGAACTAACAATTCGACCATCTTTGGTTTGCCAAGTTTTTTTTAAAACGTTTATTTGCTCATGAAGAGTTTGTAAATAATATGGCAAAAACCAAGGAATGAAAAATTGAATTTTGTCAGTTTGTTCCAACGTAGAATAATACTGAATTTTATAAAATTCTCGCTATTCTAGTGTGAAACTAAAAAAATACCAGTTTCTAAAAGTTTGATTTCTAGGATCTTCGAAGTCATTGGAAATGCTAACTCTTAGAGAGCTGCCATGAGTTAAATCTAACTTACCTTGTACGGTAAGTGTTCCTATATAAGGTGTATTATTCATCTAAGGTAGTTGAAAACTCATCTCAGATGAGGTTGGAGAAGTAGGTCTCCTAGGAACCGAACTAGAATCTGGTTCTTGGCGATAAACGCCTTGAGGAATTTGAGAGGAAGATACTCTTAATCCTTGAATTTCTTCAGAAGAAATTTCAGAAGGAGGTTCAGACACTCTATAAGGGTGTTGAGATGTATTGGATTTAGAATCGAAAGGTTGAGATCTAGTAGATTTAGAATCTACAGATGCTCTGGCTGGTAAAAACCTAATTTTGTTAGTTGGAGAGAAACTGATCTCTATATCTCTAGTTTCATGCTGGACTATTTGGTCTATTTCTTGCTGAGTTGGCTCTATTGGGTCAACTGTTCTTGGAAGAGTCCATTGAGAAGGAAATTGAATCTCATCCCATCTAAGAACTCTATTCGTAGCAAGATTTGAAGACAATAAATTTGTCTCAATAAAGACAGTTTGGTCTTTTAAAGTTATGTGCTTAGCTCGAGGACATAAAGTTCTCAGAAGCTTGAAATGGATTCTATAAATTATGGCTATAGTCTCGGATCCAGGCAAGAAATTATATCCATGCGTCTGGACTCTCAAACTTAAAGTTTTAGAAAGATTGCGATCTGTAAAGCTTGATATTTAAGGGTGGGAAAAATCAGTTCGAATTGAATTGAGTAATTTTAGTTTGTTTGGTCTAATTTTTTTTTTTAATTTAGTTTGATTTATTTTTTGTTTATTTTAAATTTTAACTTTTGATTCGATTGGATCTCTTTGTTAATATTTCGGTTAAAATCAAATATTATTAATATATTATATTTAGAATTTGTAATTAATATAATTATTGAATTAATATTTAAAATTTATAAATTGGTTTATTTCGGTATTTATTTTTTTAAAATTTCAGCTTTGGATTTGATTTGGTTCCATATATAAATTCAATTTGGTTCTGCTGTTAAAACTATGACCAAAAAATTTCAATTTAATTTGAGTTTCGCAAAAAATTGAGCAATTCAATACTCACCCCTAAGTCAATATATTCTCTGGCTGAAAGGGGAGGTTGATAACAAATATGTTGTCAATACCATGACATCAGGTATATAGATCAAAATTTAACCATCTAAATTTATTTAATTATTTTTAATTAAAAAATATGTAAAAATATAAATAATTTTTTGTAATTTTTGATAATTTTTAATATTTTTTGTAATTAAAATAGTCCCATAGAGAATTTTTTTTTTTTAATTTTTGCGTATGTTTGTAGTGCAAAATATTAGTACAAATTGGTACATGTAATAATCTTATAATTTGTGTAGTGCATAACAAATTGTAGGGTTTCAAATGCAAGTGTGACAAGGGAAGAAACGGATTAACGTTGGTTTGTAGCGTCAGGCAGTTGATTGGGCGTAAAATCGTATGATGTGGTACCAGTACAAGGTTTTGTTTGGATAAAAAAATAAAAAATAAATTTTTGTGTAAGTTGAAAAATACATTTTGCTAAAATTAGAAATATACTCTTTTGTACATCCTTGATTTTTTGGTATTAAAATAAAATTAATTTTTTTAATTTCGATTTGTACAAATTAAAACTAAAAAACTAAATTTTATTTTTTATCCAAACATGGCCTAATAGTATTCTATTCCGAGAAACGGGTAACCTTAGTTAGGGAGAGTTCAAAGTGATAAAAAATGAGATAAGACGTAATTCATAATTTGTGTAGTGAGATAAAAAATAAATAACTTTTGGAGATTATCAAAGGTTTCAGAATTTTTTTTTTTGGTAAACCAAACGCAACCTTAATCTCCAATTGATAAATCTAGGATAGTTATTTTTTAAGTTTTTTTTTTTTTTTTTGGGTCTTTCTATAACTTTTTTTTAATTCATTTTAATTTTTTATTTAGTAATTTTATGTATGTTATTCAACTTTTAAAAAAATTATGAAAAAAAATCAAATTTTTCCTCACAGAGTTATGGTATCTGCGGCCACAAATCAAAACAAAATTTCAGCTTCAAGATGGACTCACGGAAGCCGAGCATTTCTCTTAATTTAATTTGTTGGATATTTATGTACAAAATTAGTAGAATTTGTTTCAAAATGCATTTTACAGCAAGAAATCCATGAAGCATGTGAATGGGAAGCTAAACTGGGCGACCTTCTCTGCTTCGCCGGAGCAAGACGAACCACTGCCGCTGCCTAGTGGTTTCCGGCACAAATAGAAATTTCTTGACCCCAACCTCATCAACTTTTCCTCTGCCTTCAAGCCTGCGTAATTGAATTCATGAACTCCCCTTTCAATTTTCAATACTTTCGTAACAATAATAAATAAATAAAGTTCACTTTGTAATGAGATTTGCTTGAAATCTTACTTTGGTCCCGCTTTATGTCTTGATTTTGTTTTTATATATTATTAATTAAAAATACGAACTTTTCATTACTTACAATACCAAATTTAAGACCATCTAACGAAAATTAATTAGAAATACAGATTCTTAATTATTCAAAGAAAATTAAATTATACTTGATATTTTTATACCCTATTCTTAATGTCACTATAACTATTATATTTTAAATTAACTTACTATACATCATATTTTTAAACTGTTTAACTTTAGATCTTTTATCAAATTTATTAAAAAATATTACACGTTTATTAATGTGCAATGGACGTGATGTTTTTAATCGAATTTTATTAACAAGTGGCATAAAGAGTAATAGGAGATAATTTGCCCCGAAAGGGGTAGTCGAGTTAGTTCGAATGGTGGGCTAAAGAGCCTGGAACCAATAGGTTCCGGGTTCAATTCCTCTTGGGGCAGTCCTTCCTCTAATTGTGGAAGGCCATCTAATAGGTTTCTCGGCTGAGCCGATCAGTCAGGACTTGCCTAGACTCGTTTACCTTCTCGTGATTCTTTGCAGGCTAGGGTTACGGGGTGGGTTTCACCCAGTGCGCACCCATAGGTAGTAACTGCGAGTTTCTCCCCGACCCCAGAATAAGAGATAATTTAAAGTCCCAAAAAAAAAAAATAAAACATAACATAACATAACAATACTAAAGCTTTGAAATGAAATCGATGATAAACCTACCCACATAGAGGGGTGGACATGGACCTAGGTGGCCGAAATTACAAACCTAACCCTGGCCCACCTAATTTAATTAAAAAATATTTTTTAATATTTTATGAATTTTATTTATAATTTTCTTTAAGAAAATATTATTTTAATATTAAAATATGTATTCTTAAATTTGTTAGCTAGAAATATAATTTAAAAATATCTAAAAATGAAATGAATTAAATAGACTCGAGCCAATTTGACAATGCTGTCGTTCTTTTGTTGTTATTTTTCTATTGCCATTTTCTATTTTTTGTTTTCTATCGCCATTTATTTTTTCTGAAATGAAAACTGAAACTACATTTGGGAATGCAAGTTTGTTTATAATTATTAATTTTTTATTTTAGAAAATATTTAATTTTATTAGTTTTAAAAAATTAATAGAAATTCATAAAATATATTTTATATTAATTAATATAATTAATTAAATTAATACAGTAAATTATTTATTAAAATCATGTAATTCAATAAATATAAAATAAATTATATTATATTATTTATTAAAAATAATTTAATAAAATATATTTCATATTAAGTAAATAATTAAATTAAATTAATTATTAAATTAAATTATTTATTAAAATTATTTAGTAAAATATATTTTATATAAATTAAATTAATTAAATCATAAATAATTTAATTATGATATTTATTTAAAATAATTTAATGATAATTATTAAATTAAATTAAACTAAATTAAAAATTAATGTAATTTAATTATTAATTATTTTATATAAATTAATTTAATTATTAAATTAAATAAATTAATTATGATATTTATTTTAGATAATTTAGCAATAATTAATTATTAAATTAAATTAATTAATTAATTTAGTTTTATTATTAATTAAAAATAATTTATATAATTTATTTAATTTATTGAATTTAATTATATTATTTATTAAAATAACTTATTTTAATAAAATATTTGAATCCAGTCATACGTAGTCACGTGGACCATATATAGATATATATATTGATAGGTGAGCGAGGAAAAGGGTTTCGAGTTTTACAAAACTTTAAAAAAATTTATAAAATTTAAAGTTATATCCATTATACCAATTACGAAATTACAATTCTTATAAAGAACATTGGGAGTCAAAAAAATAAGATTAACTTAGATAATTTAAAATAATTTATGAGTATATAATTCGTACAGTTATATTAAAAGTTAATAATTTTAAAATTTTTTACTGTTTTACGAAAATTTGTCAAACAGTAATAACAATAATAATAATAATAATAATAATAATAATAAAATATTTAAGTTTCAGTTTTTATGCGTGGTGGACACAGTACAGAGAAGGAAAACTTACTCTCTAAGCTGAACTGCGAGTAATGAAGCTCGAAACGCCGAGGATCGGTTTCGTTCACCAACGGCCGCCTCATCTCCTTCACTTGAATCTCTAACGCCGCCTTTATCAAATCGTTCACGGTATTTTCCGGCAACATCACCACCTGTACGGGCCCCAAACTTCCCTGGATATTCACGTTCAGCAGCAGCTTCGTTAACCTCGGGACCCCCCCAATCGGAGGCGGCGGCGGAGTCAGTTTCTTGGGGACGTTGATGAAACCGGCGGGACGGCGCACCAGTTCGGAATGCGCATGTGAGTCAGACGCAGGCGGTAGAAGTCGGCGGCGGTTATGCGGTTGCCGCGAAGGCATTGCTTTTGTGGATTTAAATTTTCAAATCGGCAAGCAACAGTAAAATTGAGAGTGAGTTTCAAGGCTCTCTCTCTCTCTCTATATATATATATACACACATATATATACAAAAGGCAGAGGAATGTTAAGGTTAGGATATTGTATTACGTCACATGATTATATATATACGTCTGGGACGGGAACAGAGAGGGGAGGCGAAGGTTCCCGGAAAGTGTGATGTTCTGTCGTTGCTCTCTAATTTTCTACTTTCTATCCATTTCAATTTGACAAAGATTTGCCTTAACCCGCTGTAATCAATTCCATTTGGTTGTATCGTGCGGATAAAGCAAGTAACAATGGTGCCTTTTTCATAGTTGCACCTTACCCCTTAGACCTTAGGGAGTGTTTGGAATGTACAGGTATAAAAAAAAAACAAAAATGGGTATAAAACATTGTAAGTGTAAATTCTATACTACTAACAGTTGTGAGCGTAATACATTATCTTTGATTATGATTGGACAGAAAGTATAACATCTGACCTGTTGAAGAGGGAAAAAAACGCATGCTCTTTTTTTTTGCATCGGCTCCCTCCTGTTATCTTCTCTATGTAACTTGTAAGAGAGACAATGTTAAAGATCTGATTGGTGGCAGGTGGTTGGCTAGGTCCTTTGACGCTTAAGTTAACGAGAAGAAAAAGATCATAACTTTTAGTGTAGGTTCCAAACATAACTCTTTTTTTTTCCCTTATCTTTTATATATTTGGCAGTGTTAGGAATTAAATAAAATATTACAAAATTCTACAAAATCTCTACAAATACGAATTACGAGATAGTAAAATTTAAATTCTCTACTCACTGCACAAAACACGAGATATTAAGGTGGCATTTGGTTTACTTTTGTATCTTGTATTTTCTGTTTTTGTTTTATATGTTAAAAATCTCAAAAGGAGAAAACAGAAAATGTTTTATTTTCTTTATTTTGAAAATTTCTTTTTTTTTTGTTAAAAATTCTCAAAACGACTTTTTATCATTTTTTATTTCATGTGTAAACTCATTTTCAATTTTCGAAAATAAATTTTAAAAACACAAGTAACTAAATGAATTTTAAGCTATCTTCCTTATTTTCAAAAATACAAAATAAAAAATGACCTCAAAATAAAAAATAGAAAATAAAACAAAAAATAAAAAATAGAAAAATAAACAAAATGAGCCCTAACTTTTACAAATTTATACAATTCTAAACACACTAGAGAGAGAGAGAGAGAGAGAGAGAGAGAGAGAGTGAGTGTGGTATTTCATGTTCTCCGTGTCAGGAAATGAGAAAGCGAAGGTTTTTCCTTCCTAAGTTAAGGAGATCAAGATGTGAGGGGTTGCCATGTGTTATCGTGGTCTCTCAGCATATTTTGTAATGATTAATTGAGTTTGGAAATGACTGTTACAATTTATTCATGTAATGCAGTTATATTTAATTTAAAAAAATAACAATTAATCTGTACAGAGTATTCACGTGCTATTTTTTTATAATAAATTATTGTTTGTTTTTAATATATAATTTCTTATTTATTTTAACAATAAGTTATTAATTTAAAAGCGAGTAAATTTATTGTTAATAAATTATTTTAATAAAAAATATTTAATTTTAATTTTAACAAAAATATTTATTCTAAATTCAATAATAAATCAATTCTTAATATTATTTATTTACATATATAATTTTAGTAAAAGAACTTTAAAACAATATTCATTTTAATAGTAAATTATATTAATAAATATATAGTTAATAATAAATTATAATTTACACAAAATTATTTACTAAAATTATTATTAACTAAAATAAAACTTTAAAGTAAATTTATTTTTATTTATTGAAAATAAAATATTATTTTGATATAATAAATCATTCTAATCATAAATTATTTTTATATTAATTAATGTATTTTTAATTAAATAAATTATTATAATATAATGGCTATTATAAATTCATTTTTTAGATGAGTAAAAGAATGTTAGAGAGGGATAAGAGAAGTGTAAATATCTTTTACTACATCCTCATTACTTGGCCCCCTAAGGTAAAGACTTGCTCTCATTTTAACTGTTACCTTTGTAACTTCTCACATTTTTTACTCTCACACCAAATGCACCCTTAGGATTTGATTGTAAAATATATGATTCACTTCTAATTTAAAAGTTAAGAAATTATTTTTTCTGATTTAGGTTAAAATACAAAATTAGTTTATTAATTTATTAAATTTAACTGAATTTGTACTTCAAGAGTCAGAATTAATTGAGAAAAATATTTTCATAAAAGATAAATAGATAAAAATATTTTTTACCAATTCTTATATTAAAATGAAACATTATTTTGTTTAAGCAACTCAATTTATCTCTATTTTTTTAATAATATTTTTATACGACTACAAATGAGGTAGATATATTATAAGTATGAC
Source organism: Vitellaria paradoxa (assembly GCA_019916065.1). Lineage (NCBI taxonomy): Eukaryota > Viridiplantae > Streptophyta > Magnoliopsida > Ericales > Sapotaceae > Vitellaria > Vitellaria paradoxa. The sequence continues at coordinate 5,302,236 of CM034235.1, forward strand.
AGAAGTATTTTTAAATTTAATTTTTTTTTTGATAATTTTGTAATTCAGTCCAAATTAGAAAAGAGTTATGTACTTTAAAATAAACGGGGATCATATATTTTTTACCACAAAAAGTAAAGTGTAATTATTTTTTTATATTATCCAAATTCTAACAATCGTTATTTAATTATTTGGCTTAATATTATATGTATGTGGATTTTTTTATTTTTAATTATTTTTAAATAATTTTTACATAATGTGTGAATTACACGATCACAAGTTATTAAAAATAAAAAAATGTATATTAAAAGAAGACGTGGCTTCTTTTGTGTTTATTAAACTAGCCTAACAAAAATATAAATGTGCATTAACTTAAAAAATATTCACTTTCACAAATATATTTGTCACATCCCTATTTTAATTGTCTGGGACGGACAGAGTGAGAATATGGGAACTAACTAAAACTGATTAAAATCTAGCTCAAGTTAAGTCAATATCATAAATATCGATTAAAATATTAACAAATGTTCCTCATTCCCATATAAAAAGAATATTAAAGAATATCACTAATAATGGAACAATGAAATAATCCAGTTCAACGTCATCTTGAGGACAGCCTCTAAGACGTACACTGCTAAAACATATATTATAATCAAGTTTATAACTTTCAAAATTATAATATCATGAATGTAAATATCAGACCCATGCTCAAGGTCACACAATTTATAATATTAATAGTTTAACTCTCATTTAAGAAAATAAATACAACTATTATTATTCATAGTTAAGATCGGATTTAGACTACTTAAGTTTAAACTGTCTATGTATCTTACCTTGGGAATCAGGTCACTGTAGTTTCTAACTTTATTATTTAATATTCACAACTCAACTCTTCACCAATAAATCACGTACTAAACATTATTATAGTTAATAACTTCAGGATATCAATACACAACCATAATATATGTAATCTCATGCAATGGGTAATTACGGAATGTAATGCCAATGCATGCTCTCAAATCTCCAACTACCCCCAACCTTATTCGGGGACGAGTGACGCTTGAATTGTTTACGCTTACAGCAAATGTATATCTCAATATATATATATATATATATCAAGTGGAGAACTGACTTACACCCCCATCGGTGTAAGATTCAGGGGAACCGAGTCGCTGTAGTTTCTAATTTTATTATTCAATATTCACAACTCAACTTTTCACCAATAAATCACATACTAAACATTATTATAATTAATAACTTCAGGATATCAATACACAACCATAATATATGTAATCTCATGCAATGGGTAATTATGGAATGTAATGCCAATGCATGCTCTCAAATCTCTAACTACCCACAACCTTATTCTAGGACGAGTGACGCTTGAATTGTTGACGCTTACGGCAAATGTATATCTCAATATATATATATATGAAGAACTGACTTACACCCCCATCGGTGTAAGATTCAGGGGAACCGAGTTACACCATCTGACACTTCTGTTAGGGAATTAAGTTACACCACTAGTCAAGTATTTGCTTAACTTAAATAGGATCCAACTACAGTTTAAAGAAAATCTCATAATAATATCATCTCAAAATTAACGTCCTAACTCTAATGACTAATCTCTAATTATATACATCAACTAAGGATCATCTGGTATTTTTAAAATCTCATTTTATCATTTTTCTCAAAATCAAAGATCCCATCCATATATATGACCCATGCCTTGGCATGTAAATAATATCAATATGATACTCTCGGCTAATCAATAATCATAATATCAACTGGATGATAAAATCCAGCCCTATGCATATGATATGCTTAATCATGTAAAATAAACAATAATATCTCAACATTAATAAAAGTAAATTGTGCTCAATCATCCATAATGACATTTCATAGTCTCAAAATGTGCATAATTTCAACATATCTTCATCATATATAATGTACCATTCAAATCGCGTTAAAAAGATCTCAAATTGGATCAAAAAGACCTTCCCGTGGGAAGGGTACGAGAAGAGTACTTGAAGTCTAAAACGCGCAGGGAGGCCGCTATGAGTCGCTAGAAGACATCGAGAGCATCCCAGCCTCACTGGAAGCTCGTAAGAAGTTCGCAGAAAGCCCATTCTCGTGACCTACGGACCACAACATAGATTTAAACTATTACGAGCTCGATCCGACACACAAAATACCCAAATCCGAGCACTTGGAACCCAGAAATGGAACCACAACCAACGACAACAATGTATATCTCAATATTATGACACAAAACTTAAGAATGAACAAGTTTGAACATATATATACAAACCCACAAAATTTGTATATACACATATATATGCACATATATCACCATTTATCAAAATCATCACACACACATACACATATATATCAAACTACTCTAAATTATTCTCTTAATCTCAAAATAAACATAAAATCGTCCAACCTACCTCGAATTTGAAGAAAAGATGAAGAAATCCCAAAACTTCAAAACTTCTCTCCTCCATATCTTTCATCTCGAACAAAATGACCACGATACAACAATGCCACTATGATCATAATCTCGAAAATATCAAAGTCTGACTATCTCCAACCATTGGCCTTCACTTTTTCTTTCTTCCTTCTCTCTCTTCTTTTTTTTTCTCTCTTTTCCTTTCACTCTTTCTCTCTTTTTCTCTTTCCCCCTCTCGTTTACCAGGTACCCAAATGAATAAAAGAAAAGAAGAAAAAGAAAAAAAAGAGAAAAGAAAAAATAAAAGGGATTGGGCCTTAGGCCCAACTCCAAGCCCACTAACCGCTTCAAGCCAATCTCCATATAGGAAAATAAAATAAACCCAACAAAGTAGACCAAACCTCAAGTCCAAATATTTTAATTAATTTTTTTCAAAATCCCAAATAATTAGTCAAAATAAAATACTGAGTGTTACAATAGTTCTATTAAATATTAATATTTTAATTTATCCCTCAATATTAATTTAATTATATGCCATACATTTTGCGGTTACTATCTATGTAAGTGTGCCAACTTGAAAAAACATTCACTAAAATCCTTAACATATTCCATAACATTAATTTAATTACGTGTTATATTTTTACAAATACCGTATTATTACTTTTCAAAATAGCACGACAAAAAATTTTAATTATTTTTTATTTCAAAATTTATCAAATGTATTGTTTTTGTAGTAATAAAAAATTCTAATTTTAGGAATCCTTGTGCCAAAAATAAATTTAATTTTCTTACAAATAATTTTGTAGTGTTTAGAAAAGTCATTATATGATGAATTAAAATTTTTTTAACCATAGATCATATTATTAAAAATAAAGTATAATAAAATAACTATTTAAATTGAACCAATATAAGTGACATAAATTTATTTCATCATATTATTACTTTTCAAATAGCATGACATAAAATGTTAATTATTTTCATATGATATTTAAATGTTCAAAATTTATCAATTGCACCAACTGATAAACTATTATTTTCAAAATAATAATAATAATAATAATAATCAGTTATATTATTTCAAAGATACTTATGTCTAAATAAATTTTGATTTTTTGAAATAATGTTACATTCCTTAGGAAACTGATTATAAGTTCTAAACTATATTCTGTGAAACTTATATATATATATATATATATATATATATATATTATAATTTCTTACTTTATGGACAGCACAAGTTAATTACTAGTTTATTTAAAAAGGCAGAAGTCCTGGAAATGCATAAGTATGATCATAATTTTTTTAAAATAATTCAATTAAATTACACTAATTAAAGAAAAAATTATGATAATCATGAAATATGCTTCAATCATATCCATATATCAATAAACATAACGAAATAAAAAAATACATATATCAATAATATAATATAATAGCCATAGCAATTTGGATTTTTTAAAAAAATTACGTGAATATTATTAAAATTTAGAAGTGGCATTAGTTAATATGCACTGCGTTAAGAATTCTTGGGAGTCATCAGCCTATTATTCCTGACGTACCTTTGATCCGTTGAGCGAGAGGCCTTCCACACGGGACTCCCAAGAGCAATCGGCTCCAACGGGTGGAGCTAAGCTAACAAGGCCTCACATATGGGAAGGCTCACCCCATTGGAAAATCAGGGAGTTGATCTTATTATCGACTTACGAAAATCATTTATTAATCCACAACTATATGTATAAATTTTCAAATAAAATTTATCAAATATCATCACTCATATTTTTCCTAAAATGTGTACTTTCTAAATTTCAAACACTTAATTATGATAAAAAAATGTCACTAAAAAGTAAAATACATTTACTTTTTTTTTTTGGTTAAGTAAATAGATTTACTTGATCCATGCAGGTTAAAAAGTTTAATTGTAATAATACAAATGATGAGTTTATTTACGGTCCATAAATAACCTATTGCACTTTTACTTTGCTTTTTTCATTAAATAAATTATAAAATTATCATTTTTTAACTAATTATTCTTGTATCTAATTTGAAATGATATAATTTCTATTCATAAAAAAATATTTACAAATTTAAACAAATATCATTAAGTTTACAAAAGAATAAAAAAAAATATTTTTAAAGATTAAAATAAATTTTAAGGGTTGGACCCCAAGCATCTCCAAGATCAATAACCATTCCAAGCCAAACTCAACCCTTGAAAACATGGAATAGGATTTGGTGGTGGGACAAACACAATACAACACGGAGTGCGTTTGGAGCACTTTTTTTTTTCTTTTAAATTTTTACAAATTTTTCTAATAAAATTTAAAATTTCTATTTACTATATACATATTACGAAATTACAACTTTTACAACTTTTACGAATCTAAATAACTCTTGACACCCCGGGGGTTAACTTTCATCCACTACAATGCATGCAACCCAAAATTTTCCAAATCTTACGTGTTCTTCTTACAATTTTATGGAATTTCCGAGTAATGAAGGCCGGGAGGAAGATGAAAGGAGATGGAGCGGCTATGCTGCTTTCTCTTGCTGAAACAATTTCCGATGTCAGAGATGCAGATACTACTGTGTCTCCTCTGTTGCTTTCACAATCACCATTGCCCTTTCTAAGGTAGAAACTTCTGCTACCCACTTCCCCAATCACGTCCGATTTATTCAAACCTGTACAGTAATTGGTTCATAATTAAGAGGGGGTCTGAGTTGTTTGGCATATATATAATTTAATATATCTATGAGCACGGTTAGTTTATTAAAAATCGCTGAAAAATTATAAAATTTTTACAGTAGTATCAATTAGGCCCAACTCAATTAATTGTGTAGTTCCTATTCACTATAGGATTAATGTGTCCTGGACACGTTGGTGTCCTATATTAGTTGAATGAACTTACTTAAGTGCGATACAAAATTGAACGCTCATTGGATTGATGAATTTTAAAATTGTGAGAGTTAAGGTAAAAAAAAAAAAAAAAAAACAATTTCTACTTATGAATTAAGCTTCAGATCTGATAAAAAAAGAAAGCCCCATTATAAAATCCAGGTACTTGTCCTATTAATCCTGGTTATAGGCAACAATTCTTGTGATATCAAACCGCCATTTAACACTTATTGGTTGGGTGACGCAGGAAAAGGTCGACGAAAGGGGGAGCCTTCTTTATATTGCCTGTAATTGTCAATGCCGACATAATACACTTTATTAGTGGCTCATGCGCAACCATTTGACTTTGCAAATTTGGGGGTCTGGGTCTCATGAGCAACAGCTCCCGCTGGCACGTTTAGGACCAAGCGTTTAAAAAGGCCCCATCGATGATTTACCTAGTAAAGAAGAAACTACACTACAATACCCCAAATATAAAACTCTGGACGGTGTGATGATAACGATTTAAAACGAGAGAAGCCTATATCATAAACAACTAAAGGTAGATCATGGTGGACGTCATAGTGTCATTGTCTCCAAACTTACATTTACATACATAAACATATATTTACATACATACATATATGTATGTAAAGCCTTAATGCTTTCTGTTTTCATTTTTCTTTGATATTTTTCCATATCCCAGCTCCACCAATCTTTTCTTTCTGATCACAAAAATAAATTGAAGATAAACTTATTAAAAAAAAAATCTCACAACTTACTTTCCAGGCTGAAGTAGGAATGGTGTAATTCAAAGATTGAAGCAGCATCTTTATCAAGCCGAGGACTTCTACCTTCTTCACCGTACTTTCTAATTACAAGCCCTATGGTCTCATCCACACTTGATCCCAATTTGACCATTGTGCGGATCGGACCCGGGCTTCCTTCAACTGTCACATTAACCACAACCTTTGCATCCTTGCTATATCCCTGCGCTCCAAAATTAGAAAAGAAATCAAGCATTTGAGTAGTGTTTTGAGGTATATGATTTTAAACAATAACTATTGGAGTAATAATCGTAGATATAATATAATAAATATAGAATAATTAAAATCTAATATAACCGACATTAAAATAAAAGAAAGGATCAATCCAAAAGCAAGCCAAAAAAAAAAAAAAAAAGAGGGCAATCAAAGGGGTTAAATTGATCGCACCTCAAACTTCTGAGGAGATGGAGGCGGCAGCGACTCGGCAGACGAGAAGATGTCCGTGCAAGTCTGGGGACGGAAAAGCACGGTGTCTGGAGCGGTCATATTCCGATCCTCGTCGCCTCCAACGGCAAAGATTGTCGGCTCCGAATTGCATCTCTGTAGAATCTTGATGGGCCTCGAAGGCTTCAACGAAGGCCGATGCGGTGCCTTAGTCCGCCTTCGAGGCGACGATGAAGACGACGGCGACGGCGACGGCGGCGGCGGTCTCGATCTCCGGCTGGGCACCGAAATCCTCTGCCGTAGACTTTTCTCAGACATATGTATGAATAAGTGAAGTGTTTACACTATGTACTTCATGAAAATTTTAAGAAAGAGAGAGAGAAAGAGAGAGGAGGAAGGAGACGAGGAAGTCGCAGCTTGCCTTGCTTGGAGAGGTAGGTATTCGTTGGATGGTTGCGTGGGGTGCGTGGGAAGGCAAAGCCAAAGTATTCTCTCTCCATCTCCTCTCCCCCACTTTTTTTTTTTTTTTTATTTAATTTCAATCCAGGAAAGTCGAATTTCATATTCTTTTTTAGGCTCTATTTAAATTGAGGAGGTGTGCGAAGCATTGTCGTGATATAAATCATTTATTATGATTTATAATGAAATCCAAAAACATATTAATATTGTATTTGGAGAAAATATTTATAATTAAAGAAAAAATTGAAAGGAATAAATTAAAATTTTAAATTACTTCTCTTATTTAAATTATAATAAAAAAGAAAAACATATAATTTAAAAAATTAAAATTAGTCAATAAAATAATTAATATATTCACGGGTGTCTTTTATTTTACTATATTTTATTAATTCATTTTAGATAAAGATGTATATTTAAAATTTTATAATCTTTCTTTTTTTTCCCAACCTTTTCTCTTTCTTTGATAAATTTTCACTTCAAACACATCTTAACTATTGAGATTATAAAGTCTAACAAATTTTTTAGGAGAAGAACACGTGGGAGAGAAATTATTTTTGTAATTAAGGTGCCATTAATTAATTAATTAATTATTGGGAACGCGCTCAATGTTATATATATATATATATATATATATATATTAATATGTGTTAAAAATAAAATGTAGACCTACAAATTTTTATTTTATACCCAATAAATTTTACTAATAATTTTTTTATATTTAGGGTTGATTTGGTAAAAAAAAATTACTAATTAAAGTTTTTTGTGCATTTGGTGAAGATTGGTAATTCTTAATATTTTTTAGTTGTTTGATAAAAAAAGTAATTTTTGTATAAAAATTATCAAAAATTATTAAAATTTATACAAAATGTTACTAAAAATTATTAAAGTTTAAAAGTTGCCTAATAAGTAAATTTTAAAAATTATTAAAATTAAACTTTTTTTAATTTTAATTTTTATTTACAACCAAACGGGCGGCAGTGTGGAGTCAACAGTGATGTATAAAACAATTGACATAAAATTCTTACACTAGTCACCTTGGCAATTAAAAATTAGCTTAGCAATCTGCTACATAAATCTTTCCATCTTTTTAGAAAGATCTTCTATTATAATTATTTATAAATAAACGTTGTCTAAAATTTGACAAAAATATAAAGAAATATTTACGTGGTAATGAGGAGTGTGAGGAAATATTTACAAGATAACGAGAAAATAATAAAATTTTTATATTATTTTTTGTTACCCGCCTCCTCCACCAATAACAATTTATCCACATATAGAGATAATTATTACTATTAGTAATTGTTACTTATCTTCTAAACTAATGTAATGGGGGACAAAAATTATCTCTGTAAAATTTACACTCAATTACCCTGAAAACATACATGCCCTAGATGGAAATGAAGCTAAAATGCTAGCTACAAAAAATTAAATTTTAAATGTATATTGTGTTAGAAAATACAAAAGAATAAAATATAATTTTCAATAATTAAAATATCCTAATTTATTTTTTATTTCTCATATTTATATTTCCCCACGTCATTTTTTATTGCAATTAAATAAAAAATATGATTTTGAGTTTACTTCTCTTTCCTTTTTTTTTTAATAAATTTGAGATTAAGATCCCACTTTAAAATTACATGCACATAATTAGATAGATATTGAACTTAATTACTTAATATCTTGAATCGTGGAATTAACAATCAGGTAAACTCTCTAATAACCTTAAATAAACTCGAACTATTAACTACTTAAATTAATTAGATTACTAAACAAACTCACTCTTCCTTTAATGATTCTCATGATTTTATAGTGCTTTTGTACAAATAATTGTCTATTTTTTTTCTTTTATACTGTCTATAGATTAGATTATATAAATAAAATAATAAAATTACATAAATTGTGTATACACTCTATAATCCTACCATATAAGAAAATATGCAAACTTATTTTCAAACCTAATTTAGTAAATTATTTATGAAATTATAAATTTTAGTTGATCTTTTTTAATTTATTTACTTATACCCTTAATAAGTAATAAGAATGAGAATAGTTTCGTAAATACTTCACTATAACTCATCTTTTCCGTGTGAGAATAATTTATTTTCATGCATGATTTTTCGGGGACAATAACATTTTCTCTCATGAGACGAGTAAATAGTGGAATAAACATGAAATTTAACCCTCTAAAAATGCAACCAAATAGGATAATAGGGATATTTATGCTCATTTCAACTTTATTTTACCAAATCAAATATAACCTAAATACTTCTGGGATCGGAGAGAAACTCGTAACCGCTACCCAAGGGTGCGCACTGGATGAAACCCGCCTCATAGACCAAGCCGACAATGGCACACGAGGTGGTAAACCAGCCTAGACAAGTCCTGACTGACCGGCTCGACCGAGAGAGTTGCTAGGAGGCCGCACAAGCGCGGTAACTATCCCACTGAAGGGAGATTCGAACGCGGGGCCGTCAGACGGATGGGTCCCTCAGCCACTCCCGAACTTCACTCGAACACCCCCGAAGGGGTAATCTAAATACTTTATAGCGTGCATGCTTGCTTGTTGTTACATATGAATACATAAAATATTGTATGGATGATCGCATGCACTTGCTTTTGTATATCTAAGGACTTGACATAAGAAAAAAAAAAAAAAAAAAAAAAGAGTCATGAACAATTGCTAAAATAGACGTGGGATGGCTGCGTTGCACCTCATTGCCACAATCAAGTACTAGTATTAAAATTGAATATGGGCGGTTTGTCAGTTATAGGCAGGCCTACATATTGGGCTATTTGGGCCTACTACCAATGGACTCAACCCAAGAGTCCAATATCTGATTTTGTGGTGCCCCCCAAATTCAAGTCACCTGGCATGGTGTACGAAAGCAGTGGGTGCTCATTTTGAGGCCAAAACTTAAAGCTGAAATCAAGGAGTCAATGTAAAATATTTTAACAAAAATAATTTTATTCATTTTTGGAACACGCAGACAAATTGTTTTTACAGTTGTAGGTAAATGTTAGAACGGCAAGAGGGGTGGCTAGCTAGCTCAACAAAATAATGATCCAAACAAGACAAATATATATATATATATATATAGTGGTTGTAAACTCTGAATATATACATGTGTGTGATTGGTTCTTATTTTCTTTCTTTATATGTGTCTCTTTTACAATTAAATGAAATGTTTTGATTTAAAATCTCCAAAGATATCCACAAAAGGATTTTGTCGAGTTTAGAAAAAAAAAAAAATTAGTTTTTTTTATTTGGGAAAAAAAAAAAGTTAACTTTTTACTACTTAATTTTTTAATTTTTTGTTAATTTAACATTTTTGTTCTTTAAGATTTGAAAGAAATTTAAAATGTAAGAAAATAAATTTGATTATTTTAAAAAAAAGCTAAAAAATTAGTAGTTGGTAGTTTTTTCCTAAACGCAACCAGACTGCCCATTTGGGAAGCCAAAAAAAAAATACCTCTTTGTAGCTAGCTATTGTTAATTTTTTTTTTATATATTTGGGAAAAAGTTAATTTTTTTAATAATTAACTTTTTAATTTTTTGTTAATTTAACATTTTTGTTCTTAATGGTTTAAAAAAAATTTTAAATGTAAAAAGATAAATTTGATAATTTCAAAAAAAGACAAAAATTTAGGTAGTTAGAAACTGATAAGTTTTCCTGCTTCCGAAACGGACACTGAGTCAATTGTTAAAAAGAAAAAAAATTAATTAAGAAATATTGTATATGAGGTTGTTTGGACTAAAAAAATACTAAAAGTTATCAAAAACACTAAAAAAAAGTTATCAATTGTTTTAACTTATTTTAATTAAATTTCATCACACATCACTTTTATATTTATTTTTTTTTTACTTTTTTTTTTTTTTTTTTTTGCCATCTAAACAGCATTACAAATGATAAAAAAAAAAGAAAAAAGAAAGTAGGAGAGAGGGTGGGAAAGATAGAGACTTCACAATTGCGTAGTCTTCGCACCCAATGATTTGAGTACACCCCACAATCATCAGCGATCATCGCAGAGTGGGGGTGGGAACCAATCAGAAAATGGGAATATTGGCCCTTGAACAAGATTAGTTTTTTTTTCCCTTAATTACGTGAACTTCCATCAGTTGTTTGCTTCATCATTGGAATGGTTTTGGGTGTTACAAGAGAGAGATGAAGATGACGAATCAAAGGTGCTTTCTTTTTTCATACTTTAAAGTCATGCACAGCTTTTCACTCTCTGAGCTTTTTGCCATTTGGGTAATAATTGGGTCTTTGTAAATGTCATCATCACCGCAATTCTCAGTTGATAACCCATTAACCAAAACGTTGATTATCTCGTGCGTGCTCCGCTCTCATGTGGGTCGCATGGGTCGGGTTGAATTTGAATTTGATGACCTATTGATCGTTTGCTTATAGAATATACATGATAGTGAGTGAGTTTTTTTCTCAAAACTTTCAAATAAAAGGAAAAATAATAAATAAATCCTCCATTCATGAGGCTTGCTATTCATGCATGCTTGAAAGATTCCAACTCTCTCCAGATACTTTAGTGTGAGCTTGATCACATTATTGAAAGAACACTCATAGGATTACTACTATGTAGTTGGATCATAAGCAATGATAATAAATTCCACTTAATTTTAGATGATGTCGTACTCCAATGACCATTGGCCCTTCATGAGACTGCATAGTATAGTGACATAAATAAAACAAAATTGACTAAAATGATAAGGATAACTATGAGACTATCATTTTAAATTAAACAATATATATACATATATATATAAATTTTGTTTACAAAATTGACACCACAATATCATTTTGATATAATTTTTTTTTTCAGTTGGATAAGCTGGACATATACACGTGATCAATGTATTATATTGAAAAATTAAAACTAGTGTGAGTGGTTAATATGGTATAATATAAACGGATTGGGGACAGAACCGGTGTATTTAATGCACCGGACAGAGCCGGTGCAAATATCAGTTATTTGTTTCAAAATAAAACACGATGATCTAACGGCTCCAATGATTTGAATAAATTACACCTGTCACTACCTGTCATTACTAATTAAAAATTATATTTAACACGCACTAGATATGCACCGGTGCTTAAAAGCACCGATTTTGCCCCCAATTCTAATATAAACTCCATACTCATTAATGTAAACTTTTGAGTCAAAAAATGTTGTATACACGTTGGTTGAGTTTGGTAACTCAACATTTTACTTATAAAAAAAAAGTTTTTCAGCTACTTTATTTGTCTTATATGACTTCATTCACTAAAATTTGATTTTTTTTTTTTTTAACTATTGATAGCTAGTTTCTAGACATTCTATTATTTTTGAGAAAAAAATGCTTAAAAATAGAAATAGTAACATTGGAGATAACATTGCAGGGCCTTTAGTTGTGATCATCTGGTGAGAGATTGTGCTCAATGAAGAGAAGGCTACCACAAACCCTGTTTGTTGTTTGAAAAAAAATGCGTAAACAATTGTGAGTTATAACAATCATTATATGAAAACTTCGTGGGTGACAACCGAGTTCAATAATGTAAGCATTTCACAAGCATTGAGGCATCATGTGGTCCATCGAATAGGAGTAGATTCAAGTTAGTGTGGCCCCCACGGGAGTGGCCGAGTGTAAGTCGGGCTCGTCTTAGAGCTTGGGCCTCTCGAAGTTCCGGGTTCGACTCCCCCACGGGGGGTGGGTTACCGCTGTAATGGCGAGTGCCTAATGGCTTCCTCTCGGTCGTGCCGGTCAGCCAAGGCTTGCCTAGGCTGGTTAACTCTCTAGGGTCTTTTGCCGGTTAGGGTCCTGGAGCGTACTTCGCCCTGTGCGCACCCCAGTACGGGGTAGCGGCTACGGACTTTCACGTACTAATTTTATAATCGGGAGAATTCTTATATCTTAATTATTTCTAATGAATTTAAGAATAATTCATTTTAGAGATTCGAAAGTTTATTTATAAGCAGTTCTAGTATTTCTTTGTCAAATCACTTATTTTTAGATGCGATTGATTTAATTATTATAATTTAGTTTATTTTAATTATTGTGATTATTTGTATGATTTGATGTCTATATAAAAGTTGATTTTTATAAATTTTCAGAAGTGTTTTTTTATCACTCGAAGAATTTTTTAAACAATCTTAAACTATCTCTCTGTTTATTTTATTTTATTTGATTAATAATTACATAGTATCAAACATTGATACGATAAATCATCCTATCCTTATCTGCACACTCCACTACAAGAGGTCGGAGTGGGCCACCTTCGCAGCAAAATGGAAAAATAGAATCATTCATCACGATCAAATTGAATTTGGTTAGAAATGTTAGTCACAGAAGGTATTTGTGATGAAAATATTTAATATTTTTTTTTTTTTTTTTGCTAAGAATTAAATTCGTGTCACAACTTTGAAAGTTAGTGTGATTGATTAACAAGTCAAGTTATTATTTATATATGTATTTTGCAAACTTTAATATATATGAAAAAAAATTTATTACTTCTATCAATCAATAATTTCAAAGAAAAAATAGTTATATTATACGAAAAAAAATTTTGGTGGAAGAAATTATTCTACAAATTTCTTGTATAAATTAACTATCTTATTAAGTATACATGAAAGGTTTTGAAGTATTTGTATAGAATCGTAATTGTAATATGGGATAATTTTTGTTTGATAGATTTTTCAGGGGTGGACCGTCGGTGGTATATTGTGTTGACATGTTAGATTCATAAACATTTATATTCGTGTTTATTTTTATAAGTTAAAACATAAACATGTTATACAATTAATTAATCATAAAATTAATTTATTTTGTTCGTATTTTTTTTAATAATTTTGTGTTGATATTTTATTATTCTTAGATTGTACTTGTGGGTGGGTGTTTAAAAGTTTAATTTTTTGTAATTTTTAAATTTTTTTGTTAAAATTTGATAAATTTATATTAAAATTAATAAATTTATATAAAAAATTAATATATTTATGCTGAATTTTATTTTGCCAAACGGTTGCTATATTTAATATTTCCTACCACTTAGGTGCCGTTTGGGAAACTCGGCTATTAGTCCGGCTATTTTGTAGTAATACTGTAGCAATTATTTCATCATCTTTTTAAAATTACCAGATTACCCTTGGTCATACTTCCAGAAAAGGGTCGATCCCTCTGAATTGGTGAGTCTATCAATTCTTTCGGATTTTGAGGAGTTGGGCCATTTGTACATTCAAAGTTAATTTTAAAAAATATTTTGAAGTATCAAGAGTATAAATATCAATATATAAATTTAGCTGTAGTTAACTTAGCTTTCTAACCACAAAAATAACTTATTTTTTTTTAGCTAGCTAGCTAGCTAAAAAAAAAAAAAAAAACATGGTAATTAGATCCCCAAACCATGCCTTATTCACGGAGGAGGGATCCAAGATGGTCCTTAGCATCGTATTTTATTTTTGTAGGGTCATCATTTGGCATGACAATGTGTTCGGTCAATGAAAGCTGCTCTGATAAATTTTCTTGCCTTTATCAGTGAGATCTTCACCATCTTTCCCTGTCTCTCTGTCTCTCTCTCTCTCTCTCCCTGTTACTCCGGGAGGCAAAATCCAGTTGAATTCTCGCCGAAAGGGATCCGATACGTCGCTAACTTTGGCTGACTCTGCTTGATAAAGACATATAGTAGTTAGACCATGAAATTGAATAAAAATTATCATTTTACTCTTTAATTTTTATTTTATAGATTTAATTATATTTTTATATATATATTTAATTATATTTTAGATACATTTGAAATGATAAAAAGTCAGATAAAATGAAATAAAATAAAATAAATTATAGGTTCATAAAAAAATGAATAATTTCTAGAATTTTTCAGTATTTTTTATCTTTTTTGTCACCTTAAACGAAACCTTTATTAGATAACATTTATTCTAAATATATTTATATTATTATTTATATTTTATGAAAATATTATTTATTCTGACTTAAATATAAAATAAAATTTAAAGATAAAATATTATCTCAAATTTAATTTTAAGTATGTTTAAAGTGATAGAAAGTGAGATAAGTTATGAATTCGTAAATTATGTAGTAAAATAAAAATTAAATGATTTTTAAAAAGTTTTAAAAAATTTATAGTAAATCAGATGTGATTTTTATGTCCCATCAAATTACAAACACGTCATTATTGTTCAAAACTCACGGCGTGTCCGATAACGCCGATGCAACAGGGGTTTTCATCCATGTGTGATTTTGACGTGCACAAAAATATCCCCACTAAAAACTTTGAAAAGCTTCTTTTGAAGTGATGTTGGGAGTGTCATCGGATTATCATTGTTACTTGCCCAGCAGTGAGAGCTGTCACTGAATCACAAAAAATTAAAAAAAAAAAAAAAAAAAAAAGATAAGGTTCGATTTGGGAACGTTGCTCAATGACCACCCATTAATTTTTGAATTTTTTTTTTAAATTGATTAAATTTATTTTTTTATATTTTAATTTTTTTTTAAATTTTAATGACAAAAATATCAAATTAGCATAAGATTAAAAAGTTATCTACTAAAAATAATTTGTTTTCCTTTCTAAACAAAAAAAAATAATTTTTTTTTTTTGGTAACTAGCTACTTAATA
Organism: Vitellaria paradoxa; assembly: GCA_019916065.1. NCBI lineage: Eukaryota > Viridiplantae > Streptophyta > Magnoliopsida > Ericales > Sapotaceae > Vitellaria > Vitellaria paradoxa. The sequence goes on from CM034235.1 coordinate 5,317,827, forward strand.
ATTAAAAAAGTTAATTTTTTCACTTTCCAAACGAAGTGTAAAATTGTTTCAGTGTCTGAGCTTTCGTGGATGTGCATAAGTATGAAATGGTACGAGAGAATTTAGATGCGAAAAGAAATTTAAGAGATGTTTGATTTATCAAATTCTATCAAAAGTTATAAAATATTACTAATTAACTTTTTTCAATCAAATTTTATTACATATAAAATTACTAACTCTTTTTTTTTTTGTAAAAAATGGTAAGAAAAACTCATAGAATTTAATAAATTAAAAATAATTAAATTAAAAAATAATTCATTAATAAATATCTTTTATTTTCCTAGAGATTTTATTCCACTCAAATAATGATATTCATTCAGATTGTATATATTTTGTCCTTTTTTTTAATTTTTATTCTTTCTTTTTTAATAATAATTTTTTTTAGAGAAATTTATGATCATGGTATATATACATATATATATATATATATGTATATGTATATTTACATAATAACAAAGTTTAGTATATCCAATACAAAGTTGTGAAGCACCAAGTATAAGTACTCATGGCATATTTATTTTTCAAAATAATCGTGTGTGATTATCCGTATCATAATTTGTATTTCCCGTATCCGTGCTTCATAATGGGAAATCCATTTCCTTAACCGGCAATTCATTCATAATTATTAATCTTTATTTGTATTTCAAAATCATATTTCTTGCTAAGTTGGTTAAACTGTAATTAACACAAACGGGACCTAGCCTTGCTGTCCTACGCGTCGATGAAGAATCAAAATTGGCAAATCACGTGGGACCACATCTGACGTGGGACAAAGAACACTCTGGAGTGTGGGCCCAGCGGTATACTGATTTTTCATATTTCTTCATGCCACGCCTCTCGTCTCTAGTCTCGACTGTAGCAGAGAAAAATCTACTGCAGTGGGTCACATCTCAAGAGCGGGATCTGGTCACGCCTGGATGTGGGGCCACCGAATTAATTATTATATTATTTATTATTTTTTTATAATTAAAAATCCACTTAATAAAGTTGTCAATTTTTAATTTTTGTGTTCAATTTTTATGTTTAATTTTTTTAATTTTTGTGTTCAGTTTTTAATTTTTTGTCTTCATTTACATAGTAGGAAAAGTTTTTAATTTTTTATTTTCGTTTACATAGTAGGAAAAAAAATAAAAATTTAAAAAGACGTTTGACAACGATAATTGTTAGTTAGTAATTACAGTTGTTAATTAATTAAATTCAATAAATTTAATTATTTTAATTATATTAATTATTAAAAATAATTTAATTCTATAAAAATAAAATATAATAAACATAGTTTATTATAATTATTTTTAAATACAATTTAATAGAATATATTCCTGTTAATTAAAGTAATTAATTTAATTAACTTAATTTCATTTAATTTAATTACTTAAATTTAATTGATTTAATTAATTAATTATATTAATTAGATCTAATTATTTTAATTATATTATTTTTTCAAAATAATTTGATTCAATAAAAATAAAAAAAAATATATGCAATATAATTTAATTATATTATCTATTAAAAATAATTTATATTAAATTATTTTTATATTAATTTAATTAATTAAATTTAATTATATAATTAATTTAATTTAAATTAATTAAACATATTTATTTTAATTATATCTTTATTAAAATAATTTAATTCAATAAAAATAAAATCTATTAAATATAATTTATTATATTATTAATTAAATATAATTTAATAAAATAATTTTATATTAATTTAACAAATTAAATTCAATTATAATTAATATAATTTGGTTAATTAAATTATATTAAATATATTAATTAACCAAATTATATTAATTATTGATAAAAGTAATTATTAATTAAATTATATTTAATATATTTTTACATAAATAAAAATAATATATTATTAATTTTATATATTAATATAATTAGTATATATATATTAATATAATTTTATATATTAATATATTATTATTATTATTTGATGTAATATATTAACATAAAATTAATTTATATATTAATATATTAATTTTATATATTAATATAATTTAATCTATTTAATATATTTAATCTATTAATTTAATATTTTTATATTAAATAATAATATATTTCGTGGTGACCAGAGATGAGTAGAAGGTAATGGCGGCGACGGTCGGATATTGGTAACAACTAGTGGATGATAGTAATTGATGGCTGTAACTAGTAGTAGTTGTATAAGAAATTGAAAACTGAAAATGAAAATTTGAGAAAACACATTTTCTATGTTTTCATAATTTTGAAAACATTTGAAAATAATTTTTATATTTTTAAAAGCTGAAAACTGAAAATAAATTTATCAAACACATTTTCGTGTTCAGTTTTCAGAAAAATGAAAACAAAAATAAAAAACTGAAAATGAAATAGTTGCCAAATGGGGCCTAACTGGCCACCAAATTAAGGGTGAGTCTAGTTTGTTAAAAATTATTAAAAAATTTTAAAAATTTTTAAAAATTATTTACTTTTTATTTCATTACACGAATTATGAATTTCTAAATTATCTCACTTTTCCCACTTTATTTTATTTTTTGTCACTCCAAACACACCTAAAATTAAATGAAGTGTTTTAACTTTTTATAATTTTTTGATGCAAAATTAAAACTCCCCGCAATTGAGGCTCTGTTTAATTTGTTATAAATTGTTAAAAATTATTCACTTTCTATTTCATTGTACGAATTACAAACTTATAACTTATCTCACCTTATTTTACTTTTTATCACTCTAAACACACCCTAAATTAAAATTTTACTACAACAAAAAGAAATTCACAACTAAAACCAGCAAAATAAAAATTATGTTTAATTTCCCTCCTCTTTTGATTTATAGTTGAATGAAATTAAAAATAATTTTAGTGAAAATTTTAGATATTTGTAATTTTTTTCCCTAAAAACTCTTAATAATTTCACTTGTGTCCATAATTTTTCAAACCTTTATTTATTTTTTTTTATTTTTTTTTTTGTAACTCAGGATGTCCGAACAAGTTTACAGGCACCCCCACCAATCCATGGGACTTTGAAGTTTACAACCAAATAAGCCCTTCATTGGTATGAGTAGACTCGAACTAGTGACTATCGAAAAATAAAATTAAGGTTTTACCAATTGAAAATTTTTTTTCCAAACTCGCCTCTTGAGAATCTAATATTGAATTTGTCATTGTCTCTCTCTACAATATACAATAAATTTTAAATACATTATCTATTAAAAATAAAAATAGAGATATTAAAAAGTTTTTTTGGGAGATTTTTAGAATCATATACTAATTCAAATGCTAATAAAAATTGAAATTTATTTAATTATAATTGAAGTAGTAAGTGTTAAATTATTTTTAATAGTACTTTTAACATATTTTTAAAAAACAATATTGGTACTATACTTTTAATTTTTCATACTTTAAAAAGTACAATCCATCGTGAGAGAGAATGGAGTGTGAAAGATTAAGTTTAGAATATTAATATCATTTTTCATATTCTTTTTAGTATACCAAATTTCTATGTCTAACCTTCAAAAAAAATAATAATAATAATAAAATAAAATAAAATATATCAGTAATACATTAAAATTCATTATTTTTATGCGATAGTTATAATTTAACATAATATTTATTTCTAATATTTTAACATTTATTTTTTTTACATACGTAGTCTACAATTTAACATAGTATATATTATAAATTATTTATAAAAATGTCCTGTAAATATATTACTTTCTTTCTTTTTTTTTTATTTATTATTTTTTAATATTTATTCAAAGAATAAAAACGTTAATGTGGGCCAAACCCCTCGCCACCACAAATCGGATGGATTTCATTGCAGAGTCCCAAAACCCACCCTTGAAATTCAATGTTTTGTTTCTTTTGGATAGAAAGGAGAAAATTATATGGTTCACAAAAGTGATTTTGTGAATATAAAATTCGGTTGGACACTTGTTACAAAACAATATTATACTAGTTAACCTTTAATAGGCTTTAATTCATTAATCGAAAAATCGGTATGCGATCATTCCACATTTTGATCAATACTTACCACGCAAACAATTGTCTAATTCCTTTAAGATAAAAGTGTTGGAATCCACTCACCACATATTGAACACCTAATTATTAAAATTTTGGTAGCAATTGATTTGGATTGGAAGAGAGAAAATAATTTAAAACATAAGTCTCCTTATTTGAAAAGAAATAACATTAAAAAATAATTTTTAAAAAAAAAATATTATTATCATTGTGACCATTACTAATTACTACTTGTCATGTACTGCTCAGGATTTATTGATCATTTATACTATAACTTAAGTTTTTTTATATTATAATTTAATTAAAATAACTTGCGTTGTAAGTTAGTATTGATCTAAGATTAGTTTGTGCTTGTTATAAGTTAACTTTAGTTGATTTGATGTTATTTTGGTTCACTTTAGTTTCTAATTTAGTGCAAGTAGGTAACTATGTTAATTAGTATTGATTTGAGATTAGTTTATGTTGAATGAAAGTTACGAGGTTGATAGGAGATTATTTTTGGTCTACCTGTTTTTTTTTTTTTTTCAATTTAGTCCAAATGGCTATCATTGTGAGTTAGTGTTAATTTAGGAATGGTTTGTGTTGATTGAGGCTAACTTGGATCCATTCAAAGTCGTTTTGGATATCGCTTTGATATAATTTAATCATTGTGAGTTAGTTATTTTGATTAAATTAAACCCCAAAGAAACTCAACGTTACCTCAAATCAACTCAAGCTAACCTTTAATTAATCAGCACAAGCCAACTTCAAATTAACACTACACCACAACACTAGCATTCCCCAAATAGACCAAAAATAGTTCAAATTAACCAAATTATAACTAACCTCAAACTAACACTAATTCACAATGCTATATATTTGGACACATTTTAATTAAATTAAAATCCAAACAAACCAAAAATAACCGTAAGTCAACCTAAGTTAGTATCCAATCAACATATGCTAATCTTAACAACATTACCTCGTAACATAGTTAATTGAACTAAATTAGAGCCCAAATAGACAAAAAATAGCTTCAAATTAGCCTAGATTAGATTCCATTCAATATACATTAATCTTAAATTAGCACTAACTCACAACACTAACTGTAACTTGGGATAAATTAGACTCCAGCAAGAACCAAAATAAATTTGAACTAAATTTATCATGCCCTTAACTTATTTGTCTGGGATAGGCAGCATTGGAGTATGGTAATTATATAAAACCAATAAAAGTTTAGTCCAAGTTAAATCCATATCATAAACATCCATCCTAATATTACCAAATGTCCCTCATTCCCAAATAAAATTATATTTGAGTACATTACCATAAATCAAATAATAGTATAATCTATTTTAACACCATTCTCAATGACAGCATCTAAGATCTGTACGATCAGAACATATATTATAATCATGTTTATATCTCTTAAAGTAATGATATCATAAATATAAAGAGTAGACCATACTTTGAGTCACACAATTTATATAATATAATAATTCTCAGTTAAGAAGACTAAACACAATTATTATTATCTATAGTTGAGACCGGACTTAGGCTAAAGCCTAAATTGCCTATGTATCCCAGCTCGAGAATTAGGTCACTGTAGTTCTTAACTTTATTATTCAATATTCACAACTCAATCCTTTATCAACAATTCACATATTAAACATCATTATAATTAACAATATTGGGATATTAACACAGAACAATAATATATGTAATTTTATGCAACGGGTAATAATAGAATGCAATGTCAATGCATATTCTCTAATCTTTATCTACCTTCAACCTTATCATGAGACAGATAACGCTTAGCAAAGCACACGAGGCCACCCAGAACCTAATTTCTAGGTTCGTTCAAATCGAATCCTAACTCCAAAACACTCTAAATCACTCATCCAAACCATAAACTCAACAATAAATCATACATAAATGTTTAAACATCTAAATAATATGTTTCTACCACATTTGATTCAATTATAACTCGATATACATGCAAATCTCAATATATAGATGTGTATACACACACACACACACATATTCATATATACACTCAGATATACACAATCTTCCAAATCCTAACAATAATCAATGAATAATATGTCAAAATTTTTCTAACAATATCTAGAACACAAATATAAGTCCCACTTTCCTCAGATCTGAAAAAATATGAGAAAAAGAGCAAAGAATCTTAGAGCTAGAAAACTTCTCTCTTTTATTTCTCTCATCTTGGGCAAAATCATCTTGATCCGACACTGCTACGATGATCATGACATCGAAGATACTAAGGATCCACCATCTTCCTTTTTTGAAACACATTTTCTCTTTGTACTCTCTTTCTCTTCTCTCTTCTCTTTCTCTTTTTCTTCTCTCCCCTTTTCCTCTGTAATGCTTGAAAGCCACCCGAAAGGAAAGAAAAAGAAAGAAAAATGTCCAACTCAATACCAATTCAAGTTATACCTAGCCCAAAAAATAAAATAAATCAACCCCAATCTTATTTTAAATAGTTTATTGGCTAAAAATAACATATAAATGAAAAAAAATTAAATATTAGACATTACAATCTCTCCCACCTCGAGTGAAATTACGCAAAATGGACACTACCACAATATTCACTGCATCGAACACTATCCTATTCGTCGGCCTTCCTTCTTGAAACTCACTTTCTCTCTTCACTCTCTCTCTCCCCTCTATCATTTTTCTTTTTTCTCTCTTTCCCATTCTCAGGAAGCCGCAGGAGCTAAGAAAAGAAAAAGGAAAAAAATGAAAGGAAAGAAAGAAAAGAAAATGAAGAAAAATGCTAGACTTTTGACCCAGATGTTCAATCCAATATCAATTCGAGCCACATTTGACTCAAGAAAAATAAAATAAATCAACCCAATCTCATTTTAAATATTTTATTAGCCCAAAATAATACATAAATAGTCAAAATTAAATATCAAGTATTACAAAATTATACCTTAGAGAGACCTATAATAACCTTAAAGAGACCCAAGTTAGCCCCTAATCAATACTAACCATCCTATAATTAACATTAACATACAAAACTAGTTGTTTGCACTAAAATAACCTTAAAGAGACCCAAGCTAGCATCAATTCAACTCTCAATGTCCAACGCACGCAAAATAACATTAAATCAATACTAGCTCACAACATTGGCTATTTGCACTAAATTAGAAAACAAAAAGATCCAAAATATCATCAAATCAATCCATGTTAGTCTCAAAACAACACAAATTAATCTCAAATCAATATTAAGTTTAACTGTATGGATTAAATTAGACCATAAAGAGATCCAAAATAACCTCAGATTAACTAAAGTTAGCCTCAAACAAATTAACGAACCTCTAATTAACACTTAATAACAACATTACTTATTTGGACTAAATTAGACTCCAAAGAGACCCAAAATAACATTAAATCAATCCAAGTTAGCCTTTAACCAACACAAACTAACATTTATAATCAATACTAACTCACAATGCTAGTTATTTTGGCTAAATTAGACTCCTAAGGGACTTAAAAATAACCTCAAATCAATCCAAATTACCCTCTAATCAATACAAATTAATCTTAAATAAACATTTAATCATAACACTAGTTGTTTGCAGTGAATTACACCCAAAGAAACTCAAGATGCTCTCAAATCAAATCAATTTAGCTTCTCATAAACACAAACTAACCAGCTCGAAACTATTTGAACTAAATTACAACTCAAAGAGATCCAAAATAACCTTAAATTAACACAAATTAGCTTCCAATCGATACAAATTAACCTCCAATCACTACTCATTCAAAGTATTATGAAGTGTGTCTTTGTGTCACAAAGTGTTCCAAGTACGACATTAAAATTTTTTTAAACATTTTTAAGTGTCTTGAGATGTGCTCATGTGTAGCTAAACACGCTCAGGTGTGTCATTAGTTTTTTTTTTTTTTATTAAACTCTTTTAAATGTGTTGAGATTTGTTTAATGTTGTCAAGTATTCTAAGTGTGCCAAACTATTTAAGACTACTAGGGTTGATCCTATGCTAATCGGTGTTGATTTGTGGATAGTTGAGGTTTTTAAAGAATATAGCTTTGTTTAAGGGAGTGCACATCTGAGACAAATAAGGGTTGATTCTAGATTTACCTGTGTTGATTTTTTTGTAATTTGAGGATTATTGGGTGTTTTATTTAGTCTAAGGTGTCCAAGTAATGCAAGTTATGATTGAGTCTTGAATTGAGGCTATTAGGAGTTAACCATAGCTAATCAAACTTGATTTGTTCTTATTAGGGGACTGTAAGGTGTCTAATTTAGCCTAACGGAGTTCAAGCAACATGAGTTGTGAGTTAGTGTTGATTTAAGATTATTATTTGTCGATCGAGCGCATCTAATTAATTTAAGTAATCATTTCTTTGTAGCCAAAGATTTATTTATTTTATTTTAAATCGAATAATGACTGGGTGCTTAGTCATAATTAATGTATATAAATTGGTGATTAGTTATCAGGACATAAATAATCACATTTTCAGTTGTTACAAAATAATAATAATAATAATAATAATAATAATAATAACTAAAGTAAGAGGGAGTGAGGCTTTGTTTTCATTTTTTGATTTTTTTTGAAATTAACAAAATTATCTTTGTATATTTTATATTTTTTCTAAATTAAGAAAGACAAATATATCAAATTAATAAAACAATTGGTACCTGAAATATTAAATTTTTTCCTTTTCTTAATATGAAAAGAAAAATAAGGTGGCACTTGAGATTTGTATTTGTATTTTTTGTTTTCTCTTCTTGTTTTTTATTTTTTATTTTATATATTTTATGTTTTGAAAATCTCAAAACAAGTAAAATAGAAAACGCATTTGGTTTAATTTGATATTTTTTGTTTTTCGTATTTTGAGACTTTTCGTGTTTTGTTTTGGATTAAAAACACTCAAAACTACTTTTTACTTTTTTACGTTTTATGTGTAAACCTATTTTTTGTTTTTTAAAGTAGATTTTGAAAATATGAGGGCCCGTTTGGTTTATTTTTCTATTTATTGTTTTTAATTTTCTGTTTTAAACGCATTTGCCATTTTATCTTTTTGAAAATAAGGAAAACAGTTATAATACATTTGGTCACTTGTTTTTTCAAAATTTGTTTTAGAAAACAGAAAATGAGTTTACACATAAAATGAAAAATGACAAAAAATCATTTTAAGCATCTTCAACTTAAAATAAAAAAATTTCAAAATAAGAAAAATAGAGCATTTTTTATTTCCTTATTTTGAGCATAAAACAGAAAATAAAAAATTAAACCAAATACCACTTAAGTGACCAAATTTACTTTGACTTATTTTTCTTATTTTAAAAAACACAAAATGAAAAATAGGTTCAGTTATACCGAATGACACCTATCCTTTTCTACTTATCCTTTTCTGTTATCAAATAAGGATGAAGGTAATATTATTTGTGATATTAATTTCGTAACATTGATCTTGTGAGTTGTTAAATTAAATTCGAATGATTCATAATAGAAATATATTTAAAAATTTTGAATAAAAAATTTTAGATTTATATTTATTGTATACGGTCGGATTTTAATTCAACCGCCATCCACGGGGACTGTTTCACCAAATAAAGCCTGGCTGCCTCAGCCGCTTGATGTTAACCCAAATAAAATATTGGCTTTATACACCTAGCATTTTCCACCATTCTCTCGGCCAGTGGTTTAAATGTTCGCCCCCGCAACTCTTTACCAGAACAGAACAACCTGACAAATCCACAAACACTATTTTGTCTCCACAGTCACAGTCCCTCCCCACCTCCACCATCGCCGCCGATCTCCGCCACCAATGTTGACCTACCAAACGATTCAGGAAGCGGAGACAGCTCTCGGCCGTACTCTGACGGCGGCAGAAACCCTCTGGTTCAATTACTCCGCCACCAAATCTGACTACTTCCTCTACTGCCACAACATTCTCTTCCTCTTCCTCATTTTCTCCGTCGTCCCCCTCTACTACATCCTTCTCGAACTCATCCACAGCAAAATCCACAAATACAAAATCCAACCGAAGGTCAAATACTCCTACTCCCAATCCTTCGCTTGCTACCGAGATGTAATGCGCATGTTCTTCCTCGTCGTCGGCCCTCTCCAACTCGTCTCCTATCCTTCCGTCAAAGTATTACAATCTAAACAAATTATGTATATATTGCAATTGCAGTGGATTCGTTTTTAATCGTTCTGATGAACATTAGTGAATTGTCTCATTTTGATCTGTTTTTGCAGATGATAGGTATCAGGACGAGTTTGCCTCTTCCGTCTTTGGGCGAAATTGTGGCGCAATTGGTGGTTTACTTCGCAATCGAGGACTATACGAACTATTGGATACACAGGATTCTGCATTGCAAGTGGGGGTACGAGAATATTCATAGGGTTCACCACGAGTACACGGCGCCGATCGGGTTTGCGGCGCCGTACGCGCATTGGGCGGAGGTTTTGATCCTCGGGATTCCATCGTTCCTCGGGCCCGCCATAGTCCCCGGCCACATGATAACCTTCTGGTTGTGGATTGCTTTGAGGCAGATTGAGGCCATTGAGACTCACAGCGGGTACGCACGCGGCGCTTCCCTTTCAGACCTCCTTTCCTAGATTAATTTGTTGTGATGAGATGTCGTTTCCTCCTTTTGCTAATTTGACTAAATGATGTTTAATAGTGAAAATGTCTTACTTTTTGTCACTGTTTGTGCAGTCAATTCTTACTCAATTCATTATGTGATTGCCTGGAAATGGTAGGATCTTGAACAGTGACCCCACTTTTTTTTCAATGGAGAAATTGATCATGCGTTTTCTACTCAGCCAGTACCGACTTCCTTTTGTTTTTTTCTCCCCCTTTTTTTTCCTTCTTAAGCACATTAATTGATTTAACCTTTTTTTTTTTCACAGTAGAATAAGAACTCATTTATTTTAATTTGTCATGGAATGCCACCATTTTCAGGTCTAGTGTACAATGTAATGAGTACAATGATATTTTTGATTGAGTTTTTGCTATAGGTATTGCACCAGATCTACTGCAGGATTGAAATTGATTTAAATAGAAAATTGAATTGGAAACTTGTACCATATGACATGATAAGGGGTTGAACCGTATTAAATCTACTTCTTGTGGTTCCATTGGTTTTTGGATAAATTAAATTTTGCACTCATACACTTTGCACAGCATCCCAATTTAGGACCTCATCTTTCAATTGCTTCTGGTTCTATTTTTATTTTTATTCTGTAAAAATTATATTTAGCACTCTTACACTTTGCATTAATCACACTTCAGGATCTTACTTTTAAATTGCAACAGTTAAGCCCCCTAAACTTTTAACTTTTAGTAAAGTGAACATTCTATGAGCTTCTGCTAGCGTTTCATCCATTGAGTAGCAATGTGCGTAGCTTAAAAAATTCCATGTGGCCATTTAAGGGATGAAACACTAATAGAAGTTCACCAAAAGTTCATATTGTAAAAAAGTCTAAGGTGTAAGGATAATTATAATTAAAAGATGAGTTTTTGAAGTGGGATTTGTTGCACAAAAACAAGGGAATAAAATGTAGTTGAACCGTTTCTGTTTCCAAAAATTTAGTGTTTCATATACATTGACAATGTAGCAAGATTAACTTGAGTTTCAAGTAACCCCAAGGGGTCGCTGGAGTGCCGGAAAAACATGAGTTATCTGTTGAGTGAAAAGTGAAGGTGGTATGAGTCTCAAGTTTGGGTCCCACTGGGTGTGTATATTCTTGAGGGCCCACCCACACAGGCATGGTTCATGTGTCTTGACTCTTGTGGGTATTCACAGGCCTGAGGTTTCCTCGCTCTAATGATGGGTTCAACAGACCCTGTCTTGAGAAGGTTCCTCGTCATATAAAAAAAAAATGTAGGTTTCAAGTTTAGGATGACCTGTTTCTGCACTAAGGTTATTGTATGATGTTGCTCTAGTTGCATACGTGCTTCATTGTTTGAGAAATGAAAGCTTGCTGGATTGCCAAAATTTAGGTTATTTCAGGGCCTAATTGGTGAGTAAATTTAGGATTTTAATGCCTAAGTTGAAGGCCAATTCATAGAAAAATGGATTAGGCTTGACTAGAGCTTGATTCTGGATGGTTATAGGGCTAAGAAGCACACTTTGTAGAGGCTGCAAACATTAGCGACTCAAGAAAAGTGCCCAAGTAATTCACACAAAGGAGAAGCAGAAGAAGTGAAGGAAAGGGACCCTTCACCGACACAATGGTTAGCCAAATTCGCAGGAGCATAAAAATATGTCCTGTTCCTGCAAGGTCTAGAATTTCATAAAATTCGAACTCAGAAATGTTGACCAAGTAGAAATTCTAGTTCTAATAAAAATTTCTCAGGAGACTTGTAATATTATGTTAATTTTTACCAACAATAATGAGACCCATGGGTGATTCTTACAATCCACATCAGCTGTCACACACACATGAACCTTTCTTAGATGGGATAATGATGATATATGTGTGTGGAACTTCGAAATTGTTAAAAAAAAAAAAATAGAAAAGGAGGGGTGGGTGCACAATAATGTAAGATTGTTCCAACACCTAATTATGATGATCCATGCTTAGTGATAATTTTATTATTCTGGTTTTTCTCCCAGTAACAAATTGACTTGAGGTGCATCAGACAAGTTTCTTCACTTGTTGGGTCATTGTTTGGTTACTTGCTATAAGCAGCATGACAAGTGTCATGCAGCTGTATTTATGTATTGGTTGGCATCTGTAAATAGTAGATTTGTTTCTTTTAATATAGACAAGCGTCTAGTGTGCTCGGTTTATGTTTCGTTTTTGTTTTTGTTTTTTATTACTATTTTGTCATCTTGTAAGCTGTGTTGTTTGTTTGGCTCATCATCCCTGTGCAAAGCCGGTATTTAGAAACTTCTCTTGATGGAACCTTGGATTTCTGGAACATCAGAACAGTATCCTTCTTTTTGAAATGCCTCAGATTTACCTTTGTTGTTTGTCCTTTATATGAAGTGGTAAACTACCGATCCACTTGTTGCATAAAGTTAATTGTTTGTGGTCACCTTGCAGGTATAACCTCCCTTGGACTCCCACAAAATACATTCCATTTTATGGTGGTGCTGAATACCATGATTACCATCATTATGTTGGTGAAAAAAGCCAGAGCAACTTTGCTTCAGTATTCACCTACTGTGATTACATCTATGGAACTGACAAGGTTGTTATACGATTTGTTTTATTTGCATTATCTGAACATTATGGTTTGACCCAAGACTGATTATATTGTATTGCAATTATGTTTTCATTGGATTTATCTCATCAGGGCTATCGGTATCAAAAGAAGCTGCTCAAGCAGGTAAAAAGCTACAGTCCATTGTCTTTTTGTTTGTGTTACCATAGAATGCATTGGTGTTCCATCCTTGATTCCTGTGAGCTGGATGTTGATTGAATTTGTCTCTTGATTAATTTCCATTACACTCTATACGGGATAGTAATAGACTTTAGGAAGTGATTGCCACATTAGTTTCCCTTTTATGATGGAGGCTGATTTTAGTGATGAGGTAATTTATTCTTTTTGGTACAACTTACTATATTGTTTGCCTTAGCTACTTGTGTGGGTCACATTCTTTGGTTGGAAGGAAGGTGCTTGTGAATCATGTTTTTTGTCTTGAGCCTTATGCTTTTTAGTTGCAGTGATCTACTTAAGTTTGCTACCATGCACAGTTTGCTTTTAGTTTATTCTAACATTCTTTATTGACGTAATGCAGTTGAATGGAGGAGCTAAAAGCAGTAGGCTAGAAAATGGAGGCCCATACAACACCTCTGTTGTAGATCTTAAGTCAGACTAGCTGTAGAACTTCAGGAATGTTGTACACTCTGGTATGCTTCTTGCTAGTGACAACTCTTGGAACCTCAACTTGACTCATTTGTTGTCCTTTCGGTGCTAGCTTGGTGATCAGTCAATTTTTAGCTGTTCAGTTGGGGATTAACTTGGGGTTTTCTTAAAACCGTGCGAGTGTAGTTCAAGCCTGGGACTTTAAATGGTCTGTCTAGATTTAGAACTTGAACTTTCTGTTTTCTGACTGTATGTTCAAATTGAATCGTGTGATTTGGGCTCAAGGATGGTGTTTGTGAATTCTAGGACATGTTAATGAAATGTAGTCTGTGTTTGGCAAAGAAACCGTGTTGTATCCATGTCTTCTATTCTTTGAATCTTAAGGGCACTCGGTGCAGAATCTTTTGGAAACAGCAAGATTGTTCTTTTGTGATTTGGATAGATTCAATACTCAGAAGCAATCTCTTTAGGTAAGACTCGTTACTTCCGAATGGAATTTAGGAATCCATATAGTCTCGACTACTTCCAACATCATGATCATATTGCAGGCTGAGCACAACGTTTTCTCATGCACCCATAGTTTCGCATGTTAGGTGTAGCCGGTGTATTAAGCTGTTTGTAGTTGTAGATGGAATATTACACTGTGCATTGTTTTCAAATTACTTCTTTGCCAATGCCACCACAGAAAAACCATAGCTACAACTTGGGGTCCTGAATTGCAATTTCCATGTTTTAATTAATGACCTAAAACTACTTGTTTTAGGGTATTCAATTTGTTACTCTACGTGCATATATATATATATATATATTACAGGAGGGCTATATACATTTTGCGATTAAACAAAATTTTAAAATGCTTAGTATTGTATAAATTTCGTGGCTTGACAGATAACTAAATGGGTTTTTTTTTAAATAAAAAATAAAATAAAATGACCAGTTGAAAATTAGGAGAACGAGATGGTTGTGATTCAAATTTATGATTGAATATACCCCTATCTTAAAAAGTCAAAATTCTCTTAAATATTGATTGAGGTTTATTTTTATTTTTTTTTTATTTGTATAATAGGAAGATCCACTCCCAAGACAGAGCCTCTTCGAGCCATCTGTTATCATGTGCCTTTTTTTTTTTTTTAAAAAGAGAACATCAATAATAGAGGAGATAAAATAAAATATATGAGTTGTCTATGAAAATAAGTTCCAATTTTGAACTTTTAAAACTCTGGTATCTAGCTGTATTACTTATTAGTTCTTAGCAGAAAAGTTTCGTAGTAAAATTTTTTTGGTTTGTTCCGATTTCTGTATATTTTTAAAGTGTCACTGAGATTTGAGTTTATTTATTTATTTTAAGTAGAATCCAAAATTCTTAACTTATCAATTAATTATTTTTACACTTCTCATCTATTTACAAAAATAATTATAATCTCATCTATCCACGAAAATAATTACAAATTATTCATCTATTCACAAGCACAATTACAATCTTATCTATTCCCAAAGGATAATCACAAACTAATCGCCAAGGATATTCACAATTTATATACATCCATCTCTCCCTTTTTTCTTTTTTCTTTTTTTTTTTGGAGATGTGCAAATATTTCACAAGCATTGCGCACCTACTACTACTAATCAATAATATAAAATAAAATATTTGAGTTGCATATATACATGAAAAACTAAATCTGAACTAAATGCAGCACTGCAGTAAAATACAAATATGAAAACCAAGTGGTTTAGAAAAATACTCGTTCTTTTTTTTTTTCTTTTTTTAATGTTTTGCAAAACGAGATTTTTTTGTTTGATTTTTATTTTTTTGGGAAAACGAATTCTATCAAGTTATACATATTAAAAATACAACACATTAAAATTTACAGAGCAAAATGGAAATTTTTGAATTTTCAAGGGATTTGTTTTTTTGTTAAAGTAAGAACGATGATTAAGACAATTTCCTGCATTCAAATTCTTATTAGCAATGGTTCAAACTTCAAAATATGCATTCTTGACTATATTATTTTGAGGTAAGTAGTATGAAAAATCAAAATTCTCTAATATACTTAATTTTATGTATTTATTAATTTTAAATTTTACATAGCCCATTAGATATTAGCTAAAATGGAAGATATTTTTGTACCTATATACTAGAGAACTGATAAAGAAAAGGGTTTATTTTATTTACACTTCTTGTGTTTTCAATTTTGTATTTATTTCATTTACACTTCTTCTAATTTCAATTTTATGTACTTAGATCCTACAAATTTCATAAATATTTAGTTAGAATCCTTAAATTTTGTATTATATTCAATGAAAACACTCTCTATTAGATTTTTAATTAAAAAAAGTAATTGTTAATTAATTCAATACTATAAAATTATTTTTATACATTTAATATTAATAAAAAATTTCCAACAAAACGACATTTTTATTACGTTTAATTTTAATTTTAATAGTACGTTTGTTGATTTTATTTTGTCAAAATTTATTGCAGAGAATAAAAAAATTATTTATAATTTGTTATCTTTTTGTAATAAATTTTGCAAAACAAAATATTTTGTTCAATATTGAGGAGAGTATAAAGATAATTTTATAACATTTTATTAGTTAATAGTTATTTTTTGGATAAAAATCTAAGTAGAGGTGTTTTGAGTGAATGAAATATAAGTGTAGGTAGACATTTATGAAACCTCTAAACTTTAGGTGCACCAATTAAACCATAGGAGATGTAGGTAAAATAAACCCTAAAGAAAAAGATAATATGGGTGAGACTTGGTCATACAATTTGAGAGCAAAAAAGTTTGATTTTTTAAAAATTATAAGAATAAAAGTCTTGTTAAAATGTTTATTAAAAATTATTTGATTATATTTTATGTAAAATAATGTCGAATATAAAAAATTATAAAAATAAGAGCATAATTAAACGTTAAAATATATTTTTTAAGCATGTTTTATGTAAAATACTATTAAGTATAAAATAAAATTTTAATTTCTTTTATATGTGAATGTGATATAATTAAATTATTTTGTATATAAATTTTATATGTAATTATTATAATATTTGGTGCGCTTTTTAAATAATAAATAGAAAGAAAATTCATCCATAATCCAAGAATTAAAACGCACTGGAGGATTTTATTATCAAATATCCCTCTTAAGGTGTGTTTAGAGTGATAAATAGTGAAATAAAATAAAATAAATTGTGAGTTCGTAATTCGTACAAAGATAAAAAAGTGAATAATTTTAAAAAATTTTTAGAGATTCTTAAGAATTTATAACAAATCAAACGGAGTCTTAGGTACTATTAGATGATTTGTGATGTTTGCCTTTTGGCGATAATATGTTTCTTAAAATAATTTCAAATGAAAACAAACAGAGAATAGCATTTTTGAAAATTAATTGCATTTGCATTTGCCATCGATTTCAAATTAACCTTCCGTCGTGGGTTAGAGCGCCACGTGGGCGCTTTTATTTTCGGTTCGGGTAATATTTGTTCAACTTGTTTCCGATGCCCCTTATGGGCCTCCATGGACCACATTGTTTGGGTCTGTGAGTCCTGTCTCTGCAAATCCTAAAACGAGTAGACCCTTTATAACTTTTAAGGCTTTATTTGGTTACAAGAAAACCTAACAACGTTTGTTTGTTTTTTTTTTTTTTTGGTCTTATATGACTATTTTTTTTTTAAATTTAATTTTTATTTTTAAAAATTATACAATTAAACGTGTTAATCATATCCGTAAAAAAAAAAAAAGAAATAATTGAATAATTCACATCCATTTAAATAAAAGCTATCCATTTAAGTAAAAAGTAACGAAAAATATTAATTTTTTAACTCTTACCAAACATAGTATAAGATTGACTTGAATCAAAAAACTTATCATACTTCAAAATATGTTTAAGTGTTTTTGAACTTTGACTGATTCAAATTTGAGTTGATGATACAAAATGAGATTTAATCAAGCCGAACTCATGTGATTTGTTATCATCATTTGTACGCATTTAAGTTGAGCCATGTACAAAAATAATTAAACTTCAAATTATATTTAAATTTAATTTAATTTTGTAATGAATTGATCTTTCAATGAATTTTAATCCAACCAAACACGACTCATCTTTGAATAGCGTGGTTCGTTTAACAGTCTTAACTAGGAATGTCTCATCATTCAATTTTACTTCTTTTCTTTTTTTTTTATTTTTATTTTTTTATTTTAATTAAGAATTGATAAAACAAGCCATGCATATAATTTGGATCTCTCTCCCTCTCTCTCTCTCTCCACAGTCCATTAACCATGTATATATTATTTTGCGTTGGTCACTAGCGTTCCATATGACATTTCCCAATTTTAATGTATTTTAAATTTCTCTCATACAGATTTTCTCAAAACTTAACGTCTTGTTTTGACATACAATCCCATTAGTCTTCTCTGAGCTTTGTCATGCAAACTTCTTCATCTTAACTAGATGTATGCCCCGCTAATTTCATTTTTTTAATTATATCGATTTTGGGCCACGGCGTACTTAATTGGGCTTATTTGAGCCCCTTTATTCATCTTTAGAACTTATTTTAAGGCCTTTTCAGTATTTTGGGCTTAAAGGCCAATTGCTGCCCTTACTATTGGATTTTTCCCAAACCCATTCACTTAACGCCGTTAACCCCAACAACAGCGCATTCGACCTATTCTATTGACGCGGTTCAAAATTTTAATTCGAAGCCACTTTGGTTTGTGTGTTGGTTTCAAATTTTGACACATGCGCCCGCCCCTGCCCCCCGGCCGGGGCCAGGGGGTTGGTCGTGGAGAGTTGCTTAGGCCCGTTTCACGCAACAAAATTTATTAAAAATTTTTGAAAATTTTTAAAAATTTTTATTACATTTTTATATTTTGAGTGTGTTTAGAATGATAAAAAGTGAGATAAATTATGAGTTTCATGATTCATACAGTGAGATAAAAAGTAAATAACTTTTAGAAATTTTTAGAGGTTTGCAACAAACCAAACGAAGACTTTTCTTACCTTCTTGAAGTTCGAAAAAGTTAAATATCTTTTAAAAAAAAAGTCAATAATTGAAAATTAGTTAATCAAATAGCAAAAAAAAATTTTTTTTTTGCTATTCTCATCAAGAACTCCCAAACTATCAAATGACACTCATTGTAATTAATTTTTTCGGAGTCGTTCTAATGGATTATAGAAATCGTTTGAACGTTTACATATAAGGATAAAGTATAAAACGCAATAGTTCAATACGGTGTGAACGATTCACACCAAACTGTTCCAATAGTTTGGCGCTACTAACCTTTGTCCAAATGGACCATTGTAAATCGTTATAACAGTTTGGCACTACCAACTTCCGTCCAAACGGACCACCTAAACTGTTCCGATATCAGTGGCGTTTCAAGTTTGGTTTGGTCTGCAAGAAAATCATGACTGATACAAAATTTTGAAACCGTTCAAATAGAAATTTAATCCATCGAAATAGAAATCTTACTGTTTATTTTCAAAAAATACAGTTTGAGATGTGCGCAGCAAATGTCAAAAGTTTTCCCAAATCATATTTTTCGCTGCTTTTCGTTATTTTTCGCTGCACCAAACGGACCCTTAGATTACTATTTGATGGTATTGGTTCCCTTCGGGTTTTACTTTAACTCAGAACTAAGCTAACTTTTCTAGTTCTTGAAAATGAAATCCAAAACTGAACCGATTTTAATTTGGAACTGAACTAAACTAAATCAAATCAAATTAGGTTAGTTTAATTTTTAGACTAACTTAAAATTAGGCTAGTTTCGGATTGACCTGATTTATTTTTATGTATAATACATAATATAATAAATATTATAATATACATACAGAGTATTGTTTTATATATATGTATTGTTTTATATTATATGTTATATATACTATAATTATATATTAAAGGTAACAAAAATATTATATAATAATATGTATATTATATAATAAATATTATATTTTTCCAGTTACTTTTTGGTTCAGTTCAATTTTTTTATTTACTAACCTAAAAATTGAACCAAAAATATAAGATTGATATATATTTTTTTTTAATCTGGAACCGAACCGATTTTAATATATAGATTTGAACCAAACCGAACCAAAATTATTAGATTGGTCCCATTTTCGAGTTGTTCAATTTTTTGTGCATCTCTATACGATGGTGAGCCTAAACTTCAAGGAATATTTTGAATAAATATTTTTTGTTCAACCTAAATAGTTTTATATTTTAATGAATGAATTAAGATTAAGTTATAAAAAAAAATAGAGTAGTTAATTTATGAAAATATCTTTGGATAATTATTTTTTTATGATAATTCTAAATTTACCATACTATTTAAATTTATGATAAAAATATATATTAGAGTTGTCGCTAATTTTGACTAAGAGGAACACATGTAAAGTTAGAGGTTGTTTGGGGGGGGGGGGGGTTAACCATGAGGTACAGAATTGTCAATTCAGCAACTCTCTGGC
Source organism: Vitellaria paradoxa (assembly GCA_019916065.1). Lineage (NCBI taxonomy): Eukaryota > Viridiplantae > Streptophyta > Magnoliopsida > Ericales > Sapotaceae > Vitellaria > Vitellaria paradoxa. The sequence continues at coordinate 5,338,138 of CM034235.1, forward strand.
AAGCTCGCCCGGAGCGGTTAAGGTAACTACAAGAGTAAAAGAAGTGTGCAGATAAAAGAAAAACTCGTAGGGAAAAGCAGAGGCACTATATACATTGCTGCAATGAATTTCTTATTTTCATACATGAATTTACTATTATTCACTAGATTGTTAAAAGAAGGTGATTCGATATTTTTGTACAATTTTATATTTAATTATTTTTTTAATAAATAATAAACAATTCTTTAATTGCAAATCTAAAAGTAAAAAAATCACAACCTCAATTCCTGTAACCTGCGCATACACGTCGATCCAATTAGATTGCCAATTCTTTTTGAAGTTGCCCTCTGGGGGATTTTGATGGAACTGGAACAAGGGGGTAGAGATCCACGAAAAAAAGTGTCAATTTTCCAGGAAAACATACCTGTTATGTCATCATCCTTCAAATTTGCCAGGGAGCCACGTAGGGGTAAAAGTGTCAATTCGACGCCATTTTTGAGGTGGTGAATGACAGTTGAACATACAATTGACAATTGAAATAATTTGGTAAATTGACTGATACCACATCAGTATTGACTAGTTTGCTCCATTTATTATTTTCGGCATTAATTATATATTTTCTAGAGAAGTAGACATTTCTTCAACTTAATAAAAGTTTATCAACTTTGGTCTTAGCCTCTTAACTGTTCATCGAACCCAATTTTAATAGACCTATTAGTCACCGTTTGGAGTTAAAAAAAAAAAAAGTATCGTTTGAAGTAGTAAAAAATAATAAAAAAAAGATAAAATATAGTTTTGAGTAAATTTTAATATTTGGTATTTTTAAAGTTATATTTTTTGGAGATAAACAATAGTAAACTATTCTAAAAGTTTTCCCAAATTTGTTCAAACGGATTTAAAAAATTCCCAATTAAGGCCTCGTCTGCTGGGTTGTTTAAATTATTGAAACTATCAAACCGTAGGAACGGAATGAAGTAAACCGATCAAAGTGTTTGTGAGTCCAAGTCATTATAGTACTTGTTGAAAAGTTTTAAACTCAGAAAACATGATTGCCCAAAAAAAATTTCACACTCAGTTAATCTCCTTCTAGGTTTTCAATTTTTTTTAGTGAGATATTGAACTTTTTTAAATTAGTAAAAGTGGGAATGTATGAAGTGTAATATAAATTTTAGTAGTTTTAGAGGTTGTTAGAGTTTTTTTTTTGTTTTTTTAGAACACCAACCGAAGCTAAAAAATACAAATCTCTACAAATATGAATTACGAGATTATAAAATTTAAATTTTTTACTTACTACATAAAGTACGAGACACTAATTTTTACAAATTTATATAACTTCAAACACATAAATAGTACTTTACATACACCTCTCACGCATATATATACACTGGTGAATATTCTGTGCAAACAACACTTTTCAACTAAAATTTTAATTCAAATTAATATGAACGCATTTGAAATTGAAATATGTTAACATAAAATATTTTGTCGTTCTCAGTACAAATTTTTCAGATATTACCATTAGTTCAACTCATTGTTCTATCACAATGTAAAGTCACTCAAAGATTAGATGAGAGTTTGAGAGGAAGTTTTAGTTTGTAAAAGATTTCGGTCATTCATTAAAAAATAAAAATTAATTTTAATATTTAATTTTAGTTTATGAGAGGAATAATTTTAAAATATATTGTATTTTATTGTATAGATATATTTATAGAGCTATACACACACATGATATATTCATACATTAATATATATTTGTAAATTGTAACATATTACAATGAACCATAAAATAGAATGGTTGGTTGGCAAGTCTCTGTAAATTGATTTACAAAATTTAGATTGGTAAGCCATTTTCCTTGATTTGTTGAAAAATATTTTAAACGAGGAAAGTTTTTCGCATGACTAAACAACAAAAATTGAGGAAATCATTTTTAGGAAAATATGTTACATGGAATCAAACATGGCTTTAGTTTGATAGCACTTTGAGTTGATCTCGAGCCGTTTTTTTGACCGAATTGATTTTAAAGCAAATTTGAATAATTTAATATTTTATATTATATTTATAAGTATTAGCATATTAAGCTAAATTTTAATTGAATTAAATGGTGTAGTGGATTTATAATTGTGATTCCTATTTATTTTATTTGTATTTCGAGTCGCACTTGATTGAATTTATAATTAAATTTAACTTAAGCGATCTACCAATAAATTATTTTATTTCACAGCTTCTACACAAAATAAATAATTAAGATACAACAGTCATCAATTGCAATAGTGATTAACATTCATCATTTTAAATCATTATATATATATAAATATATGTATGTATGAAATTGGTGTGTTTGATCACCTTAACTATATTAGTAATTGCTCGTGTTTAAATACACAAATATATTTGACATGTAAATAATTTAAATTTAAATTTATAAAATAAACTTACATGAAAAATTGTAAAAATAATATATAAAAATAAAAATCACTAATTCAAAAAAATTAAAGTATCCATACAATGTTTAATAAAAATATAAAATTTTATTATTTATTACAAATGTTATAACATTTTTAAAATATTAACTTAAAAACTTTTATATAAAAAGTATAAAATATATGAGAAGAATGAGAGAGTATATTTTTCTAGAAAATGACTACAACCAAAGTAGAGAAAAAAAAAAAGAAAAATAATCCTATCAATTGAGTAAATCTAAATCTCAAATTTAAAATTTTAAACTTTCTTGTTATATAAATGACACAAAGAGTATAAAAATGTATATATTTAAAATTTAAGTTTAAGCACATTAAAATTGATATTTTAATTTAAATATTTATTTTTAATAATTTTTAATGAAAATTAAAGTTTAAATATAATTTTTTTAAAATAAAAAAATTTAGTTAATCTTGTCTAATGGGTATCCATACATTATTTAATAAATGTGTACAATTTTATTAATTATTACAAATACTGTCACATTTTTTTAAAACATTAATTTAAAAATTTTTATATATAAAACGCATTTAAAAAAATATATGAAAAGAGTGAGAAGTTATGTTTTTACGTAAAATAACTAAAAAGATAACTAAAATTGAGAAAAAAAAGAAATAATATGACCATTGAATAAATTTAATTATTAAAAATATATAAATGCCAAATTAATGAATTATATTATTATTATATGTATTTATATATATAAATGGTTGTGCTAGTTCCTTGCCCAAGGGCGAACTCGGGCTCCGAAATCCCCACAGATACTGCTGGTATCTTCCTATTTTCAAAGAAATACTACAAGGGCATTTTTGTAAAATGCCATCAAAAATCTAATATTTGATGTACTAATTAATTAATTAATTAATTTACATAATTAATCACGATGGTAATGAGTTTATAAAAGTGATATGGAATTGGATCAATTACACCAACAATTTTTTTCGATTAGAAAATCGCCATCACCAACCGTTAGGACATGTCGAGGGTTAATGGGACACAATCGCAATTAATTAATAAACCTAATTATAGTTGCAACTAGAATTTGATTTCATATTTATTGCTAATAATTAAAAAAATCACTAATTATTATTTTCAATGGGTGAAATAAAAAAGCAATATTCTCATAATCGGAGGTTTATTTTTCCATTAATAATAGATTCTTCTGTGGTTGATCATTTAGAGGATCCATTTGGAACTTTAAAAAAAAATCTTATAAATTTCTACAAACATAAATTATGAGATAACAAAATTTAAATTCTTTACGAATTACGAGATATTTACTTTTACAATTTTATACTATTTTATATAACATCAAACACACCTAGATGATGTGTAAATAAAAGTAATAATAAGTAATATAGGGTGCGTCTGAGCCCAAAAATTAAAAAAAAAACAAATCAAAAGTGAATTTTTTTTAAGTTTGAGGTGTAAAAAAGTTATTTTGAATGATGATTAAATATTTGTGTTTGATTTGATATAAAGTTGTTAAAAATTATATAAAGTGACACATTACAAAATTTTAGTAGAGAATTTTGAAAACGTTTAAAGTTTTGTGAAACTTTTTAGTACAAATGTCTGTTCAACTTTTAAAAAAATTTGACAAAATTTGTTGGAACGTATCATTTTATTATTGGTTTCAATAAATTTTGATAAATTTTTTAATAAAGTTGAAATTTTTTAAAATTTAAAAAAATTAAAAATTTTGAAGTTTTTTATTTTATTTTTTATTTTTCGCGCTTCAAACGGCGCCATAATTAATTGGAAATGGGTTAAAAAAGGCCAAAATATCCCTCAATCACAATAGCCATGAGGGTCACCTACCCTTTGAGGCTTTTGAAAGCCCCTAGTTACTTCTCATTTCTTGGGCTTGGTCAAACACTGTCCCACTTTTTTTTATTATTAAATTTAAAAAAAAAAACAATACATTCAATTCCTAGGCTGCCTTTTCCTCTGAATTATTTATTTTATTTCATGGGATGTCCTTGTTAATAGGATCAGATGAAAAACAAGGCACAAAAGGAAAACTAAAGTTAACTTAAAATAGAAAATTGCTCAAAATATACATTATACCTATACATACATACATACATACATATATATATATATATATAAATCATTGGAAGAAAATTAAGGAAAAAATGTCCTAAGGAGGCGAAGGACTGAAAGAGAAAGAAAGAAACAAACAAGAAAAAAGGTTCCCTACAAGCCCCACAACAAGACCCCAACAAAATAAAAAAAATCAAAGTAAAAGACCACAAAATTTATATGTATTTCTAAATAATAATAATAATAATAATAATAATAAAGAAAAAATAATAATATAATAAATCTGCGCCACACAGCCACCTGCTTGAATGAGCGTGTATTTCACCTTCCAATCATGAGAGTGCAGTCACCAATCCTGTGGGCCGTATTTTCTGCATGGGAGTGGGTTTGTTTCTTATGTCAACATGGTCTGCATTACGTCACCAACGCGCAGGGAACTGGAGCGTGAACTTCACTGTTCTGTTAAAGCCAGCACAAAATACACGAGCCTCTCTCTCTAGACTGCTCTCCTGGCTCTCTCTCTCTCTCTCCACACCATTGCTCTCTCTGTTCTTTCCAATTTCTACCCTCTTTCGCAGCAAAGTTGGAGAACAACCCACCACTGAGACAAGCATCAGAACTTCCCAAATCACTGGATCGCCGGAAGCCGGCATGGACCCCGGCGGTGATTCAAGCTCTGGCCACCGCCGACGGTGTTCTCCGGCTAAATGCAAGGCAGTGACCGCCGAAACACTACCACCGTTCTATCCCCCAACTATTATGTCGTCGTTGAAGTAATTGCACGAATATCTACAAAATACTTGAAAAGAAATTCAAAAAATTTTCACTTACATTTCGCCGTTCAACACACGAACCCACGATTGTTTTGTGTTGTTGCTACAATGGCGGCGACTAATACCACCACTCAACCGGTGGAGTCATCGGCGGGGGCGGCGGGGGCGATGTCGGCTGACGAGCTCGCGGCGAAGGCAGTGCAGAAGAGGTTCGAGGGGTTGGTGATGGTACGGAACAAAGCGAACAAGGGGAAAGGGGCGTGGTACTGGGCACATCTCGAACCCATACTGGTTCACAATTCCGATACGGGCTTGCCTAAAGCAGTGAAATTGAAGTGTTCTTTTTGTGACGCGCTTTTCTCGGCTTCGAACCCGTCGAGGACTGCTTCCGAGCATCTCAAGAGAGGGACTTGCCCAAATTTCAATTCCGTCGCAAAGCCCATTACTTCTGTCTCGCCCTCGTCCATGCCACCTCTAACTTCGCCTTCTTCTTCTTCGCACCATCATCATAACCACCGGAAGCGCCCTCCTTCCGGTGGTCGCGGTGGTAGTGGCGGCGGTGGCGGTGGTAGTGGTAGTGGCAGTGGCGTTTCTTCTTCTTACCAGGTTCCGCCGCTTGCTATTGTTGATCCGTCGCGGTTTTCCGTGGAGCTTGCTTACCCGCCGGCCGTGTCGGTGGCTACGGTTGTTACTTCGAGTGCCGCCATCGCCGCCAGCGGCGGTGGTTCTTTGTACGCTCAGCAACATCATTTGATGTTATCAGGTGGGAAGGAAGACTTGTGTGCTCTAGCTATGTTGGAAGACAGTGTGAAGAAGCTAAAAAGTCCAAAAGCATCGCCCGGTCCAACTCTGAGCAAGACTCAGATCGATTCAGCTCTTGATTTACTCGCTGATTGGGTCTACGAGTCTTGTGGGTCGGTCTCATTTTCAAGTCTCGAGCACCCAAAGTTCAAGACTTTTCTTAATCAGGTCGGATTACCGGCTGTGAAGCGTCAAGACTTCGCCGGCGCTAGACTAGACGCCAAGTACGAAGAAGCCAAAGCAGAGTCAGAAGTAAGAATTCGAGATGCAATGTTCTTCCAAATTTCATCCGATGGTTGGAAGTCAAAGAATTACGGACATGGAGGGGAAGAGAATTTGGTGAACTTGGCTGTGAATCTTCCCAATGGGACTAGTGTGTTCCGTAGAGCAGTGTTCACTTGTGGGTCTGTGCCTTCCAAGTACGCAGAAGAGGTCTTATGGGACACCATCAGGGACATTTGTGGGAATGTTGCGCATCAGTGTGTGGGTATAGTTTCGGACAAGTTTAAGGCCAAGGCATTGAAGAGCTTAGAGAGTCAGCATCACTGGATGGTTAATCTCTCTTGTCAGTTCCAAGGGTTCAATAGTTTGATCAAGGATTTCAGTAGGGAGCTTCCATTGTTCGAGAATGTGACTGAGAATTGCTTAAAACTCGCAAATTTTGTCAACAACAAGTCTCAAATTCGAAATGCTTTCCACAAGTATCAGTTGCAGGAGTATGGCCAAGCTGGGTTGTTGAGAGTTCCCTCCCGCGACTATGACAAATCCAACTTTGGCCCGATGCACACCCTGGTGGAGGATATACTGAGCTCTGGTCGGGCCCTTCAGTTGGTCCTGCTCGATGAATCGTACAAGATGGTGTCCATGGAGGAGCAAATTGCTAGAGAGATTGAGGAAATGATGAGGGATCCCCATTTTTGGAATGAATTGGAGGCAGTGCACTCATTGTTTAAACTGATCAAAGGAATGGTTCAAGAAATTGAGACGGAAAGGCCACTGGTTGGGCAGTGCATTCCTCTCTGGGATGAGCTCAGAGCGAAAGTGAAGGATTGGTGTTCCAGATTTCACATTGCTGAAGGTCAGGTGGAGAAGGTGATCGATAGACGGTTTAAAAAGAACTACCATCCAGCTTGGGCTGCTGCGTTTATACTTGATCCACTGTATCTAATTAGGGACACCAGTGGGAAGTACCTACCGCCCTTCAAATGCTTGACGCCTGAGCAAGAGAAGGATGTGGACAAGCTCATAACCCGGCTTGTATCCAAGGAGGAAGCTCACATTGCGCTAATGGAGCTTATGAAATGGAGAACAGAAGGGCTTGATCCAGTATACGCACAAGCGGTGCAGTTGAGGCAGAGAGACCCCATTACGGGAAAGATGAGAATTGCCAACCCCCAGAGCAGTAGGCTTGTGTGGGAAACTCACCTTACACAGTTCAAGTCACTAGGGAAAGTTGCAGTCCGGCTCATCTTCCTTCATGCGACTTCCTGTGTGTTCAAGTGCAATTGGTCACTCTTGAGATGGGTGAATACTCATGGGCACTCTAGGGTAGGGATGGACAGAGCTCAGAAACTGATATTTATCGCTGCTCATTCAAAGCTTGAGAAGAGGGAATTTTCCACGGATGAAGAAAAGGATGCAGAGCTGTTCGCTTTGGCAAACGGTGAGGATGATGTACTGCATGAGATTTTTTATTGATGCATCTCCAGTGTAACAATTTTTTCCTCATTTTAGAATGCCAGATTTGTAGGATTGATTGAGTTCTCTTGCTACCTTCATTTTGTATTCATCTACTTGCTCCTTTTGGAAGATTTTTGGGGCCACTGGGTGGGAGGAGAGGTCATGACAAGAAGTTGAATTATATGTATATTTACTACTATATACCCATATGGTCATGGCAATGCCTCGCCCCCATCTGATCGTGAAATATTGGATTTGCTGAAAAAGAAACTGTTATTGTTTATGCAGATAGAGAATGCTCTATAAACATTGAGTTGAGAACATTAAGATGTTACCCCCCCCCCCCCCCCCCCAAAAAAAAATTGAGGCCCCAAAAAAAAAATTGATTCCTCAAGTAGTTTGAGATGAATAATATTTATGAAGCGGAAGGATTTTATTCTCCTTGGTTTCAAATTCAAAATCTCTAATGTTTAATGACATTTTTGTGAAGTTCGTACATTTATCAACTTCGTAGAACTAATTTATCACCCTTTACTTTCTAAATCACTGAAGCAAAAAGCTTTGCATTGAGATTGTATTCTTATGTTGATGATCCGTGGCATTTATTGATTAGTTACCCATTTCATTTGGCATAAGCTTATCATCATCACAAATTCTCTGTAGTTCATTACGAGTGCTATCTAATTTGCAATTCCATATAACAATTGGCTACCATTCTTGAGTTTAAGATTTAGCTGTGACACAAACCTGTCCAAGAAGCTTGACATACCGTCTTTCTGCAATTCCATGTTTCATATGCACGTATCACTTGAATCCAATGCAGAATGGTTGGTGATCTGTGCCTAAACTTCTCCGCTATTTGATTTTTTTTTTTTTTAATTATAGCTTTTGCCTTATTATCCTGTCCTTTGTTTGTTTGTAAGAGGCCTCATTTCTAACCAATGTCTGATGGATCAACCATACCAAAAAGCAAGTATAGTGAGGATCTGAGTTAAATTTTGGACGGGCTTCAGGTTTAGGTTAAATTGACAAGCTCACTATCGACACTTGCAGAAGAATTCCGAAGTAGGTAAGTTTATTCCCATCTGTGATAAAGTCTAGTTTATAATTTACCTACGGTCTACCGAACCTGTCCACCAAGTCAAAGCTGAAATGCATGAGATTTTAATTAATTCAAACTCTGCACAAGATCAAAGATTTTATTTTTATTTTATTACCTCAGATATTTCTTTTTGTTATAGTGCTTGAAATATCCGTACTAGATTACCTCACATAATAAGAGAGACACATAATAAGAGAGTATGTTTCTGTCCCATTTGATGCCTCTCTTTAATATGTTGAATAGATTACCTACTGTTAGTTAGGCTAAATGATGACCTGAAGTATCTTTATTTATTTATTTTTTGCAGAAGCATTTGACAAAGATACATTTAGACCGGAGAGGCCACCATAAAGGACCTTGTTTTGGAAACAGAGAAACTGTTAGAAGACGGCTGAAGAGGATTTTGCAGAAGGGACCCCAAGAAACGCAAAAAATTTAAAAATTTTGCCTTCAAGTGTCTTTTGGAACGAGGTCAGAGGTTGATCGAACTTGTTTGGTGATGGTTGATGACGGGCTAGCCAGGTCTTGCAAATATGGGTCAACAACCTCAGAAAACAGAAGAAAAGACTTCCAGAGAAAATCTTTCTAGCTGGAGGATCACTTGTTACTCTTGTTATCTCAGTCCTATCTTCTGGTTAATGTGTGTCTTTTTAAGAGAGTGGAGCCCGCCACCATGAAAGAAAAGAAGGTGCATGGAAGTCCATTTCCATGTTCTGGTTGTTATATATATATATATAAAGGGGGACCTTAAGTTAAATCACCTTTGGGGTAAACTTCTCTTTAAAACATTCCAAGATAAGGGTTGTGATGTTCATGCAGAGAGTCATTAGATGATGCTTCCCATGATTGCGAAAAAAAGGGTTGCAGTAGGGGACCCAAAGTAGGGGAAAACTGTCGGAATGAAGCAACACAGAAGATGCCTGATAGCGATTCGCCAACCATGTTTGAACAGATTTTGCTAACACAGAAGAATAATGGTGGAACTGCGGGAGGGAGGGCGGTTCAATCCATATTTTGTCCATGAATTGAATATATTGTTCACCACCAAGATGTTTATCACATGTATAAACTTTGTAAAGCTCATTGTTTTGTATTTGATTTTTTTTATATATGTTTTATTTATGTATGAAAATCAGTTCCTATGTATGAGTTATGGGTAGTGTATACATTTTATTCTCTATAAATTTTGTAGGAAATTATCTATTGATAACGAAGTTATCCGATGAATGATCCAAATGTGGGTTTGGGTGCTTGAACTTAACACCGGTGTGGTATCTGTCAAATAATCTCTGATGCTTAAATTAGTTAAGTGATATTTTTGCAAGTAATCCGGCAGAGTTAGAGTAAGTAAATAGTGTATATGTACTTAGTTTTTCAAGAGGTGGTATATATAGAAGTTTGACATCGACATGGGTATGATACATGTGAGTCTCATGTAATTATAATTCTTCTCCAATAGTATTGTGCCACGTGTATTGTGCAGATTCTAAGACGATTCTTATAATTAGTTATCAAAATTGTTACGCAGCTGGTAGCCAACAAGTAGCACCTTTATAGGCGTGAATTACAGGATATGTTAAAAAATAGTTATGGGGACGCTCGGTCGAATCGATCGGACATTAAAGTAAGGTCTTGACTGATTGTTCGCAGAAACTTAATCGGGCATATGATCGGTCGGTCGGGTAGTTGAGCGTTAATCGGATATATCCTATCATCTATGATTCAACTGTATAGAATATATTAGACATTTGAGAAAACATTTTGGATCCTTGGAGTGAATATTAAGTGATGTTTCTTGATTTTTCTTTTTTGGCATTTTTGGAGAAGAATATCAAATATTTATCATTTTATTTGGGAATGAAGGTTTGGTGACTTTGTATTTTTTTACCACTCGAAATAAACCCACTCGTTGGAGAGATTTTGAATGATGGCTTTTTTTGTTTATTTATTTTTTTCAATATGTCTATATCTATTCAATTTGGAAGTGGGTTTTATAGCTTGAAATTTATGTGAAGTTGTAAATAAACATTTAGTTTGCCTATTATATTATTCTAATAGAAACTAATCCCAAAAAGAGTGCTTGTTCGAGGTCTTAACAGTTATGCAAAGTCAAATTTTTTGGATTCCACGTCCACTGGGAAGAAAGTTTCGCTGCTACATTATTAGGACGTTGGGATGTAAGCGATAAAAGGGTAAATAATTAACGGCTATATTATGAGTGATTTGCATAGTGTAAAACCAATTGAAGATAATCTGTTCAAAGAGTAGGGAAAGAGAGAAATAGATCATGAGTAATCAGTTTGACACTTGATAAAGATCATTCACAGGGAGTCCTTTGACATTGGATTGTAATCATCAGATCACTCCGTAGTAAAAAGCCAGTCTTCATCATAAAAAAAAAAAAAAAAAAATCAAGTGCCTTCCAATAATGGAAAGCCATGAGTTTTCACTCTATATACCCTCGTATGATTTTAGCAAGGCCAAATACATTTATCTGAAGAGACTACATTCACTTATCATTTCCTCTCATCATACACAAATCCCTTAAAAGCATTTTCATTTTGAGCTTTTGTCCTCTTTCTTCCCTCTACTCTCTCTCTCTCTCTCTCTCTCTCTCTTAATTGATGATGGATTTCAGATTCACTCACCCACCCAGCCAAACAGTGGAAAAAGGTTAAAAAAATGAGAAACAAGAGAAATCAAATGGTCCGATCTCACTTTAGGTGAGTAGAGGAAAAGTAGAGTGAATTAATGGAGTATGGTATAATGGTACCTTTGGGGTCCTCTAATTACACATTTAGTGGAGAGACAGAAATTCTTGTCGGCAAGTACTTGGTTACACCGATTTTACATATACAAAAAGGCTCTAGTAACACTGACTGCTCACCAACTTGAGAGAAAATTTCTACTCTCTCTCTCTCTCACTGTCTTGTGTTATTCACTAGTATGGTATGCTTCTCTCCACTCATGTGTTTTGCTAAAGGAAAAGGGCGTATAATGATTAGTGTAAAGACGACAAATTTCTCTTTCTACAAGAATCTTTTCTCCTCCCAATGCTCCTCCTAATTATTCAGCCTTTCTTTTCTTTTTTTTTTTTATGCCCCTCTCTCTCTCTCTCTCTTTTATATCATGAATTTAAAAAAAAAAGAAAGAAATATCCCTTACTATTGTAGATAATTTGATTAGTTACGATTAGTCTATTTTGTCAAATTTTAATTATTTTAGTTCTGTTTCATTTTGTGTTACTTATACCGTATTTGTCATTGTTACATTGATTATAATCATTATGTAAAATCATGTTGTATATATATACCCTCTCCACGTAGATCTCTCTCTTTCTTTGAAATTAATTGTATCTGCATCGATCCATCCATATATACGTATATATATGTATATATGTATGCACACTGCTGAAGTAAAAAAGAAGAAAGTTTGTAGGATATATAAAGGTTGGTTGGTAGTGGATGGTAATTAACATGAAAGAAACAAAGTTCCTAGCCAGTAAGTGCCTTCAGAATCCAGACCATGGCAATCAACTAATTTGGTTGACACAGATTTTCTTTTAAAATGCATAAATAATATTAAAGAAAATAATTACCCAAAAAAATATTAAAGAAAATAATTAAATCAAATTAATACAGATTCATACTGGTCCCCCAATATTTCCTCAGAGGGTGTACATAAAAGTACCCTATTGCCTGCTTTCTCTTCCAGTTCCAGACATATATATATATATCTCAAATTTTTAACATATATATGTGTGTGTGTATCATCATGGTTTTAGATCACTGCAACAATAAGTGTAACAAAGACACGGGGTTCAACTAATGTTAATAGAAGTAAAAATCGAAGGGGGTAATTTTTTATTTTTATTTTTTGACTGAATTCACAGCTCATAATTTAAAATGAATAATCTTTTCTGCTTGTCAATTGAACTATTAATGCATGTATGATTATGGATTATTAGTACTCTTAATCACTTCTAATTATTCAATAATGTCGTGTCTATATATATATATAAATAAAAAAAGTGGATAGAATGTTGCTAAAAGATAGAAAATTAATTAAAAAAATAAAAATAAAAATTTCTGTAAGCCGACTTAGCGAAATGTTATTATAACGATAATTATGTATTGTTACGATACTTCTACAACTAATATTGTAACAATTTGTTATTGTATACTTTCACACTAATATTGTAACAATTTACTATTATATACTTTTACGTGCAATAGAAATAAGTAATACTAAAAAATAACGATAAATTTGATGAATCTTTACTATTTTTACGTGTTATTTAATATTATAGTCGATAGTGTGGGCTTTATTAATTGATTCACAAGTTCTTATTACTGAAAGTGGTCCATGCATGAATTATAGAATCTACAATCAACCATTCTTCTCTAATTTTAGAGATTAGAAAAGTAAATCAATTAGTTAAGTATACTTCCATTTAAGAAAGAAAAGATGCTGTCAAAGTTAAAAGTAGCTGTTTCACATGGCATTACTGTTTTTATGCCCTTCTTGTGACCACTGATCGACCAGTTCATCAGCTTCCCCCAGACCCAAAAAGTCTTCCCTCTTTATGTGATTGCTTACCAAACCCCCAACTTGGTTGTCTTGTATTCTATGTTTCTGTTTGCATTTATACTAGTAATTATCTAAAAGACTAGGTCCAAGCTTGGAAGGGTCTTTGCATTGACACAAGAAAAGAAAAAGTGACTGCAATACTAGGCATGAATGATGTAAAATAAAAGCAGTTAGTAAATATGTAGTCATATTCACATTCGTTTGAGGCAGGAGTGTGCATGGGTCGGATTGGTTCGGATTTGTACCTAACCTAAAATAGAACAAATTTTTTTTAATTTTTAAAATTTGGACCCGAAATCGAACCGATTTTAAATTGGAACCGAACCAAACCGAACCGAAAAAATCAGGTTGGTTCGGTTCAGTTTTCAGGTTAGATCTTTTCGGGTTAGATCGGGCCCATTTTTGGTTTAGACAATTTTCGGGTTGAATCGGGTCCATTTTCGAGTTGGGTCGGATCTATTAAAGAAGGCAACATTTAGTACAAGTTAAAATAAAATACAATCTCATAAAATCACTTAAAAAAAAAGGTAACATTTAATACAATCCATAATAAAATACAATCTCATAATATCACTAAAAAAAAAAAAGGAGTTGTGGCGCAAGAGGAAGCCAAAAGAATGAAATGGAACCCTAACTCTCTTTTATTTTATATATTATAAATTATATAATATATAATTATATATATTAAATTTTCGGGTTGGTTTGGGTATTTTTGGTTTAATTCAGTTTCGGTTTGGGTTCGGGTCGGTTCGGGTTCAAAATCTACCAATCCGGAAACCGAACCGAAAAAAATCGATTTTTCAATTTTTCAACCCAGAACCAACTCAAAACAGTATAAATCCGAACTAACCCGAACCAAATTGATCGGATTGGTTCGGTTTTTGGATTGTTCGGATATTTTGTGCACCCCTACTTTGAGGTAGATGATCTTAAAAAATGGATTTTTTTTAAAAAATTGATAATTTAGCACATTTATTTCTATACATAAAATTCTCGCAAGATGGTTTTTAAAATTTAAAATTAAAATAATAAATTAGAATGAATGACAAATTAATAAATATCAGGGATCAACTGTATTTTATAATTGAATAAATGACAGTTTGCACGATTGAATTTTTTACCTAAATAAATCTTATCTTTGTGTTTAACTTTCTAATTATAACAATTAATGACTTAATATTTTAATTTATTATAATGTTAGTTAAAGATTAACATTGCGATAAATTAAAATTTTAAGCACTTAATTATTATGATTAAGAACTAAGCGCTAAAATGATATATATATATAGGTAGTAAAAATTCACAAGTGCAGTGGTGAAATTTATGCATTATAATTTTATTTTATAAATATTTTATTGACAATCTATAATAATATTATATATATATCATGCATTATAATGAATTTTATATTATAAATATATCATCCATTCTGTACTTATCTCACTTAAATAATTAGAATAAGCAGATTGAATCTACGATGACTTTAAAAACCAAAGTATAAATTATACAAATATAAAAGTTTACTAATAATACTTGTGCATTATTTTTTTTATTATTTGATAATATTATAATATAAAATAATATTAAAACATTTTATTATGTAATTGAGGCGAGTTCGAATTAAAATGATTAAAACTCTAACTTACATTACATCTAATCTTAATTATTTATTTTATACACACTGTACATTTTATTCTTTAAATTTCATATCCATTATATTAAGGTCTCGTTTGGTTTACAAATAAACTCCAAAAAATTCTATAAATCTCTGTTAACTTTATATCACATCAATTTTTTTCTTTCACTGCACGTATTACGAACTCTCAATTTATCTCACTCCAAACTCACCCTAAAATGAAATGAGAGGGTGAAATGAGTTGTTGAATTTTCAGAATATATTACCCATTCTCTAAGTACAAGTACCATGACCAAGCATTTATTTATGAGGACAGAGTTAACATGAGAGTATAAATAAATTTTGAGGTTCAAAAAAATCCTATTTTTAGTTGCAAAATGAGGTTTATGCAACAATTGTCAGCTTGGCGTAAAGATTTATGCAACAATAAAAAATTAAAAAAAAAGAGATAATTATAAAGTAGAAGTCTAGAAATTTGTTGATGTGTGAGAAGTACTCTCAGATTTAAACTTTTACATATTTATCTATTGGTTTTTAAAGAAAAAAATGTATTTTAAATATTAACTTTATTAATTGAAAAGAATATTTTATGAATAATAAAAAATTGGATTTTGCAGATCCATCTATATTTAATATCATATTTGTTAGTATAGCTAGATAAAAACTCAAAAAAAAAAGAAAAAAGAAAAGAAAAAGAAGACGAAAAAGAAAAAGAAAAAAAAAAAAATCCTCCAAACAAGTTATTGGACCTTGCTTTTACTTGGAGCGGAGCAGCAGTCAAAGCAAGGACCCGTGACATCTGTTATTTTGACAATTGAATTAAATTTAGGCCACGTTTGACACACCAAAAAGTGAAAAAAAATGAGATAAAATGTGGTTTTGAGAAACCTTTTGTATTTGGTGCACACTGCTCAAATCGTGTTTTTTGGAAATGAATAGTAAAATTTCATTCTAATGGATTGGATTTTTGTTTAGACAGATTCAAAATTTTACGCAGCCATGACTTCTTTATACCAAACAGATTGTAGAAATCATTTGGACGAAAGTTGATCGCACGATTCCGTCGGAACAGTTTCTACAATCTGTTGAAATGGTTTTAAAAATGCCACAAAAAATAATCAAAGTGGGTGTCATTTGATAACTTGGGAGTCCATGGTGAGAATGGCGAAAAATTTTTTACTATTTGATTAACCGCATTTTAGTTATCGACTTTTTTTTAAAGATATTGAACGTTTTCTGAATTTTAAGAAGATGGGAATGTGTAAAATTTTATAGAGATTTTCAAAAGTTTTTAGAAAATTTCATCAAACTTTGGTGCACCAAACGCACCCTTAACAATTCAAAAAAGTTCTTGACTTTTTCATTAAAAAAATTAATGAAATTTTTTTAAACCGGTAAATTAAATTTAGGGTATGTTTGATTTACTAAAAATTACTAAAAATTTTAAAAAATTTTTAAAAAATTCTAAAAATTATTCATTTTTTATTTTATTGCATGAATTATAAATGCACAAATTATCTCATTTTATTTCATTTTATCTCATATTTTATCACTCTAAATACATCCTTTTTTTTTTGTTTGAAAGGTATCCAAATAGGCCCTTAATAGTTGAAATATATGATATCATGAAACTAAGAGTAGCCCTATTTTTTAAATTAACTAAAATTATCTTTCTGTATTTCAAATTTTTATTAAATTATGAAAAAAAACATATGTATAAATTGACAAAAAATTAATTACAAAAATAAATAAATTCCTTATTACAATAAAATTTTATTTTTCTTTCTTC
Organism: Vitellaria paradoxa; assembly: GCA_019916065.1. Lineage (NCBI taxonomy): Eukaryota > Viridiplantae > Streptophyta > Magnoliopsida > Ericales > Sapotaceae > Vitellaria > Vitellaria paradoxa. The sequence goes on from CM034235.1 coordinate 5,355,013, forward strand.
TCCAACACCAAAAAAAAAAAATAATAATAATAATAATCTTTTCTTCCCAAACTGAGCTTCACGTCAAAAACGGAAATCCTACGGCCCCAAACCCTATTTTCAAAGCAAACGTAAAACGTGGGGCCCACTGGCAAATGATACAGTGTGATGCATACTGCTACATACTGATGTACGCGCCCAAGAATACTGATCTGGACTTAAAAATTATGCCAAGGGAGCAGCCTAAATCAAGACCGTTGATGAAGTTGACTCAAACTTGTCCCGCGTTCAACGAGTCAACGTTGAATGAGTCAAAGTGAGACATTGTCCCTGTCTCAACTTTCGTTGGTTGTTCCATGTCGGAAAAACACAGCACTCCCCGAATAAATATAAAAAAATGTCTCCGTTGAACCATTTTTATAGCTGTTTGTATAATTGTATTTTTTTCTTATATAAAGATTGAAAAAGAAAAGTATTCTATAAAAATAATAATAAATATATTCCCTTTTTATCCTTTCACACCCAAAAAAAAACATGATTCGTTATGGAAAAAAAATAAAATATAAAAAAACAACTAAAAGTATAATACATTAATTATTATTTCTCCTATATACACAAATTACTCAAACAAATACTTGACTATTGTGACAGAAATTTCCTGAAAGCACCTTTTTCATAAAGAAAAAAATTTCCTAAAAAGCAATTTTAATATATAGCAAGTTAACGCGCCTGAGTTTTTATATTTTATTTTTTATAAAATAAGTAATTTGTTTGAGCCAAAAATTAATCACCGAATAACACATTCCTTTATGATTTTCGGAATTATCTGCCTAAATATGGCAGTTACACAAACTCAAAGGATAAAAGATGATTAACCAGTGACGGTTGACATTACCTTATCATCACAAGAACTTCAAATTCGTCAAATTTTTTATAAAAATACGATATGATGAATGAGAATACGAAGATGTTGAATAAGCGAAACTCGTTATATTACGCTATTTTTTAAAATTATAGCACTACTTACAAAAAAAATTTAATTATAAATAAATGACATTTTTTTCTTTTTTTGTAATGAAGGGTGTTCGGACCAGTTTACGCGCACCTCGACTAATTCTTGAAATCTTAAGTTAACAATCGAGTAAACTATCCATCGTCCTAAGAAGACTCGAATTAGTGACTATTAGGAAGCAAATCTATGTTATTACCAATTGACTTAACTCTTAGGCTATGTTTGTTTGGTGGATGAGAGAGAGGGGATTAGATTGGTTATCCGTGGGACATACCATATGAAGTGTTTGTTTAATCCGTGGGCCCCACGAATTGGCTTGTTATCCCTCAAATGGCCGGATGACTTATCCCACGAGAAGGTCGCACTATTAACACCACACTTCCAGATTTGTTTTCTGCCAAGATTCAAATGTTCAAAATTATTTTCTATCATATCACATATCAAATCACATTTTTTATCCCACTTTACATCTTACCAACCAAACACCAAAAAAATAATCCACATAAAAAATTAATCTCATATATTATTTATAGTATTATTTATCCCTCATCATCCAATCACCTCAAACAAACATGGCCTTAGGGTTAAAAAGACATTAAAAGTAAATAAAACTAAAAGCATAGAATGAAAAGGCCCTGTAATCAGAATTCATTGTATTAAAATAAAAGTTAATTATAAAGGAAAAAAAAAATAAAATGACTATACGGTTTCTCAAAATGAAAGGGACAATAATTGAGGGAGTTGTATTGCATCGGTGTTGAGACTTCATTGGCCGCTTTAATGCATAGTTATAGTTGGAGAGGATAACCAAATTATAACACCTCATTAGTTTTAACTTTCCATTAATTTGAAATTTTCTTGAATGGCTGCAACTTGTGGTAATTCTCCGTTAACTTTTCAACTTACTTAAATTTTAACACAAACTATTTTAAGGCCCGAAGCAATAATTCAATTAGTAACAGTAAATAATATTTTTGCTTATTTAATTTTCAATTCAATTATAACTATATTTTTTTAAGGTTTATTTCACTTACAGGTTTCATAAATATGCACTTGGATCATTTGAGATTTCATAAATGCGCACTCAGACCCCCTTTATTAAATTTCTCTTCCAAAAATAACTTTTAGCCAATTAAATACTATAAAATTACTTTTATACCCTTGCTATTAATATAAAAAATTCATAAAAAAAGAAAAATGATAGTAAAGTTCTTCATTTATTATTTAATACTAACATAAAGGAAGCAGGAAAAAAAAGGAAAAATTAATTTTTTTCTTTTTCATGTTTAATTTATTAGATTATAACAAGAAAAAGTAAAATAATATATATATATATATATATAATTGCTATTTTATATATAATATAAATTTAAAATATTGATGTAAAGCATAAAATATAAAGTACTAATATAAGTTTCACCAAAAAAAATTAATAGATTTATTATAATGTAATTTTTATTTTCATATTTAGTTTACGAGATTATTAGTTGAAAAAATAATGATAATTTATTATGTATAATTATTAATTTATATATAATAGTTTAAAGTACCAATATTAAAAAGGTTAGCAAAAATTTTTTATTAAATTAATTATAATGTAATTTTTAAATAAAAATATATGCCCTATATCATAATATAAATATATTTTTATTAAAACTACGGGCATAAAAGTAATATTATAACATTTAATTAGATAAAAGTTACTTTTTGGAAGAAAAATTTAATAGAGGGGGTGTGAGTGCACATTTATGAAACTTCAAAGGCTCTAAGTACATATTTATGAAACCTATGAAGTCTAAATGTACAAAGCCAAAATTATAAAGAAATGTAAGTGAAATAAGCTCTATTTTTTATGTTACGTCTCTGTTGGTCACTTTGTCCATGCTCTCTCTTCTGATTTGGTATGTAGGTGACATTATTTTTCTTTTACTTCTAATCCTAACGCAACTTATTGCCCTCTTTATCGTTGTATTATGGCTCCGGTTAGAGTTAAACAAAACAAAATAAAATCTTACAAATCTCTATAAACACGAATTACTAGACAGTAAAATTTAAATTCTTCACTCACTGTACAAATTACGAGATATTTACTTTTACAATTTTATTTTATTTTATACAATTTTATACAACTCTAAACAAGCCATGTATCCCTTAGCAAAAATTCTATTTATGCCCGTGTACGAGCATTATAAACAGTAACATACAAACTTTTGGCAAGGTGAGCCAAGGGCAGTTAATAATTAAATAAAATAAAATCTCATAAATCTCTATAAATACAAATTACGAGACAGTAAATTTTAAAATTTTCATTCACTGCACGAATTATGAGATATTTATTTTTATAATTTTATTTTATTTTATACACTTTTATACAACTCCAAACACACCCAATAAAACTAATCAACATACATCCCTATTTTCTCATCACTTTTACCTCAGCAGGCAAGCACAATTTAGTTACGTTATGATATTATTAAAATTAAATTTACTTTAATTAATAATTAAAATATTATTTTTTACTAAATTAGTTTTTATGATTGGTTTAAGCTGAAATTTAAGTTTCTTTTGTTTTAATGTAAAATATTTTATTTAAAATTATTTTACTCTAATTTAAAAAAAAATATTTTACTTTAATACTTAAAACATGAATAAAATACTTTTAAAAACATTTCATATTGGAGGCTTAATTTAGTTTAACTATTTATCTTTTTTAACAATTATTTTCAAAAATAATTCATTTAGAGGATGTTTGGAGTGACAGAAATTAAAATAATTTAAAATATTTTATGAATTTATAATTAATATAATAAAATAAAAAATAAATAACTTTTAAAATTTTTTAACGTTATTCATTTTAAACGGGCCCTTATTTTCCGCTGTGGAGTGGAAGTAGTGAACTTTCAGCCCTGGCAATATAATATTTGTCGCGTGCCGACGGACCACTTGGTCACGTGTTGGACCAGTGATTCCTAAGAATAGTATCCACTGAGGTTCAAATGTCCGTGCATATGATGACATCACATCACCTAAAAGGTTTTAATTTTCGTCCTTTCCTAGTCTTTCACGATAAATTAATACCTTAATCCTGTAATTTTAATTTTTCTATTTGACCTATCGAAATTTAGGCTCCGTTTGGAGATCTAAAAAGTGACAAAAAATGAGATAAAACGTGATTTAAAAAATTTTTTGATGTTTAATATATGCCGCTCAAATTGTATTTTTTGAGGATGAATAGTAAAATTTCGTTTTGACGGATTAGATTTCCGTTCCGACGGATTCAAAATTTTAAGCAATCACACTTGTAGAAACTGTTTAGACAAAAGTTACCCGCGCAATTCTGTTAGAACGGTTTCTACAATCCGTTTAGACGGTTTTTAAAATGCCATAAAAAATAGTCAAAGTGAGTGTCATTTGGTAGTTTAGGAGTCAATGGTGAGAATGGCGAAAAAATTTTTACTATTTTATTAACCGAATTCTAGTTATTAACGTTTTTTTGAAAGATATTGAACATTTTTTGAATTTTAAGAAGGTAGGAATGTGTAATATTTTATAGAGATTTTCAGAGATTTTTAGATATTTTCATCAAATGTTGGTGCACCATACGCACCCTTACTCAATAATAATGCGATAGTTAAAATATTTGGCACCTGTTTGGCGCAGTGAAAATTAGAAAAAACCTTTAAAAATTTTTAAAACTTTCTAATACATTTTGTATTCCTCGTACTTCATAAAATTTTTATAAATTTATATATATTTACATATCCTAACACATTTTTACATTCCAATAAATTTTTTATAAATCATAATAACTTTTTTTACCAATCTCAAAAACTTTTCAACAAATTTTAAAAAATTTTAATATAAAACCGTTTGAATGGATTCAAAAAATCGTTCGAACGGATTCTTTTTTCAAAAACTGATGCAAAAGTAAAAAAATGATACTATTCATCTCTAAAAAAGTGATTTGGTAGTTATACATCAAACGCTAAAAAAGTTATCAAAATTATATTTTTCGTTATTTTCTTATACTCCAAACACACTATTATTGTCCAGATGCATCATTTGTTAACATGTAATTATTATAGTACAATTTGACCTGGAATTCTTTTTAAAAATATTACTCAAAAAAATTATTTGCATTGCAGTAGCTTTCTTGCATTTTTAGGTAGCGTTTGGAGCAGTAAAAAAATAAGAAAAAATAAAATAAATTAAAATAAAGTATAGTTTTGGGTTAATTTTAGTATTTAGTATTTTTTTTCAAATTACATTTTTTGGAGATAAATAGTAGCAAATCAATAGAATAATTTTTTAAATCTGTTCCCACGTATTCAAAAAATCAACATTATTTTGCACAATAGTTTACTCTCTCTCTCTCGACAGTGCCAAAATCGTTAGAATAATTTTTTAAATATATTCTAACGGATTCAAAAAATTCGTATAAAATAGTGACAATGATACTTATTTGAAAGTTTTTGACTCGAAAAATATGATTGTCAAAAAAAAATTGACGCATTTGGTTAACCTCCTTCTAAATTTTTTTTTTTAGTGAAATATTGAAATTTTTTGAAATTAGTAAAGTTGGAAATATGTAAATGTGTATTAGAGAATTTTAATGATTTATAGAAGTCATTGAAGATTTATTTTGTTTTATTTTGCTTGTTAGAACACCAAACGCAGCATTAATTAGTAAAATACTAATCGCACTTCATTTTTAATTTCTTACGCTCTATTCTCTCTTACAATAAATAATAAATTTTTGGAGTGTCAAAATTAAATATAAAATATATTTAACATTGCTCTCATAATTAACGTGTTATGTTGAACAAATTGAGAATGATATTAAGCCTTATAGGAAAATGTGAAGCACGAAATAAAATTAATTTAGCCCGTTTATATAAATTGACGCAGAGGCATGCAAAGCCTCTATTTGCCCAAATTTTGATTAATCAATGTCCATTCCAGGGACAAACACTCCATTCTTGTCCCCCTTTTTGAAGTTTTAAAAAATTTTTCTTTTTTCTAAAATTATCCAACAATTTTAATTCCCGTACATTAATTCAAAATAATTTTATACATTATTAACAATTGGGACATTGATGTAATTTTACCTTTACTTATATATGAGTAATCGTTTATTATGGCCGAATGTAAAGATTTTAAAATTTTTATTTAAAAAATTTTAATTAATAACATCGTAGTTTTTCGAAAAAATAAAAATAAAAAATTATGTTATGAAAAAATTTAAAATTGAAAATTAGAATTTAAAAATTTGTAAACCCACTCGAACAAAACAAAACCTTTAATCGTTTGTCAAATGGGGATTGATGAAATCTAATATTGTGGAAATCTTTTATCTGGACACGTGGAGCTGACATCATTGATTACACACGTGCTTACACAGTGAATGGCACGTGAGAACCCTTGAACAGTTCGGATCTCCTGCAGCAACACTCATGGCATAATGTGCGCGTGGGACCATAATAGTGGTTGTGATTTGTAAGTACCCTTTGCGCGCGCGCGCGCTCTCTCACCATCTCTTGTATTTTTTTAAATTTTATTTTAAATTAAAGTTTCAGTTAGAACTCAGCTTTCACGGACAACGAACCAAAATCATTGCCAACATTCTTTTTTTTTTTTTTTTTTTTTAATTTTCTCCACCGATTTCATCTAATTCGCCATTATAATCTCAATTAACTTTCTTAATCTACTTCTCCACTTCTATAATTAAACATACTGTGTATATATTGAAGATTTTTGTTGATCTAATTCCTAATTAAGTAGCCAGCTGCTTTGTCTGCTGATTGGTCCACTCATGACCGGTGCTTTAATTAACAGTTGTTCAACAACACCTCTCTCTCTCTCTCTTTCTCTCTCTCTCTATGTATATGTATATATAAGTCTGGTTTATGGTTTCTTTAATAGGATTAGTTGACAAACGGAGGATTTGCTTTTGGATGGTTTTGTGGGGCAAATCTCCAATTAAACAAAATTTGTTGGAGCACCATTATTTAACTTTTTCTTTTCCCCACCTTTTCTCACTTTTTCCCAGCTATCAATCATACTTTTGGTTTGATTATTCAATTTCTGTGTGCGTGTATTGCTCTATGTATGAGTGCATATACAGTTCGACACCTAACCTACTAAAAAAGAATTAATATGAGGCCAGTATTTAATTTGGTGGGCATCCATGTACTTCCAACTTCGTTGGGCAATTGCTTCCCTTTGAAGACATACGATTCTTTGGATTTGCCCGGTATCTTGAGGATTTCTTCACATGCATGATATATATATATATGTATGTATATAATAAGCTTAAATTTTATACACGTACATTTTATGTTAATTGAGATACAAATAAAAAGATTTTAAGGAATAGGTGGTTCATTAAGTGGGGTGGTGGGCTAGTGTTTTACATGTGTAAAGATATGCCGACATAATTGCCAAAGAGAAAGGGAAAGATACGGCGGTGAAGAAGAAAGCACGTTAGTGGGAAGAACTTGAAAATGAAAGATGATTGTTTCAATATACACAATTATATATATATATATATATGTATATAAGGTAAGGGATCTAGAGTTATATCTTCGTTGATGATTGGAATTTATTGCTTGTATATAGACTTGTGTTAATTCATGGTGTGTATACATATATATCCACCTTAGAAACTAGAGAGAACCCAGAAATATTTTCAAGAAATAATATTCTGGTTTATTTATGTGATAGCAAATGTGTATATGGTGTGTTGCAGCTGTTCCAATTATGCGTATTAAACTAGTGAGTGAGCTACATATATATATATATATATATATATATATATATATATATATATATATATGTATGTATACATGCATTCTAAGTAATGACAGACTCTTATATGCTATGAAACAAATGCAAAAACGCATGCACTGATTGAGGCATCTAACTTGGGATTACCCAAGACTTATACAGATTTAGCTAGATGCTTTATATATATATATGTACGTATGTATGTATGTGTGTGTGTGTGTGTGTATGGGAAGATTTCTTTTCTAGAGGAAGCAAAAGAAGCACAAGACACATGCAAATTCAATGTCGTGAAATTATTAACGGTTTGTTTGTGAATGAAGGAAATGTGGGGGGATGACTTTTTGCTACTCATGATCACATTTGTACTATAAAATAGTTTTTTAATATAAGTTTCAATGAGATGGAAATTGCAGTTATTAATTACTCACTGCATTCACACGGGGTGAAGTAATTAAATTCCCAAACCATGGGTCACATTGGACCCAGTATGGTAAATTCCAAAATTTAAACTAGCTAGCTATTTCACAATTTAAGTCTCCACCTTCATACACCCATAAGAGTGACTGTTTAAGGAGTAATAACATTAATCAGGCAAGATCAACCTTGAAATCAAATGCCTTTTAGGCAACTACCCCTAGCTAGCTAGGGGTTAATTACTACTTACTACATTCTTGAACATATATATGCAACTACCGATTATCCTGTTCTATTCTTAATTAACCTTTGACTGAATGAACAATGAAATTAAGCTTTATTCCCTTTAGGTATGAGGGAGCAGCTAAGCATGAAGACATTCTTCACAGGCTATAGGGATTAATTAGGCTTCCATTTTATTGATATCATTTGATTAGACTGCTACTTATTGACCTTTCCTTTTCTTTCTTTCCTTTTTTTTTAAATAAACTTTTCGTTCGTTTTCTCCTTTGCTGCAAACAGAAGGCCTTATCCAACGGCAGCTTGTTTGTAGTTGGTGTTCTAAAAGCCAATTTAATCGGTTCCTCTTCCACTTGCTTCGTATTATCTCACCCACTAATATTATTTTTTTATTTAATATTTCTAACTACTTCTTTGTATAGAGCGCGATTATGTTTTAATTAAATATTTCCCGATTAATTTATATATAATTTTTCAAAAATTTTACTCTCACAGTGCATTTATTCCACATCAGTCATTGTTCGCCTATTTTATATTGATGATTACAGGTAATGATTGATGTATTACATTTAAAATTAATACAATATAGACGATAATTGATGCAAAATAAAAATGTGATGAGTAGCTTTGCGGATAATCTTTCAACATGACTTGTCCCACAACTCCTATTCCGAGTCTCGTCGGTGGCTACGGCAATGGAAGAAGTACTAGACGATCACAAGAAAACAGTACTAAATTTTCGAACCCCTCAAAGTTGACTGAATTATTTCAATATAATAAGTTTAAACAATTTTCTAGTCAACTACTGGATTTGCCTGTCTAGTGGGATTTCGAGGGAGAACAATAAGTTGGCTGTTATAGATATATAGATACATTCATGCATGTATATACATATAAATGAGTGTGTTGTAAATAAGTGAAACCTAGCTTTTCTTTTTTTTTTTTTTTTTTTTTGTTTTCTAAGATGGTAAAATGTGGAGAATCTCTCACCTTTGAGGATAATGTGGTACGTGGATTAATTTCTTACGTAAAACCCTTATTCAAGGAGTGTTTTAGGAAAAAAAAAAGTAAACTTCATCAACAAAGAATAACTTTTGGAAAGGAGGTGGTAAAAGTTAAATGCTTATTACGTGTATGTATATAAAATCATTATATATATGTTGATCTTTCCCCTGTTGCAACATAGGATCCAAAGTCCCCCAAAAGCTGATACGACACCCCCACAAGCACAGGCCACTCGTTGTATTAGTAGCTTTGAATTGATGTGTTGGTAGTTAATTACTGTGTGCTTTTTTCCTAGTTCTCCTTTATTTTTTTGTTGCAGAGCGATCTGACAAGTGTGGCTTATGAATGAATCGCTGTAGTTTTCACACGCACACACATTAAGGGGTCGTCCGACTCGCCAAGAAAAAAAAAAAATCAAAATTTACAAATATTATTTTCTCTAACTATCATCAAATTTCTCTAATTTTCTTTAACTTTTACAAAAAAAAGGTGTTTGGTTTACCGGATTCTGCACCTCTCATTAAGTGCCACTTGTCAAAAAAAAATTGGTGCGTTTGAACAGCTCCTAAGTAACAATGCACTCGAGTGACAGAATTTCCCAAAGAGTGTTTTTAAGTTCGAAAAAAATTTTTTTACAATCCGTTTGAAACATCCCTCTCCTAAATTTGATTTGATTTTAAAGAAATGATTTGATTTAATTTATTGAATAAAATTTTATATTTGAAATATATTTTGAATTTAAGAATTAAATCGATTTGATTGAAGAGAAATATCAAATTTGACCATTTTAATAGAAAATAAAAAATATGATAAATAAGATATATAAGGATAAATTTGTCTACTTACTTAGATATCTTAATAAAATAATGAATTTTCATCAAATTCTATTATCTTGAATTGAATTTCTAATGATGTAGAAATCTCAAAATTTAAGTTATGAAATGAAATCAAATCAAACCTAAAAAATTTTATTTTAATTACAAACATAAGAATTGGTAAAAATTCTCATCAAATAAAATTAAATCCTATTAAATTTACCATTTCAAACGAAGTGTAAATGATTTCTCGCATATTTTGAAATTTTAATAAAATCGTGTTGGATTTCTGGCGAAAATCTACACATTTTATTTTTTGTTCACTTGTAAATTTAGAAATTTTCCTTTAAATAATTACTTTTATAATAAATTTGAATCTATCATTTAAAATAACAAAATTATAAATTCGTGATAAAATTCATATTTAAATGGACAAAATTATAATTAAGTAATTTTCTATTAATTAAAATTGTAGCAAATCCATTGATTACCTTTAAATACAAATGCAACCTAAAACTTTAAAACGTTGCGCACCTCTAGCTTCCAACAATACCTTTTTCAGGCGCAACTATTCTTCTGATTATATATGCATATATAGGCACCTCCTTCATTGTAATGACCATTTTACTAAAGATTTGTTAATTGTCATTGCTTTCACACATGTATGGGCTGAAAGCCCAATTTCATTTTTTTTTATCCTTAGAACCAGCCAGCCAGCAACAAAAGGCCCAGCTTGGCTTTGGAGATCTACATGCATCTTTGGTAGGAGGCTTGGGATAAGCCTCAAATTAAAGCCCAACACCACCCAGACTGAAGCCCATCAAATGGTTTAATGAACCCAGTTAGATGTGGGCTCGGGAGTAATTCCAACAAGCCAAGCTTGAGTATAGAAAAATGAGACCGTTTTAGTTCACTCAAACTACTTAGGGTGTGTTTGGAACTATAAAAAATGATATAAAGTGAGATAAATTATGAGTTCGTAATACGTATAGTATGGTAAAAAGTAAATAATTTTTAGAGATTTTCAGAAGTTTATACTAAACCAAACAGAGCCTTATTTTGGTTTATAATATTTTAGAGTAAAATAATTTTATTTTTTTATATTCGGGCTATTCGTAAATTAGAGTTTGGGCACATATAAAAGCTTGAACTTGATTTGGGTCGGATTCACCCCTCATTGAAGAACAGCCTGAGCCCATCTTCAAGTCCAACTGGGCTTTCCGGGTTTGCAAGTAGGCCCACCAGGAGGAATAAACTGCAACCAAACAATCTGAGGCGTGGGCGTGTCCCACTTTGAAACCACAACTTCAACTGTTTCATTTCCCTCCCTTTTTCTCTCTCTCTTCTCATAACCTAAACCCCCGATAATGGTTCTTCACAAACTACCCAGCGACCCTTCTCTCAATCTGGTTAAGCTTCGCGCTCCTGGCTCACATTAGCCTCCTCATAACACGCTCCCCTTCACTCCCCGCGCAACTTATCGGCGTCCGTGCACCCTCTTCCTTCGTTGTTCGAGTCTTCTCGTCCATGGAGTATCCGTCTTCGGTCCAATCCACCACGGTACAATCGGGCCGGCTAAGGGTTTTGAAGGAAGGATGTGGACCGCCGGATCGAGAGGTGGGGCCTGTGGTGTACTGGATGTTCAGAGATCAACGGTTGAGAGACAACTGGGCGTTGATCCATGCTGTTGATCAGGCGAACAAGGGCAATGTACCCGTGGCTGTGGCGTTTAATCTGTTTGATCAGTTTTTGGGTGCCAAGGCGCGACAACTAGGGTTCATGTTGAGGGGTCTGCAGCAACTTCATCGCGATATCGAAGAGACTCTTCATATACCATTCTACCTCTTTCAGGCGAGTATTATACTTTTATATATTGTATCTGTTCATTTATATAAATATAGATATAGATAGATATTTAAGTATAAATCTATCCTTGTATGTAAGTATGTATGTATGTGAATTTAGACACTTAAATTGTACTACAGAGGAGGCTTCATTTATATAAATAAGATATAGATAGATATTTAAGTATAAATCTATCCTTGTATGTAAGTATGTATGTATGTGAATTTAGACACTTAAATTATACTACAGAGGAGAGGAGCCGAGGAAATGGAGGAAATCAGATTATGCAATGAATTTTTTTAATGTTAAGCCCTGTCTGGATACTGAGAAGAAAGTGAAGGAAAATAAAAACAAATTGGAAAATTAGATTTTAAAAAAAGTTCTTAATACAAGTTTTATAGTGTTTTTCCTTGACATTTTCTTCGTAACTGATGTAGTCTTATGTGTTGTACTTGCTTTTGTTTTAAAGTAATTATTTTGCATTTTTGGTGGACAAAAACAACTTTTATGGAGCTTATTGTTTTGGAGATTGGTTTATTTAGGGAGAAGCCATTGAGACAATTCCCATTTTTCTTAAAGAATGCGGTGCTTCACTTCTGGTTACGGATTTCTCACCTTTACGGGAAGTTCAAAGATGGAAAGAGGAGATCTGTAAGAGGGTAAGTGATTCAGTATCAATTCATGAAGTTGATGCTCACAATGTTGTACCCGCTTGGGTGGCATCGGAGAAATTGGAATACAGTGCTAAGACTTTAAGGGGTAAGATTAATAAACTGCTTCCTGAGTATTTGATTGATTTTCCTAAACTGGGACCTCCAGTTAAGAAGTGGGCTGTCCCAAACCGGTCAGTTGATTGGGAGAACCTCATTACAGATGTTTTAAGGTTAGACCTTAAATCCAAATTGATCGATTGAATTTTTATTTCTTTTCTGCTTCAATTGAGTTAGATGTCACTGTATTATCAGTAGCTCAATTTGATATGATTAGGAAAGGAGCAGAAGTTCCTGAACTTGAATGGTGCAAACCAGGTGAACGTGCTGCAATGGAAGTCTTGATTGGAAGTAAACATGGGTTCTTGACAAATAGAGTAAAGAACTACTCAGTAGACAGGAATAACCCATTAATACCTAAAGCACTCTCTGGTCTCTCTCCGTATTTGCATTTTGGACAGATATCAGCTCAACGGTGTGCCATAGAGGCTCGTAACGTGAGGAAGCTTTGCCCTCAGGTTTGTGATCTCAAAACTTGGATTTGGTGATGTTGCTTCAAGTTTGTGGTTCTATGTCTATTGATTTTTATTTCTTATCTGTAGTTTAGTTCTTTGTTTTTTTATTTACTATTTCTTTATTTACTTCATTAAAAAGAAAGAGTTATCATGATTAGTGGAAGTTGAAATAGCCTCATGGGTTTTTTCCCCATTTAGCTGCATTTTGTTCACAAATTTGTTTCTTTCTTGCCCGTGTGTTGTCAACGGCCAATTGAATCTTGCAGGTATAATTGTGTATTGACTTGTTCTTACATTCTATTATGAAGGCAATTGATGCGTTCCTGGAGGAGTTGATCGTGCGTAGGGAACTTGCTGATAACTTTTGCTTCTATCAGCCTCACTATGATTCTTTACAAGGAGCATGGGAATGGGCGCAGAAAACCTTGATGGACCATGCCTCTGATAAACGAGAACACATTTACACGTGAGTCCAATTTACTTCAATTTGTGTATTCAATAGGTTTTTTTTCTTTCTTTTTTTTTTTTTTTGGCCTCATTTTTTTTTTGGTTTTGTATTCTGACTATCATTATTAGAGTTTTATGGAATAATTGAATTTGCAGGAGGGAACAATTTGAGAAGGCACAAACAGCTGATCCTGTAAGCTAATTAATTACTTCAACTCCTGGAAAATATGTTAAAAAGTGCAATGCCTTACTGATTCGAAATTTACTTATCCTGATTCTTATTCCTTATTACATCACTAGAATTTCCTGTTGGTTGGAAATTGGTGGATCCACTGTGTGCCAGCTAATTAACTTTTTCTACATGGTTCGCTATCTAATCTTTATAGTAGTTTTTCAATGCTGTTATACAATTGTAAAGATTATCTTGCTGCAATTTTCAGCTTTGGAATGCTTCTCAGTTGCAGATGGTTTATTTTGGAAAAATGCATGGTTTCATGCGGTAAGTGCCATACTCTTCTATCACTCATTTTTTCACTTTCCTTCATTTTTTTTTAAGTTGCACGTGTGCATTCTTGAAAAATCATTTTCAACAATGTCCTTGTTAAGATAACTCTTTTTAAGTTCTTTTTCTTGTTTATGTGAGAATTGAGAGTTTGTTTGTACCGTTTCATCTAGAAGGGCGATGAAAGAGTTTTCATAAGTGATTTTTTTTGTACTGTTAATCTCAATATAAGCAATGTTAAGTCTTCAAGGTCATTTATACATCATCTTCAACCACTGAATATCAAACAATTTTTAGATTTCTGAAGAAGTTGGTGTATACAATTATGGCAGGAAATATGGAAATTTATGCTTTTGCTTGCTTTTCAAATCCTTTTTTTTTTGGGCATTATTTTATCATTGTTTATCTGTTAATTTAATGAGATTAAGAACTTTAAGCAGGATGTACTGGGCAAAAAAGATTCTTGAATGGACAAGTAGCCCTGAGGATGCCCTTGCAACAGCAATATATCTAAATGATAAGGTAATTTAACTTGGCTTTCTTCTGTGCATGATGTAGTTGTGGTTGAGTTTCCATCAGCTTTCATCACTGATGCTAACTTTACATACAGTACGAAATAGATGGGAGGGATCCGAATGGATACGTTGGTTGCATGTGGTCTATATGTGGCGTGCATGATCAGGTTCGTGTGAATCGTATCTTTCAAAAATGTTATTTGTAAGGGTCGAACTTATTTTTAGATTTTGCAATTATTTTTCTCCATAAATACATACAAACATACCATTTCTAAGTTAATAGTTCATTTAGACTTTGTTTGGCAAAGCCCACGCGAACCATGACAAGACAGTGAAAATTAGAGAAAAAACCTTCCCTCTAGTCCTGAAGGTGGTCACCTCCCAAATAAAAGCCTTGGTTCCATGTGAGAATATGGCCAACAATTGTACTGAGTTGTCCTTAAATGGCATCAGGGTTGGCGAGAACGCCCGATTTTCGGGAAAATACGATACATGAACTACGCAGGCTGCAAAAGGAAATTCGACGTTGATGGATACATCGGTTATGTGAAGAGGCTAGTTGGTGAAATCAAGAAGAGGAAGGGAGAAACCCTGATCAATGAGAAGAGAAAGGAACTTCGCAGCTAGTTCCTTCTGGTCATCATACAGATGTAAAGGCACTTGACTTTGCCTTCTGAATCTGAGGAATGTATTACTTATGTAGGTTCGGAATTATAGGGAACAGTTCATCTCTCTCTCTCTCTTTTTAATTCTTATTTGTTATTATTATTATTTTTTGGTAGCTCAACTCATCGTCATCTTCATTGTGATTGCGTATGTGCTGGTTGTGTTTACTGAAGATGAGCTGACATTTTCATTTTCTTCACGTCACACTTTACTCTCGCATGTCGATTTTAGAGTATCTATTTATATCTATCAAGGCAGATGGTAGATTGAAACTATGCTTCCCCCCCCCCCCCCCCCCAAAAAAAAAAAAAAATTTGAAAACAGTGTATGAGAACAACTTCGCATCTTTCATTTTCAACGTTATATTTGCTGGCAGAACAGTCCCGTAATTGAACCGTATATCGATCATGTTTAGAAGCGCATGTGTTTATTTTTTTCAAATAATTCTTCCCAACTTGTCCGAGATGATGAGCTTCACTAAGATGCTATACTTTATGTGCTTCGATAATGGCTCTATTTGGATTAACTTGATGCTGTACTGCATGATTTTCCAAATGGAATCTGGTTCTATCCAGAATGAAGATTTCAGGTGGGC
Source organism: Vitellaria paradoxa (assembly GCA_019916065.1). Taxonomy (NCBI): domain Eukaryota; kingdom Viridiplantae; phylum Streptophyta; class Magnoliopsida; order Ericales; family Sapotaceae; genus Vitellaria; species Vitellaria paradoxa. The sequence continues at coordinate 5,371,059 of CM034235.1, forward strand.
TGATTATTGATACCAATCCACGCTTCTGAACTGTGGGGCTAAACCCAAATGACTTGGCCTCCCCACAAGATAGGAGAAGGATAAGCAAAATACCAATTGAAAGAGTAAAACCAATTGCAAGTTTATTTTATTCTTCATCCGAGCTCCCCGGTTGTCCCTCTTCCCTTCTTGTATTGTCCTTAAAAAATCCATTTCTATTATATTTTTCTCTTTCTTAAAAAAAAAATAAAATAAGATGAAAAGAGGGGGAAATAAAATCAAGCACCACATAATTTCAGTCGTGTGATGCCATACTTTCATCTGTCCTAGTCGACGTACGCTTATATGCCACTTACTCTGGGTTTCGTAAGAAATTTCTGTACATTACAGTAGTACTGGGTACAGAATCAGCTCAACCCATGTAGAAAGTTGACAATTTGCAAGCAGCATTTATACAAGTTTTGACAATTTGCAAGCAGCATTTATACCTGTATTCGTGGTTTCGACCAGCCCGGGGAAGTTACAGAAAAAAGAGCCCACAGTGAAAGTGTTGTCACATTACAGATTATCGAGAAGATTACCAAGCCATTTTCGTACAGTAAACAATGTAAGCAGGGGGGTTGGGACAGAGCATTCATGGAGAAATGGTGGGTTTTCTGGTCCCAAACTTCAACGTTTCAACTGGTTTGCCAGGCAAAAATTACAATATACACACACCACACCATGGATGCTAGACACTTATCAAGGAGCAAAAAGGCTTTGGATTGAGGAAGGAAAAAAAAAAAAAAGATTGAGGAGCTAAAATGTCTTCTGCCGTCAATTACAATACAGTACATTGCCAAAGCATGCGTCTGTCAACAGAACCAGTAAAGGAATGATCTCGCCAGCTAACAGCTTGTAATATTCATCCCAGACATTTTACACTGCTGTTAAAAAATGGAATCAATGAAGATATATGTATATATATATATATATATATCAATCCTATGGTTACAAACTGGACAATAGACCAAGAAAATGATATGTTCCCAGCTTCTTGCCCTTTAAATTTGAAGATCATCCAATGAAAGTTCATGAGCCGTCAGCAACTTCAGTTTCTGCCAAACCAATATCATTAGCTAGGACTTCCCCCAAAAAAAAACTATCATTAACTAGGCAAATTCAATAATCATGACTTCTATTACATGTAACACTTGTATTTAAGCTATAATCACAATTTTAGCATCCTCCAAACATATATTTATCCAACGGAACTTAGTTAGGAAGATTTATCTCCTTTAGCTCCGTGCCCATTTGCCCTTTTATTACTGCTTCATGCGAGGTATATTTGCTGTAATCAACTTTAGATTTTAAAAATTAAAATTTAGTACAAGACCAATTCATTGCAATAGCATGGTATATAGGTGTTAATAACACTAGCTTGTGCAAGAGCGTTGACACTTCCGATACAGCGAAAGTGCAATGAGCAAGGAATTAAATTCCCTACGTACTGAAACTGACTTCAGTTTTGCACTAACGACAAGACCAGAAGACTATTACCTCAAGTAGACAACTATGTCATAATCCCAATGTACATTTACACTTCCATCCCAGCTTTCATGAATCAGTTCTACCAGTTTCCCAAACCAATCCAATCCTTGACTGGGACTGCTTGATTTTTTGAACTTGTTACTCAATATTCCATATTGTTAAAAAGCTTTTGAGGCATTCCTCAAGTCTTCCATTGAAAATTTAGTGACAACAGGCCCAGGTCCAACATTCAACCTCCAAATCATTCAAAAGCTCACTGGTGGAAAACTCATGGTAATCTCAGGTAAGCTAATTGACGACAACCTCTTAATGGTAACACAACCAATTATTCTTCTGTTCATCAATTTTAAGCATACAACAGGAATTTGAAATCAGATGCAATTATAAGGGGAGCTGATACTTCCAAGCATTGGGTGTAACAACCACATAGGATCATATATTAAAAATAGAGGCAACATCACCAATTGTCTAGCCTGCACAACCTGTGTTAAAGCAAAACAAGGCATTCAATGGAAAATATCACCCTCCCCTCCTATAGAATTTGTTTTTGTTTGCTTTCACTCAACCATGACTTAATTTGGTATTGTCTAACTCAGCTAATTGATCCACCAATCCTCAAGAATCCAGTTCGCTAATCAGAATCCAAACCACCAATACCTCCACGCCTCACTCTGTTTTCAGGTGTCAAGCAAAGTGTTACAGTGGCCTACAACATTAGGGCTATGTTTGTTTGAGGGATGTGTGGGGTAGAATTTGTTTTTGTTTGATTTCACTCAACCATGACTTAATTTGGCATTGTCTAACTCAGCTAATTGATCCACTAATCCTCAAGAATCCAGTTCGCCAATCAGGATCCAAACCACCGATACCTCCACGCCTCACTCTGTTCTCAGGTGTGAAGCAAAGAGTTCCAGTGGCCTACAACATTAGGGCTATGTTTGTTTGAGGATGCGTGGGGTGGGATTCGATTATCAATTTTGTGCACCCACACAACCCTTTTTTGTTGAATAAAAATTTGGGTGGGTCACTTATCCCTATTGAGGACTAACCGCACAAACATGGGGATATGTATCCTAAGGAGGGGGATAGCTAATGCGTTCCACTTATTATGCAGGGTTCTACGGTCAGTCCATGAATTTTATATAGCATGGGGAAAAGAAAAACAAAATAACCCGCCATTACTTGTATTGATATTATTATAATATATAAAACACCACAAAATATTATATTATGTATAAATATGATGTTACAAGTTGATAACATATTATATAAAATATTTTTTTCCCTCTTGTATAATGGTATAAAATTATTTGTATAGCAATAATTATTTATTTTTTCAATAGACATAAGAATGTAATTTTAAACAACTAATCATGTTATTCCTTGTCTTATTCAATCCCTTATCCCACCCTATGGCAATGCTTATCCCTCAATCCATGGTAAACAAACGTAGGCTGGTAGTACAATCTTGGCCTGCCAAGATGATGCGTAGCCTCCTGCAGGCTAGGTAAAACTTAACCTGAATGCCCTAAGAGTGCTAACCGAAGCTTAATAAAAATAGATAATTTGATGGACTGAAGTCTGGCTTCAAGGCCAGGGTAATAAATATAGAAGTTCTAAACAATGGGAACCCTCGTATATTAAAAAAGTCATAATTGCATCCTCTATTGGGGTAATTAACTTCAATATCATAGGATCAATTCCTGGAAAATTATTAAAGATATCATTCACTTCCTCAACCCCAAATTATAGATTGCATGATTTTTTTTTTTTTTTTAATCTTCCACGAACTAGCATAATGTAAGATTCATTATCTATTTTTACCACTCTCAAGCTAAAGTACCAAACAATTTAAATTTACATTGAAAATCTTTAAAATATATATATACACATACCGTAATAAATTGTGGAGGATCATCAAGACTAGATGACCCTAAAACAATTTCCCTCTTGAGCTTTGCTGTCAGCTTGTGACAAACCCGTAGCTGAAAATAGCAAATATCTTAAGAATGTAGATGCCAGAAAGGACCAGCAATCCTAATATATAGTTTATAGAAACATATATATTCATACCTCAGATCGCGTTGCTCCACCAACGATAAATACAAAAATACGTTGGCCCATTTTCTTGAAATCACTAGATGCGTGCCTTAGAATTGAATCACTACAACCAGGCAGGTAATAAAAAAATAAGATTCTAGAATGAGATGATGTAATTATGGTTACAAAAGGAGAAGAAATTAATAATAGCTTTTTATTTTGTAGCAGGATAAACAGATAGAGGTAGGGAAGGGAAGATAACTACTAATAGAAGAGATTTATTTGTAAGTTCCTTTGTATAGTTCACCTCCCCTAAAAGAGATTTGTTTGTAAGCTTCCATATGCAAAATAAGGAGAGAATAACAAAGAAAGGACGTCAATTAAGGACACAAAACAACAAAAGGAAATAAATAGATAAAATAGTGATGAGATCGATAGATCAAAGTTTAATGATGAACAACCCATGCAGTTCAATTATATAATTCGTCTCCTCAGTAAATGCAATTCCTGAATCTGGAATAAACAGGCAGAAATATACCTTGCATATCCATCATCAGAGGCTCGAGGCCGAGCCCAAGTTGCTCGTCTTTGTCTCATTGAATGAGGAGCAGGAACTTGATTAGTTTGTGCTGATACAACCCGGGAAGACCCATGGAAAGTTGGACTTGGCTCATTCATACACGGGTAGTCATTCTTTGGTAGCTCACCTTTGCTAAGTTTTTCAACCAGTTCCTGAAAGATGACATGAACTTTAGACTAGATGCTCATTCCTTCTGTAGAATCATTAAAGCGATGCTGGAACAATCATAACATGAATAATCCTGGTTATTTAAGAAGCATTACATTTGGCTGGAAGACTGTGGCGCGTGCTACAGACTCATTTGCCACAATAAACTCTCAGGGTAAAAATATACATTTAAAGTTTTAAACCATTAAAAATTCTCAAAGATCTAATGCAGTCAACTCCATTCTATTGCCAGGAAGACATGAGCTGAGACAAATAGATACGCCAGAGCCAGACCACATAATTTTTTCACATCACATCTACTTTATATGAGTATGGACCAGCATTTAAAGCCCCTCATTATCTTTCTTATGATAAATATTCCAAATTTATACTAGAAAGGTAACATCTTTCATCAAATATGCATTGGATACGTATTGAGAGTATCTTCTAAAAAGTATTGGATATGGATCCGAGACTAAAAGAAACCACCATATGATCGTGGACATGTAAGGAAGTAAATAAGAGAACAAGCAATATCTCAGAGCTACCAAAATCAGACATGGGTATATTTCTTTTCCATAAGAAGCCTTGCAATGTGAGAGCAAATAAATCAAATCTGAATTTTACCTCTATCATAGGGTAAAAGCGAGAAAGCTGCCACATGACTTCTTCACCAGGACGATCTTTTCTAGCAGCATGCTTCTTCTGAAGTCAACCAAAAAGATGGGAAAAGGTGAAATATTGTATGTTTCAAAGGGAGTTCATCAAGGATAAAAAAAACCCAATACCAATTACATTTACCTTATGAACATCAAATTTCAGAGAAAAGGCTCCAATTGAGCTTTTCTTGGTATCTGATGACCCTTCAAGCAATCTCATATTATACACAGCATTCATATCCTCATGTGGTAATCTTGCTAGCTGAAAGGAAAAATAAAATGTGTCGAAAATAGGAAAAGAAGAAGACTTTGTATTTTCATACATCAAAAGTGATTACAGCACTACCTATATATATACACAAGATACCCTAAACAAAAAGGAAAAAGAAATAATTATCCTAATCAGACCTCAATCAAATCCCTCAATCAAAGAGATTTAATGAATACGCTATCTCCTATTTTAGAAATACATATATTGACATTTATTTTTCCAACACTCCCTCTCAAGCTGGTAAATAGTTATTATCCATTCCCAAATTGGTAACAATTGTTTGAAACATGAGGTTACTCAAACCCTTAGTAAACATATCTACTAGTTGGAAATTAGTGGACACAAGTACAAATCAAACCACTGTCTAGTTTTTTTTTGTTATGAAGTGCCTGTCTACCTTGATGTGTTTAGTTCTGTCATGCTGTACTGAATTATGGACGACATTGATTGCAAATTTGTTATCACAGTAACGTCTCATAGGACCCTCCCACTTAATCTTCAAATCTTCCAAGATAATCTTCAACCATAGCAACTCACAAACACCCTGTGCCATTACTCGAAATTCTGATTTAGCACTTGATCTTACCACCACATTTTGTTTCTTGCTCCTCCATGTAACTAAATTTCCACCAAGAAAAGTACAATACTCAGTGGTTGATTTTCTGTCAGTTATTAACCCAGCATAATCAGCATCTGTGTATGCTTCTAGTATAAGTCCAGCATTCTTTCTGAACAAAATACATTTTTCTGAAGTTCCTTTAAGGTAGTGCAATATCCTATAAACTGCTTGTAAGTGAACTTCTTTAGGATTGTGCATGAACTGACTTACTACACTCATAGCATAGGTAATGTCAGGCCTAATGTGAGATAAGTAAATAAGTCTCCCAACCAATCTATGATACATTTCCTTGTCAACAGTAACATCTCTTTCTGCCTCTCCAAGTTTGTGGTTGGAATCTATTGGTGTACTTGTTGGTTTGCATGCTAACTTCCCTGTATCTTTCAAAAGGTCAACTATATACTTCTGCTAAGAAATAAAGATTTCCTGCCTTGAGTATACCACTTCAACTCCTAGAAAGTATTTCAATCTTCCTAGGTCTTTAATTTCAAATTCCTTTGCCAGACTTTGTTTCAAATTTTGTCTCTCTCTCATCATTTCCTGTCAATATCATATCATCAACATATACTAGCAAAATTGTAACTCCCCTTCAGTCTGAGTGCTTGATAAAGAGTGTATGGTCTCCTTGGCTTTATTTATATCCCATAACTGACATTGCTCTGGTGAATCTTCCAAACCAAGCTCTTGGAAACTACTTTAGTCCATAAAATGCATTTTTAAGCTTGCACACTTTATTAGCTGTTAGATTCCCACGAAAACCAGGTGGAATTTCCATGAAGATTTCTTCCTCTAGAACCCCATGCAAAAAAGCATTCTTCACATCAAATTGTTGCAAGTGCCAGCCAAGGACAACAAAATTATAACTATGTTCATCTTAGCAACAGGAGCAAATGTTTCTTGATAGTCTATCCCATAAGTTTGAGTGTATCCCTTAGCCACTAGCCTTCTTTTATACCTCTCGAGTGTGCCATCTACATTGTACTTTATTGTGAAAATCTACTTGCATCCCACTGGCCAATCCATCATCTCCCAAGTCTGGTTCTTTTCTAAAACTTGCTTTATAACATTTATGGCATTTCTCCAATGTTCACAGGTTAAAGCCTCAGATAGTGTGGTGGAAATAGACACAGTGTTTAAGCTCATGAGAAAGTTCCTATGAGATGATGAACACATTTCAAAGGACACAAAATGTGAGAGAGGATATAATGGGTTTTTAGTACATTCCCTAGTTCATTTCCTAATGGCAATAGGCAAATCAATATCAGATATAGATTCAACAGGTAAAGATGAACTGGAAACTGTTACCTCATTTCCAAAGTTAGAGTCTAATTCTTGGACAGGATTTTGATTCTTTCTCCTTGAATATACTTGAGAGATCCGTGGGTTATCAACAACATCATTACCTCTAGCTATGGGTTGAGGTTGATCTTGACAAGGAGGTTGGTTCTGAGAAGATGCAAATCGAGTTTGAGAAGATAAAGATAAATCAAGAAGGAAACAATCTCTATCCTTATCTTCCAAAAATATTGTCTCCTCCTAAAGATAAAGTGTGGGAAAGTAGGACACATGTTCAACAAATGTGACATCGGCAAAGACAAAGATTTTTTTTGATAGGAGGATGATAGCATTTATACCCCTTTTTTTGGTGGAAAAATATCCCACAAAAACATACTTTATCGCTTTAGGGTCCAATTTCCCTCTATTTTGACTGTGAATATGAACAAATTACACACAACAAAAAATTTTAGGCACTAGATGATTTGTAGTATGAAGAAAAGGGTAAAACTGAGAGAATGTTTCCAGTATGAAGAAAAGGGTAAAACTGAGAGAATGTTTCCATAGGGCTTTTGAATCCCAAAACTCTTGAAGGTAATCTATTTATGAGATGTGTAGCTGTAAGAATGGCTTTCCCCCAGTAATGTTTTGGCACATTGGTTTGAAACAGAAATGCTCGATTTGTGGCAAGTAAGTGACCATTTTTCCTTTCTGCTACTCCATCCTGTTGTGGGATCTTAACACAAGAGGATTCATGAATGATCCCTTCCCTTAGGAAATATGGTGACAAAATTTGATTGAAATAATCCTTGGCATAATCTGACCTAAACTTTTTGATTTGAACCCCTAACTAAGTTTTGATCATGTTATGAAAATTGAGAAAGACACTACTTACATCAGATTTAGATTTTAACAAGAAAACCCAGATGACTCTAGTGCAATCATCAATGAAAGAAACAAATCATCTAGCACCAAAAATGTTTGGAATAGTGGATGGATCCCATATGCCACTATGTATTAATGCAAAAGGAACATGGCTTCTTTTATTACTGATTTGGAAATCTTACATGTCTGTGTTTTGCGAGTTCACAAACATCATAATGAAAATTCACACTATTTAGCCCTTTGAATTATGAAGGAAACATAAGTTTGAGAACTCCAAAAGAAGGATGTCCAAGTCTTCAATGGTAGAGCCATATTTGATCTTTATTGGTATGAGAATGCTCGGAAAAAAATGATAGAGGTGATTTGCTGACACTCAGGTTTTCAAGTACTTCAAGGTAGTACAATCCATCCTTCTCCTTAGCACGTCCAATCATCATCCCCAAACCCTGGTCTTGAAATACACAAAGAGTGGAAAAAAAAGGTTATTTTGCAGTCCAAGTCACGAGAGAGTTTATTTATAGACACAAGATTAGTAGATAGTTTTGGTACATAGAGTACATTCTTAAGAATAAAAGATGGACTAATCTTGACATCTCTAACACCTGCTACAGTAGTTAATGAACCATTTGTAGTAACTATTTTTCTATTACTAGGACAAGGGTTATATGTACTAAATTTATGGGAAAGAATTCATAAATGAACTATCCGAGGCATTTAAACCATGTGAAAGTGGAATTTTACCTGAATGTGCCAATGAACAGGTACCTGGGGATTTAGAGCTTTTAAGGGTAACTAGTAGGTCTTGTAGCTTCTCAACATCTCTTATGCTGAGTTCCTTTTTGACTTGCTCCTTTTCTTCTTGTTGTTCAGTGGCTCTTAGGTTTGCTTGCTCATGTCCCTTATTTCTTTGTTGTCTACCTTTGCATCCCCACTCTTTGCTTGATGTAAAAGGCTTTCCATGTAGTTTCTAGCATTTCTCCTTAGTATGCCCCGGTTTCTTACAGTAAGTACACCATAGGCTGTTTCAAGTGTTGTCACGACTGTCACCACTCATTGTTTTAGACAATTCAGCTTTCCCATTCTCATTGTTTGATTGCTGCCCTCGATTATTTAATCCATTAGTGAGCAAAGCCGAGCTATCAGTGATCTGAGGTTCAAGCATCACCCCTCGTCTACTTTTTTCCCCCCACGATAATAGAAATTACTTCATTCAGAGATGACACCTTTTCTTTGCCTAAAATCTAAATCTTAGCCTGATCAAATCCGGTGTTAAGGCCAGCCAAAAATTCATATACCCGATTCTGCTCAATAAAATTTTTCAGTGTTGCTGCATCCTCAGTAAATTTCATCTCTGTGCACCGGTAATGATCTAGCTCTTGCCACAGGCCTTTAAGATGATTAACATAATCCATAACTGATCTGTTTCCTTACTTGCTGGAGATTGTCTTGGTTTTCAGATCATAGATTTGTGCAGCATTCCGAACTTTAGAATAAGTTTGTTTAATTGACTCTCAAACATCCATTGCAGTGGGTAGGAATATGCAAGTGTCACTGATCTCTGGTAACATTGAATTCCACAACCATGCCATGGTCATAGAACCCTCTTCATCCCATTTCGCAAAATTTGGATCTCTTTTGCAGGTCCTGCTCCTTGGAGGTGACTGATTTTTCCCTTTCCCTTAAGAAAAGTCCGAACCAATTGAGATTATTTCAAATGATTTTTTCCATTGAGACGGTATGTAGCTTGTATATGTTGTAATTCCCAGCAACTATCTGATAATTCTTCACGTCGAATTGCAGTGGTGCAAGAAGATGTCTAAGATGTCTCATTCATCTTCGACATAGTGATTGACAGACACTGTCAACTGAAGAAGTATGCCCAGAGACACGTAGGGACGACTGACAGAAGCAATGGAAGTGGCGATTGATCAACTGGATGTTGCTCGGTGATGTCGCTCAGAGATGCACGACTAGGGCAAAGACCGACGGAGCCCAACTGTAGATCACAGGTGACGTCGTTTGATCGCAGGTGAGATTGCAACCAATCAACAACGCGATAGTCGTCAATCGCGACAGAAAAATCGATAGTCGTCAATTGCGACGAACAAATCCACCGTCGTCGATCGCGAGAAATACGGATAACAACTGACCAAGGCTAGGGCCTCCAACGATGGACGATCGCAAGAGCCTGAGCAATGATCGACTAGGGCTTCCGACGAATCGCGGGAAGCTAAACGATTATCAACTAGGGCTTCCGACGATTTTCATTAATTTTCTGAACCAGCGGCTCAAAGATGAACGACGAGCGTTAGCAATAGGGAAGCCAGAGAACTTGAACAGTACGTCTGATCAGCAATTAAGGTTGAACAGTACTGGGAAAAGAAAATAAAAAATTCTTGGCAATGAAGGCCAAGTGGAAAATTTTTTAGAAAACCTAAAGCTCTGATACCATGTCGAAAATAGGAAAAGAAGAAAAATTTGTATTTTCATACATCAAAAGTGATTACAACACTGCCTATATATATACACACAAGATGCCCTAAACAAAAAGGAAAAAGAAATAATTATCTTAATTAGACCTCAATCAAAAGGATTTAATGAATACGCTATCTCCTATTTTAGAAATACACATATTCACATTTATTTTTCCAACAAAATGTAAAGTGGGATGAACTTTTTATGTGGGATTATTTTGTTGGTGTTTAGTTGGTGGGATATAAAGTGAGACAAAAGATGTGAATTAACATGAAATAATTTTGGATCTTTAGATTTCGGCGGGAAACAAATCCGGGGGTAGGGATATGCCATCCCATCCCCCATGGTATTCCTAATCCAACATTTCTTTTCTTGGTTATCAAACATGAGATTTGTGGGACCTACAGATCGCAAATCCAATCCCGAGCCCCACATCCCCTTGACAAACACAGCCATAGTGCAATGGCTGAGCTGTATCCAGGTGTTAGAAACAAAGTGACTTAGAAAAGGCACTTTTATTTTTTTGACAAGTAAATAGTGTTTATTAGATGAACAGGTTTGGGATGGCTTGAACTCATGACCTTTGTAGGGGTGCATTTTCCACCTCAGTTTTTAACAACCATTCAATAAAGAAAATTACAATAGCTTCATTGATTGACCTCAAAGGCAACAAGAGATGGCAGCAAAGGGGAAAAAATAAAAAATAAAAATAAAAAGTGACAAAGGGGCCTACCTCCATTAACTTTGTTAGTTTATCACTCTCAAACTTTTCAGGATGACATGCAGCATAAATCATTAACAAGCGCAGCTTATTTTCTCCCGTTACATCCTGCATAACAATTGCATTTCATTTAATACATATATACAAGGAATGGTTCACATCAATTTTCAATAACTAAAAGGTCTCACCAGTTTTGTTCTGAAAAAGTTAATTACATCCTTAGTTCCTGCATCTCCAAATACAAGGTCCTGCTCTAGTTGCCCAAGTTCTTTAAGCCCCATCTCCTTAATAATTTTATTAATTTTTCCAGCAATCTACATCCAATAAAACCATATTAGAACGAGATCCTTGGAAATTTTTCCAACAAAGCAGATAAGTTTCCTTGTACCGCACATTCGTTTGTCACACTTGCGCAATTCCAGCATACATTTAAATTAAGTAAATGCAACTTTTTGAGTAAAGAGAAACTGAATCATCATGGCTCTTGAGTACATTATACTTACAGCAACATCACACACTAACAAAACATGAAGGAAAATTAAATTGCAGTGCTCACTAGAAATTTCCATTCTTCTCTAATTCTTAACACCCCTATTCATTTTTATCCGTTCTTTCCTTTTCTGTTGAGAGAGGAGTTGGAGAGGGCAATTATTGAGTCTTTAATCAGCATTCAGGCATCCAACTTGAGGTGAACAGGAAAAAAATTTACATCACAAAATGGAAAGATACATGTTAATTTTTAATTCAAGTGTTGGCAAATGACTTGATCAAATAGGATTTTGATTCATTGACAAAAGAGGATTGTGTAAAATCAACAGGATTTGAATTGATATTGGTTTCCTATTTTAAGTTGTAATCCAAATAGGACTTAGATTGTCATTATTTATTATGTAAAGTCCTATTTAGAATATTCTAGTCCTGTTATTATTAGGATCTGGAGAATAAGGAAATTGTGTATTAGGAAGTTTTCCTATGTAGTTGGAAAGTTTTCTAATTTTTAGGAAACTCTATTTTCGAATCCTGTTTGAGGTTAGATTCTAGTTTCCTACAAAAAGGGTGTTCTCCTAGGTTTCTAGTGTGCAAAGGAGAGCCAATAAGTGAGAGATTTCATTATTAGAGAGTTCATTCTTCAAGTCTCAAGATTTCTCTCATAATTTATCCAGAAAACAACCTTGTTCATTCTTGGTGATTCGGTGGAGTCCGGATTATTGCCATGGATTCAGTGTTGTGTGCCATTGACTCAGTTCATTTGTCCATCATGGAGATCGGTGGTGGTTTTTGCTCTTGGTGTCGGTCCATTGTGGATTAGAGCTTCGTGCAATAGGATCATGAATCTCAATTGTTCCACTATTGTGAAAAAACTTTGTAATGGAATTATATAGTGGAAGCATTTGGGCAGTCCTCCGACTAAGGATCTGCGATTTTTCCTATAAGTCCTTTACGCACATGCGATTGATTGATTGTTTTGGCATCACGAGTAAAAATTTCAATATAGATGTCCATTAAGTGCTGATAATTAAAACCAACTGGAAATAATCACTCTCAGTTTTCAAAATTAAGTCATAATTGAGAACAATATCCAAACTTGGAACCAATAAAATGTAAAAAGTTTCCACCATGGGCCAAACAATTTGAAGGCAAGTCTGCTGGGAGTTCAACAAGTTGAGTAACATAAAAGACAGGGAAAAGATTATTATTACCAGATAAAATTATGATTAAATTAAAATAGAGATTTAATAGGGCAAAGCCAATGTTGGCCCCACCAACCAATTTGAGTTTCCAGGGAAAAGTCAGAAAGATGTTCTAACAAATATTTGGTCAACAAGCAGTGCAACCTTGATCTATTAAAATAGCCACTGGTTCAAACTATTAACAGGCACCTTAAATCAAAATTAACAAGGGACTTCAGGTTTAGCAGAGTAAAACTAAGACATGTAATGCATAAATACTCCAACAGGTGCCTAAAAATGAGGAAAATTGCAAAGTTGCAGGCCTTGAGACAATAAAAAGTAAGCATTACTACTACTTTGTGTCATCTCTCGAAAGGGAAGGGGAAAACTGAAGATATATGTCTCTAGAGAAAAAAAATCAAAATGCACGACATACGTTTGGGAATTAGATAAGACACATCAAATTTAAACCCAAGGGATCACTCGAGTGTTTGGCGTGCCTGAGATAAGTGCTGCGCGAAGGGACAATGAGTATCAGGTTTAAACCCTCACCAAGCCATATCCTCTTGAGGCAACCTACATAGATTAAACCGGTTCATGGGTCTTGCGTGGGTCCCAGGGCTGGGGTTTGGCTTTACTCTTAGGGGTGAGTCATAAAATAAAACCCATCAAATTTAGAAGAATGCTTATTTAATTATATAAACTTCATTTAGTTTGATTAGTAGTATAAATACAGTGATGTCCCAGCCAAGATTAAAACCCTGCAACTCCACCTTTGGGAGTGGTAGGAATGTTTACAAGCTGATAGCTGCCAGTCAATTTAACAGAATTTATAAAGAGTGGTGTCCCAGTCAAGATTAAAACCCTGCAACTCCACCTTTGGGAGTGGTAGGAATATTTACAAGCTGAGAGATAGCTGCCAGTCAATTTAACAGAATTTATATAGAACAATCAACAAACTGACAGCAAGTCCTCTAGAAGTTAATTCATAGATGTCTGTGTTGGTTCATGTTTAAAAAAGATGATCATGGATCACACCACGAATACATACACTTTTATTCATTAACGTGAAAACGTCACAAAGTCAAGGACTCCCCCCCCCCCCAAAAAAAAAAGTAGTCACTAGCCAGGTAGTGATAAAATCATAAAAGGCATTATATAATATTATAGAAAATAAACGCCCAAGATGGAGGTAAATTAGCCAAAAAAAAGTACAGGTGTAGCAAAGTGCATTGAAGCCACAATGAGGTCAATTAGGAAAAGCAACATAGAAGTGAGGAAACAACTGTCAAATTCAGGCATAGAGTTTACGAGTCAGCAACGTTAAATCTAACAATATTTTAGTTATTAAATTGAACACCATATTAACACAAGTGGACTAAGCAATCTTAAGTCAATAGCCACTAACATGTCTTAAAATTTAGAACACAAGGAATAAAAAGCATTTCTTATAAAAGTTAATTTACGAAATAAGACAAAGATGCTTATAAATTTATAAAAATAAGAAAATAAGAAAATAATACTAATATTTCTTAGGAACTCACATCTACATGGAGAGAGAGTTTGTCAATTTGTTCGCTATATTGTGGCAGTGCTTGAACCATCTTTTGCAAATCACGAGTAGATAATTGACCACCATCTCTAATTATTAAAAAAAAAAAGAGACAGGAAAGAAAGTATGAACAGAGTGAGAAATTTTAAGAACTTTTATCAAATCAAAGGCCAAGCATGCATAAGAAGATACATTGCCAAAAGTTCCACGATTCTACATTAAACATATTTGCACCTTGATACCTACTCAATGAAAAAAAATTCTGGATAATCAGGATTTAGACATAAACTGACCTTGAACCATGGTGAATTTGTGCAGCTTTGTTCTTTGATACAAAGCTTGTCATCTTCTCATGCAACCGTTCACTAGCCTGACAAGGCAATCAGTGATCAAAAAGCATACGTGAAGTTTCTATTAAGAACAAAAAATTAATCAAATGAGACATACATCTGCTATATGTGCATGCCGAAGCTCTAGCCAGATGGGATCATGATCCTCCAAAAGGACTTCTTTTTTCTCAGGTAAACCACCGGCTTTGCCTGGGGCCTAAGAAGTATAATTGCCTTGCTATGATATGCAGTAGACCAAGGGAGCTCAATATGAATTTCAGATAGACTCAAAATTTAGAATAGGACTTACCTCATACACATATTTATTTCCCTCCATATTTAATAAATCATGGCACATAGCATCATATGTCCATTCATGTATCACAGGAGCAATCTAAGACACAAAATAAGCATATTCATCACAATCAAAATAGACAAGACATTAAGGACAATTTAACTAACACGTGCATACAAGAACCTGATCTATAGATCTATCCACGATAAGCAACTCGCATGTTTCTGTCTGGGGAAAGTTTGGAAGGTTAGCTTTATATTTTGTAAGACAATTCCAAACACCAGCAGCAACCTTTGTGGGAATTAGATCACGAAATGTTGTCATTGTGGTTGGATCAAGAGATTTGGCAGCACGATAGCGTACAAAAGGAAACTCCTGAAAGACAACACTTCACGCATGCTTAAGAATTGTTCAACACAATTAAGATTAATATTAAGCATCTTGAGTTGCATACCCCCAACGAAGCAAAAACTGTAGCAATGCGGGTGGCCATCACATTCAAACATTCATCACCTTTGCGAGTACTCTCCTCATCCCCAAAAAGTTTCTCTAAAGCCCTCTCATTGTCGGTGACAAATCCCTATGTGGTTAAAAACAATGATCAAACGAAAAAAAAAAAAAAATGGTATGCAAAATTTTTTTCAAAACTCATGATATACAATAAGAATAACCCTTTTCTTGGTTTCATTTTATTTTATTTTATTATTCCCTTTTTTTTGGGGGGGGGGGGCGGAACTTGTTGAATATTAGAATATCAGTGAGATACAAATTGTTCAATAATCTTGGGTTCCAGAACTCCATGGTTTTTTGTTGGGGAGAAATCACTAAAGCAGCAAACAATTTCAAAGAAACGATACCCGAACATGCTACAAAGGAACCTCACAAGATATTCGCAACTCTAAAACTACCATTTTTAACATTTTTCCACTTTGTCCGTAATTTGTTTTCCGTAATAATTTATAGAGTTGAACAGAATTTTATTGCTGCTTTTTTTTTGGGGGGGGGGGGAACATGTAGGGAAAGCCAAGAAGTTTAAGGTATCACCACAAGAAAATGAAACAGGATAAAGATAAAAATACAAAAGGAGGTCATATGAAATTCTTATGTGTTATGTCTGTTAGAATATAGAACATATATATTAGAATATATGCTTAATTTCCTTAGAATATAGATATGATTGTTTAGCATATAGGAGTGATTGATTTGGTTTCCTAATTTCCTAGTTTCCTATTTCCTAATTTGATGTAAACCTTCATTATAAATAATATTCAAGGGAGACGAGAGAATTCAATTTCAATCTCTCCCTTTTTCTCAACTTTCTCAACTTGGTATCAAAGCAAACTCTGGTTCCACCAAAAAAAAAAAACCTTAGCTGTAGCAGCCCTGTTAGAAAAAAAAAAAAAAAAAAAAAAAAAAAAAACCTAATAGTACTGTAGCAGCACTGTTCATCGCCGGCGGACAGCTCTCCGGCAGTCGGAATTGAAGTCCGACCACTCCAAAAGGATCGCCGGTGGCCGACGATCACAACTCCACTAGAATTGTCACCGGCCGGTAGGCTACGCGCCATCACGAGCGGAACTTCCAAGGCGTCCAGATCCCACGCGTGAGGCTTCTCTCGGCGCTTGCAGGCGCGTCTCCCTCCGGGAAGTTTTCGGCCACCCTTGTCGGAGCTCGCCTAGGGCAGGCGACCCTTTTTGCTGCCTTTTGGCCTGATGGGTAGTTGATTTGGATGTAAGCATGGTCGTTCTCGTCTCTGTCTTCCGCAACTGTCTATTTTTTTTCTAATTTCTTCTTGTTCGAGACCAGATTTCCCATTCTGGTTTGCTCTGATTTCTTTGTTGCCATTGGGGTGTTGATTTGTTGGTTTGATTAACCAGTCTTGTTCTACGGTTGCAGAGGTCTCTTTGTTGGTTCTTTATTTGACGACTGTGCTGGAGATTTATTAACATGTCAAAATCTGAAGATACTACTTCAATCATGCCTCAATTTGTATTCTTAAAGGCAGATGATGTTCCTCGTTCTATTACACCGAAAAAATTAAATGGTGAGAATTATTTGAGTTGGGCACATGCTGTGAAGACCTTTCTTCGAGGAAAGGACAAGTTACAATATATTACTGATGAGCCACCTTCGTCCATTGATCCTCGGTATCGTGTTTGGATGAGCGAGGATGCAATTGTTATGGGGCTATTATGGCATAGTCTGGAGGATTCAATTGCTACCACTGTTGAGTTTTGTGACTCGTCTAGAAAGATCTGGGATTGTCTTGCAGAATCATATTCCAGAAAAGTAATATCTCTCGAGTTTATGAGTTGTATGAGCAGATGTTCTCTGCAAAACAGGGCGAGAGATCATTGTCTGATTACTACAGTCACTTGAAGAGTTTATGGGAGCAGTTATTCCAATACAGACCGTTCAGTGAAAACTTAACAGAGCAAAGGAAGTATTGGGAAGAATTCATGATTGCAAACTTTTTATCTGGCCTTAATCCTACACTTCGAGGCTTTAAAGATCAAATTCTAGCAAGTGAAACTCTTCCTACTACTGCCAGTGCTTATGCCCGTATACAAAGGTCATCATTGGGTTGCCATCCATCCATTGCGAATGATCATTCAGTGACTTCTACTGATTCTTCAGCACTTATTAGTCAACATAATCGAGGAAGTTCTTCCCAAGGTAATTCCCGTGGCACTCGTGGTGGACGTACTACTCGTAGTGGTTCTCGTGGTGGAGGACGTTTATCAAATGGTCAAGCTGACCGCAAGTGTAATTTTTGCGGTGGTACCAATCATACTGAGCCTTACTGTTGGAAGAAATATGGTAAGCCTGAACAAGCCCACCATGTCTCTGACCGTGCTACTTCGTCACTTCCAGCGTCTGATAATGGAGCTACCACGTCTGATTCTCAGGAGACAATAACTTTAAGCTGCTCACAACTTCAAGAGCTCATTCAATCCTTGCGTACTTCTAATCCTTCATCTTCTACTGCTACTCTGGCTAACTCAGGTAAACCAGCTCTTGTAACCTCCTCTTCTCCCTCTTGGATCATCGATTCGAGAGCCAGCTCGCATATGTCTGGTAATTCCCCCTTATTCTCTAACCTCAGTAATGTTAATCATAGTATTGTGTTAGCTGATGGTTCTTCTCATCCTGTGTCTGGTAGAGGGACTCTTCATCCCTCATCATCCCTTAATCTCCCTTCTAGTCTTTATGTACCACACTTTCCCTTTAATTTACTCTCTGTCAATCAGTTAACCAAATTATTAAATTGTTCCATAACCTTCTTTCCTACTTCTTGTGTTTTTCAGGACCTCACGACGAAGAAGATGATTGGTTCGGGGCATGAGAAGGATGGCCTTTATTATCTTAATCGTGATCGTCCACTAGGGCAGCTAACTACCACAGTTCTCCACACCTCTGTCTCCCCTCTCCAGTGGCATGTTCGTCTTGGTCATCCATGTTTAACTCGATTGAAGCTACTTTTTCCTAATTTTAGTTCAGTGTCTAGTCTTGAATGTGAGGCTTGTCAACTTGGCAAGCATCACCGTAGTTCTTTTCCTAGCCGTAGTATTAGTCGTGAGTCTGAACCTTTTGATATTGTTCATACAGATGTTTGGGGCCCTGCCCGCATTTCTAGTGTTAATGGTTTTTCATATTTCGTGATATTTATTGATGATTTTTCTCAAATGACATGCCTTTTTTTAATTAAACAACGGTCTGATTTACCTTCTGTTATTTCTCGTTTTTACAATGAAATTGTTACTCAATTCAACAGAAGAATTAAAGTCTTTCGTTTTGATAATGCATTGGAATATATTCAGATGGTTGTTCATAACTTTTGTACTGATAGGGGCATTATCCACCAAACTACTTGTCCTCGCACCTCTCAACAAAATGGTATTACTGAACGCAAAAATCATCATTTGTTAGATATTGCTCGTACTCTAATGTTTCACATGCATGTCCCTAAATCTTTTTGGGCAGATACTGTTCTCACTGCTTGTTATCTAATTAATAGGGTCCCTACACCAATATTGTCAAATAAGTCTCCATTTTCTCTTCTTTATCCAAATCGGTCACCTTTTCCTCTTTCTCCTCGTACCTTTGGTTGTGTTGCCTTTGTTCATATACTTGATCCTAATCAAGACAAACTTTCACCTCGTTCTCGTAAGTGTGTCTTCTTAGGATATTCCCGCATTCAGAAAGGTTATCGTTATTATCACCCTCCTTCCCGACGTTACTTTGTGAGTGCCAATGTCACATTTTTTGAATCTACTACTTTTTTTTCTCCTAGTGGTGACCTCTTATCTCCTGATCTCATTACTTTTCGTGAGGGGGCACACTCCCCTACTCTTCCTGCCCCTTTATCTTCCACCTATGTTCCCATATCCCAGTCTACCTCACTCACTCCTACCACTGATCCCTCCACAGCTTCAGAACCATTACTTCAGTCTGAACCTTCTGCTCCTGCTCCTCTACAACAGGTTTATCGACGTGATCCTGATAGAAAGGTCATTCTTCCCTTACCGCCAGATCACACCCCTTCATCTGAGGTACCTGATTCTGATGAAGATCATTCTCTTTCTCCTGACTTGCCCATTGCCTTACGAAAAGGTAAGCATACTTGCACTTAACATCTTATTGCTAATTTTGTCTCTTACCATCGGCTTTCCTCTTCCTTGTCTTCTTTTATTTGTGCCTTGTCTTCTGTTTTTGTTCCTTCTACTTACCAACAGGCCTTGTCTATTCCGGGATGGAAACACGCAATGGATGAAGAAATGCATGCTCTTCATCAAAATCAGACATGGGAACTCACCTCTCTACCTATTGGCAAACGAACTGTTGGTTGTCGCTGGGTTTATACTGTTAAGTATCTTCCAGATAATTCAGTTGAGCGCCTTAAAGCTCGGTTGGTTGCCAAAGGTTACACTCAGACATATGGTGTTGACTATTCTGAGACTTTCTCTCCTGTTGCTCGTCTGAACTCAGTTCGGATTCTTCTTGCTGTTGCTGCAAGTCGTTCTTGGCCTCTACATCAGCTTGATATTAAGAATGCATTCCTCCATGGAAAACTACAGGAAGAAGTCTATATGGATCAACCTCTTGGTTATAGTATCCCTGGTATTGAGCATCTTATGTGTCGTTTACAGCATGCTTTATATGGTCTGAAACAATCTCCTAGGGATTGGTTTGATCGTTTCAGCTCTGTTCTCCTTGATATTGGGTGTACTCGTTCTACTGCTGATCATTCAGTCTTTGTACGACGACAATCTTCTGGCACTATTATATTAATTCTCTATGTTGATGACATTATTATTTCTGGTGATGATATCACGGGTATTGTGGATTTGAAATAGTATCTTGCTACTCAATTTCATACCAAGGATCTGGGTCGACTTCGTTACTTTCTTGGAATTGAAATTGCCCACTCTTCACAAGGCATCTCCCTCTGTCAACGCAAGTATGTGTTGGATTTACTCTCTGAAACTAATCTTCTCGGTGCCCGTCCTGCTGATACTCCTATAGACCCATCTACTAAGTTAGATGCTACTTCGGGCGAGCCATTTTCTGATGTGGGTCGTTACCGTCGACTTGTGGGCAAGCTCATTTATCTCACTATTACTCGTCCTGATATCACTTACGCTGTGGGGGTAGTCAGCCAATTTATGCATAGTCCTCGTCTTCCGCATTTTGAGGCTGTGTGTCGAATTCTACGGTATTTGAAGCATTCTCCTGCACGTGGACTTTTGTATCGTTCCTCTTCCTTCTTATGTGTTACTAGTTATAGTGATGCTGATTGGGCTGGTAATCGGAATGATCGGCGTTCCACCTCGGGTTATTGTACCTTTGTTGGTGGTAATTTGGTTACATGGCGTAGTAAAACACAACAGGTTGTGGCTCGTTCTAGTGCCGAAGCTGAGTATCGTGCTATGGCTCACACTGCTTCTGAAATGCTCTGGGTTCGGTCACTTCTTCGGGATTTTGGTATTGAAGTTCCTGCTCCTATGGAAATGTATTGTGACAATCAAGCTGCTATCTTTATTGCCAACAATCCTATGTTTCACGAGCATACAAAACATATTGAGGTTGATTGTCATTTTATATGTGATTTGCTGCTCCGCAAGGAGTTGAGTACTCCATTTGTTCGCTCCTCTTCTCAGCTGGCCGATCTTCTCACCAAGCCACTATCTCGTTCTGCATTTCAGAGTTTCGCATCCAAGCTGGGCATTTTTGACTTATATGCTCCAGCTTGAGGGGACGTGTTAGAATATAGAACATATATATTAGAATATATGCTTAATTTCCTTAGAATATAGATATGATTGTTTAGCATATAGGAGTGATTGATTTGGTTTCCTAATTTCCTAGTTTCCTATTTCCTAATTTGATGTAAACCTTTATTATAAATAATATTCAAGGGAGACGAGAGAATTCAATTTCAATCTCTCCCTTTTTCTCAACTTTCTCAACTATGTCAATAACATACATAAGAAAAATGGCTTCAGAAATGTGAGGTTGAAATTAACGAAATGTGTTGAAGGGTGACTCCAGATACAGGGTTTTGATTGTACAGCCCCATATCTTGGTGGCCCATCGAAAAAGTAGTTACTCAACACCCCCTTCTTCCCCCCCCCCCCCCCAAAAAAAAATGAGATGAGATGAGATATGTCTCTCTCAAAATAAGATAAGCCATGACATGTAGTACAAAAAGTTCTCATGCCTTAGTATGGATGCCATTAGATCATGATGGTGGTTTGTTAATAGTGCCATAAAGCATAAGTACACCTTTATTTGTGAAAAACTATGGCTATAACAGGCACATGAACATAAAGACAAGATGATTTCTGATGAGGGTGGAAGGATAAGGAATGAGAATTCTTGAAGAACATAGAACACAACAAGATAAAGGAGAATCAAAAGGAAATGCTCAACCAAATACTTGTATTATCAAAGGGTAAATTATGCTTGAATTGCTCTTCTACATCCTCCACCACACATTTATATTAGCTTGAGCATTAACTCTAGTACAACTTCCCTAGCTTGAGCATTAACTCTAATACATCTTCCCAAAAGTCTAGCATCAATGGTCATACCACTTCCCAAAGGTCAAGGCACAACTTGCAAAAGCATAATAATAATAATAAAAGACATTTTAAATACCAAGCCATTAAATAATAAAAGACGTCTTGAATACCCAGACATTGAATAATAAAAGACTTCTCACCTACCAAGACATTGAATAATAAAAGACCCTTCAATCACCAAGACATTGAACGGGCACATTAGACACTGCATCATCCTCCCCTAGGGAGAAAAAAGTTGCCCACAAGTTGTCATCCGATTCTCCATGATAGCTTGATAAATCTTGAACGTTGAAGGTAGAATGAGTGTCGAGATTTGGAGGAAGCTCAATCTTATAAGCATTGTCATTGATCTTCTTCAGAATGCGACAAGAAACAGTCTTTTTGTCTTTGAGCTTGTTGTAAGAATCGGAAGGGAACCTTTCTTTCTTCAAGAAAACCCACACAAGATCACCTTCATTGAAAACTGTGACTTGACGATGAATATTGGCAGCTTGTTCATACTTTGCTTGAGATAATTTGCATTACTTTCCTCAAGCTTCTTTCTTACTTCTTTATGAATTCTTGTCATTGTAGTAGCAAAATCTTCAACCTTCTTGTTATTCAAAGATGGATTGGAAATAGAAGCAAGGTCAAGATAATGTTGTGGAGATTTTCCATATATCACCTCAAAAGGACTCATTCTGGTAGAACGATTAACCACAGAATTGTAAGCAAATTCAGCTTGTGGAAGTGCCAAATCCCACTGTTTAGGCCTTTTTGCCGACAATGATCTAAGCGAATTTCCCAAAGTTCAATTCACAACTTCGGTTTGTCCATCGGTTTGGAGATGATAAGCACTACCATAAAGAAGATTAGTACGAATTCTTTTCCACAAGCATCTCCGAAAGTGGCTAAGAAACTCAGTATCCCTATCCAAAACAATGGATTTAGGAACACCATGATGCTTCACTGCTTCGTGGAAATAAAGACTAGCAATATAAGAAGCATCCATAGTCTTTTTGCATGGAACAAAATGAGCCATTTTAGAGAATCGATCAACCACAACAAAAATAGAATCATTCACTCTTTGGGTTTTTGGCAAGCCAATCACAAAATCCATACTAACATCTTCCCATGGAGCTTTAAGAAGAGAAATTGGAGTGTAGCAACCAATGTTTTGAGTTTGACCCTTGCAAGTTTGACATGTTGGACACCTCTTCACAAAATGATTCACATCTCGATAGATTGAAGGCCAAAAGTATTGAAGGCCAAAAGTATTCTTCCTTTACCAAGGAAATGGTCTTATCTCTTGCAAAATGTCCACCCAAACCCCCCGAATGCAATTCCTTAATAAGATATTCTCTAAGCGAACACTTAGGTGTGCATAAGCAATTTCCTTCAAAAAGAAATTCACCTTGGAGAGAATAATATTCACAACTCCTTTCTTTGCAGAGCTTCCAAATTTCACCGAAATCTTCATCTTTGTCATACATGTCTCTGATGGCATCAAAACCTTCAAGTTGCACACTCAAGGAATTAAGAAGGACCATTCACCTACTAAGAGCATCTGCCACTTTGTTTTACTTCCCACTTTTGTGTTTCAAAACAAAAGTTTACTCTTGTAGAAAAGAAACCCATTTTGCATGCCTTCGATTTAAGCTTTCCTCGATTATTGATGTGTTTGAGTGCTTCATGATCTGAATTCAAGATAAACTCCCTTTGGATTAAATAAGAATGCCAAGTTCGAAGAGCTTGAACAATGGCGTAAAACTCCACATCATAGGTCAAATACTTCTTTTTGGCTTCATTAAGCTTTTCCACTAAAGAAAGTAATTGGATGACCTTCTTGGCTTAATACCCCACCAATGTCCACATGAAAGGCATCACAATCCACTTCAAAAATCTTCTTCAAGTCTAGTAAACCAAGCACAGGAGCAGTGTACGGCTTGTCTTTCTCTAGATGAAAACTCTTTTCGGCTTTCTTTATCCACTTAAAGTCACCTTTCTTCATGCAATCGGTTAAGGGAGCCGATATGGTGCTGAAATTTCTAATGAATCGGAGATAGAACGAAGCCAATCTATAGAAACTTCTTAGCTCATGTATGCTTCTTGGTGCAGTCCACTCCTGAATGGCTTTGCTCTTCTCATCATCCACTTTAATTCCCTCATGAAAGTGCTTGGAGTATTTGTGAGACCAAATGGCATAACAAGCCATTTGTATAAACCTTTCCTTGTCTTGAAAGCAGTCTTCCATTCATCACCCGGTTTTATGCGAATTTGATGATAGCCACTTCTAAGGTCAAGCTTTGAAAACACTTTAGCACCCGCAAGCATATCAAACATACCATCAATTCGGAGAATTGGAAATCGGTACTTGATAGTAATACGATTAATGGCACGACTATCCATACACATTTTCCACGAATTATCCTTCTTTGGAGTTAACAGCGCGGGCACCGCATGAGGGCTTAGACTTTCTCTAATGTGACCTTTCTTTAACAAATCCATGACTTGATGATTCAACTCTTCATGCTCCTTTGGTCTCATTCAATAATGTGCTTTGTTTGGGAGAATTGCCCTAGGAACCAAATCAATTTGATATTGTATGTCCCTTAGAGGAGGAGGCCCATTAGGTAACTAATCAGGCATAACATCACAAAATTCTTCCAACAGTGGCTTTAGAGCACTAGGAACATTAGTGAGCTTTTCCTTCTCCTTAGCAATCAACAAATACATAACACCCCTTTCTTCACTTTCTTTCATGAATTTTGACAAAATAAGGAAATTACTACCCTCCTCTTGTGATGGGAGCTTGTTCCTCTTTAGATGGTAAAAGGACAACTTCTATTTTTCCCATCCTAAAGGTGTATTTTTTTTACGCCCATCATGAATAACATGTCTTTCGTATTGCCATGGTCTCCCTAGGAACTACATCACACTATACTTGATCTTGGTAACTTTTTCCAATTAAAAATGAAACAAGGCAGCGTTTAGTGATCCTTACCTCATCGCCCTTCTTAAACCATGCAATTCGATAAGGTTTTGGATATGGCTTGGTTTGAAGCTTGAGCTTGCTCACCATTTCTTGAGAAACAATATTTTCACAACTACCATCATCAATCACAACGGTACAAACCTTACCAAATGTCTTGCATCGAGTTTTGAAAATATTAGTGCGAAGCCAATCCACATCCGAATTAACCCTTGTAGTAGTAAGAATTCTTTGGATCACAAGACTTTCACCTTCCTAGGGTTCAATCTCCACATGCTCAATGTCACCTTCTTCATCAAATATGGGCTGATTTGAATCATTAAAATCTTTACAATTATTTCCATCCATGAAATTCACACATGCATCTACTTGCCCTTTTGGACAAGTACTTGAATAATGACCCACTTGCCCACACTTGAAACAAGAATTAGAATTATTGGGAGGGGCAGATTAGTTTCTTATGTGCGGTTTTATAGGAATCTTGAAATTACCTTGGGTATTTGAACAAGCACCTCCACCACGTGAAGATTCTCCTTTCAAAGATGGATAAATGTTTTGGACCTCCATAAATTTCTTGGCACCCCTTCGAGCAAGTTTTGCCAACACTTTCAATGCTAGTTGGTAAGCATCGTTCAACTTAAAAAACCAATGCATCTCAGCTTCATCTCTAATGGCCATTCTTGGACCACCAACATATCTAACAACAAGCTGTTCTTCAGTTTCTTGGATATCATTGTGAGCCATTGTGGAAAAAGGTGTATATATTACAGCTGTATATTCTGATATTAGGGATATTTACAGCTGTATATTCTGATGTATATTCTAGAATATTATGGTCCTAGAATTAAGGCACCTTGTTAGGAATTGTTTCCTAACTACAATTGGATTCCTACCTAAAATAGGATTCCTCTCCTTTGTATATATATGTGCTGCGGCAGATCATTGTAAAGAAGAAGGAGAATATATTTTTCAAAACCCTAATTCTGAGATGGTATCAGAGCCACGTTCCGAAAACCCTAGGCATTAATCCAGCCTTCATTGCACATTTTCCAGCCGGCCTTCATCGCCGCCAGCCCCTTCAGCTGTCTGCCTTCATTGCAACTTTTTCCCAGCCTTCATCTCACTCCAGCCTTCATTGCAATTTTTTTTCTACTCAGCCTCTTTTCATCATGTCTGAAGTCTCAGAACAATTAGCCTCTACTCAGCCCCAAGAAGATGCAGGCCGGTCCCAACTGACAGGGGAATTGCAGCACCTCCAGACGGCATACAGACTGGATGGAAAAAACTACTTGAAGTGGTCCCAACTGGTCCGGACTATTTTGAAAGGAAAAGGAAAAATCAGCCACCTCACAGGGGCTGGACCGCAACCAGAAGACCCATCGTTTGCAGCATGGGATGAGGAAGATTCTATGATAATGGCGTGGCTGTGGAGTTCTATGACACCTGCAATCAGCGATACCGTAATGTTCATGACTACGGCCAAAGATATTTGGGAAGCAATTGGACAAACTTATTCTAAGGCAGGAGATGCGGCTCAAGTATATGAGGTAAAGGTGAAAACCATGGCTGCCAAACAGGGAAACAAATCAGTGACTGAGTATGCAAATCAACTCAAGTCATTATGGCAAGAGCTTGATCACTATAGGGTAATTAAAACAAGGTGCTCAGATGATGCTGCAGTACTCAAGGAATTTATTGAGCAAGACAGAATTTATGACTTCCTTGTAGGCCTCAACTCTGAATTTGATCAAGTAAGGATTCAGATTCTCGGTAAGCAAGGAGTTCTGAGTTTTAATGAAGTAGTAGCAATTATTAGGAGTGAGGAAAGTAGGAGGAGCCTAATGCTTGAATCCTCACCCACAGATGGTTCGGCCATGGTAGCTGCTGAGTTTAAAACTGGTTCAGGAGGAGGAGAAAAGAGAGTTGGGTCTGAAACTGGGAAGAATGGGCAGGTCAGAATTCAAAACAGAGAAGGATTGTGGTGCACACACTGCAAAAAGCCACGCCATACAAAGGAAACCTGCTGGAAATTGCATGGGAAACCTCCAAGCCGAGAATGGGGACAGAAAGGTGTGTCCTCGCGTGATAGAGGACAGGGGCAGGCTCATGTTGCTATTGATACGACACATGAAGAAGGAAAAAAGGAGCCCATCAATTTTAATCAAGAAGAAATGGAGAAGATGAAATTATTTCTTAGTACCTTGGAGAAACCTATAGGTAAGTGCACTCTAGCATATTCAAGTAAGCCTCCTCTCTCATTTGGATTTAATGTCTCAGATACAGCCTTAAGACATTCCTGGATCATGGATTCAGGGGCCACCGATCATATGACCAATTCCTCCAAACATTTTTCTACATACTCACCATGTCCAAGCAATAAGAAAATTATTACAGCAGATGGAACTTTAGCAACAGTTGCTGGGATAGGGGATATCCAAATCAGCCCATCCATAACCCTTAAAAATGTTCTTCATGTTCCCAAATTATCAACTAACCTTATCTCTGTACACAAACTCACTAAAGATTTACTTTGTAAAGTCAGTTTTGACGAAAGGTATTGTGTATTTCAGGAAAAGGATTCGAGGAGGACGATTGGACTTGCTAAAGAGAAGGATGGCCTTTATTGCCTTGAGAAGCCAACTAAATTAAACTCATTTAAAAATAGATTATCTCATTCTTTCATATCTGAGTCTATGTTATCCAATAAAGACAAGGTTCTTCTTTACCATTGTTGTTTAGGTCACCCAGCTTTTAGAATTTTAAAAATACTGTTTCCCTTACTGTTTACAAAGCTTGACATTGATAGCCTTCATTGTGAGTGTGTGAACTTGCTAAACATAAGCGTATTCCTTTTCCAATCAGTAATAAAAGAAGTATTTCTCCCTTTTATCTTATTCATACTGATGTTTGGGGTCCCTCTACTATTCCTAATATTTCTGGGGCACGTTGGTTTGTGACTTTTATTGATGATTGTACAAGAGTTACTTGGGTCTTCTTGCTCAAACATAAATCCGATGTCAGTTCATTATTCCCTAGTTTTTGTTCAATGATTAAAAACCAGTTTGGTGTAGGTATCAAAAGATTAAGATCTGATAATGCCCGTGACTATTTCAATCAAAACCTCACTTCCTACTGTCAAAAAGAGGGAATAATTCATGAGTCATCATGTGTTAAAACACCACAACAAAATAGGATAGCAGAGAGGAAAAATGGACATCTCTTGGATCAAACTCGAGCCCTATTATTTCAGAAGAATGTTCCTAAATATTTCTGGGGGGAAGCCATTCTCACAGCCACATACCTTATTAATAGACTCCCAACTAGAGTTCTAGGATTTAAAAGTCCAATGGACACACTCTGCTCTTTCTATCCAAACCCATCCACTACCAATAACCTTATACCACGCATCTTTGGGTGTGTATCCTATGTACATATTCACAGCCAAGACCGGAGAAAACTTGATCCTCGAGCCTTAATGTGTGTGTTCATCAGTTATTCCTCCACTCAAAAAGGGTACAAATGTTATCATCCTCCATCAAAGAAATTTTTTGTGTCAAGGGATGTCACCTTTAGTGAGCAAGACTCATACTTCATCCAACCTTATCTTCAGGGGGAGAGCTCTAGGGAAGATAAGGAGAGTTTAGAGAGTTCCTTTTTTGAACTAAGCGATCTGTCTCTATCGTCCCAGTCCCAGTCTCTGTCATCACAACCCACACCTACTGCTGAACTGCAGATTTCTAGCCCAGAGGTTCTTGAAAATGAGAAATCTAATCCTGAACTTGAGAATTCTAGTTTTAAAGATGTGCGATTTGGTAGAAATTTGGTGTACTCAAGGCAAAACAGGAACAACCCAGGACTTGTGCAAGTTCAAGAGTCTGATACGAATACTTTAAATGAGGTAACAATTTCTGATTGTCCAGCTTTGCAGAATGAATCTGAAGTCCAAAATAATGAAGATGGACAGGACCTTCCAATTGCCCTTAGAAAAGGCAAGAGGGAATGCACCAAAAAACCACCATATCCTCTGTCAAACTACCTATCTTTCCAGAAATTCTCACCTACCTATAAAGCCTTTCTAGTTAATCTTAATACCATCACTATTCCCACTACCTTATCTGAGGCATTATCTAATGGAAAGTGGAAGCAAGCCATGGATACTGAAATGGAGGCACTCGAGAAGAATAAAACCTGGGAATTGGCCAAATTGCCAGTAGGGAAAAGGCCTGTAGGTTGCAAGTGGGTTTATACTGTAAAGTATAAAGCTGATGGATCGATTGAGAGGTACAAAGCAAGGTTGGTAGCCAAGGGATATACACAGACCTATGGTATTGACTACTTGGAGACGTTTGCACCAGTTGCAAAGATGAACACAGTTAGAGTTATTCTTTCTCTTGCTGCTAATCTTGGTTGGGAATTACAACAGTTTGATGTGAAAAACGCGTTTTTACATGGAGAGCTAGAAGAGGAGATTTATATGGAGGTTCCACCAGGTTATGGAGGAGATGTTGACAATAATACAGTATGTAAGTTGAAGAAGGCTTTGTATGGCTTGAAACAATCTCCCCGAGCATGGTTTGGAAGATTTGCTAGAGTTATGTTGACCTTGGGATACAAACAAAGTCAAGGGGACCATACGTTGTTCATCAAACACTTGGCTTCAGGGGGAGTAACAGCTCTACTTGTATATGTGGACGACATTATTTTAACTGGGAATGATGAAAGAGAGCAACAGGTTCTAAGTCAACATCTAGCTAAGGAATTCGAGATCAAGACCTTGGGAAGGTTGAAGTACTTTCTAGGAATTGAAGTTGCCCATTCCAAAAGGGGGATTTTTATATCCCAACAAAAGTATGTGACAGACTTACTTAAAGAAACGGGACAAGCTGCATGCAAACCAGCGAGTACCCCTATAGATCCGAATCATAAATTAGGGAATGCAGAGGAAGATGCCATGGTGGATAGGGAAATGTACCAACGTTTGGTGGGTAGACTCATCGACTTGTCTCACACCAGACCCGATATAGCTTATGCAGTAAGCATGATCAGTCAATTTATGCATTGTCCAAAACAGGTACATTTGCAAGCTGCGCACCGTATTTTGCAGTATCTCAAAGGAACACCAGGAAGGGGAATTCTGTTTGAGAGGAATAAGAGTATGTCCCTTGAGGCATACACTGATGCAGATTATGCAGGATCAGTGGTTGATAGAAGATCAACTACAAGGTATTGCACCTTTCTTGGAGGAAATCTTGTGACATGGAGAAGCAAGAAACAAAATGTTGTTGCACGGTCTAGTGCAGAGGCAGAATTTCGTGCAATGGCGCAAGGAGGATGTGAACTACTGTGGCTAAAAATTGTCCTTGAAGATTTAAAAATTGACTGGATTGGACCAATGAAGCTCTACAGTGATAACAAGTCAGCAATAAGCATTGCTCACAACCCAGTCCAGCACGATCGAACTAAACACATTGAAGTTGACAGACATTTTATCAAGGAGAAATTGGATAGTGGCTTAATATGCACTCCATATGTGTCTACACAAGAACAGCTAGCAGATATCCTAACCAAGGGACTGAGTAGTCCACTGTTTGAGAGAATTGTGTCCAAGCTGGGAATGGAAAATTCCTATTCACCAGCTTGAGGGGGAGTGTGGAAAAAGGTGTATATATTACAACTGTATATTCTGATATTAGGAATATTTACAGCTGTATATTCTGATGTATATTCTAGAATATTATGGTCCTAGAATTAAGGCATCTTGTTAGGAATTGTTTCCTAACTACAATTGGATTCCTACCTAAAATAGGATTCCTCTCCTTTGTATATATACGTGCTGCGGCAGATCATTGTAAAGAAGAAGGAGAATATATTTTTCAAAACCCTAATTCTGAGAGCCATGAGTTTGTAAAATTTTTCAATGTAGTCAAGTATACTTTTAGAATCTTGGCGAACATTATTGAATTGAGAAAAGGCCATTTGAGCAAAATCCACAGGAAGGAATTTCTCTTTAAACCTTATCTTCATTTTCTCCCAAGAAGAAATCTTAGGCTTCCCTTCGCAAAGTCCCATCTCTTGCACTTTGTCCCACCATGCCAAAGCATAGCAACGAAGCCTTGTAGCTATAAGCTTAACACGTTAGTTTTCCGGTGTCTCCTTGTAATCAAAGAATTTCTCAATGGAACAAAGCCATTCAAGAAACTCTTTGGGTTGAAGGCGACAATGGAACTCCGATAAATCAATCTTCAAAGTGTCAAAATTATGATGCAACATCCTTGGTAATAGCTCACCATGATTGGCAAATGGATTTACATCAGATTCATCACTAGAAAATCCACGGCTTGAAACACCTCGCTCACTACGAGCTTCTTAGCGTTCAAGATGCAAAGTAAGTTGCTCCACTTGTCTTTGAAGTGATTGGAGTTCTTCATCTCTTTCATCCGATTACCACGTCTTCCTCTACCTCCTCGTATCGCCATGAGAAAGTAATTGAAGAAAATTCCGAGAGCGTAATTACTAGCTCTGATACCAAATGATGAGGGTGGAAGGATAAGGAATGAGAATTCTTGAAGAACATAGAACACAACAAGATAAAGGAGAATTAAAGCAAGCAATGCTCATCCAAATACTTGTATTATCAAAAAGTAAATTATGCTTGAATTGCTCTTCTACATCCTCCACCACATATTTATACTAGCTTGAGCATTAACTCTAGTACAGCTTCCCTAGCTTGAGCATTAACTCTAATACATCTTCCCAAAAGTCTAACATCAATAGTCATACCACTTCCCAAAGGTCAAGGCCCAACTTACAAAAGCATAATAATAATAAAAGACATTTTAAATACCAAGACATTGAATAATAAAAGACTTCTCAAATACCAAGACATTGAATAATAAGAGGCTCTTCAATCGCCAAGACATTGAATGGGCACATTGGACACTACATCACCTTCCTTTTCTCTTATTTGTCAGAATGCAACCTTGCACAACAAACTATAGAAGAACAACAAAGTAATGAATCAAGCATAAAGGTAATCACTGGGAGAACAAACTCAACTAGATAAGTCTTTTCTCAACTATTTGTCTCAAGCTAGTGCATGAAACTTGAAATAACTTTCCATTCTATCCAGGACTACAAAAGGAGACAAAACTACCAAACCCCAAATTAATGACGTCATCTCACTAGGCCTTCCTCAATAAGCTATGTTACTCTGTCTCACTAGTACAGACATTGGCCTTTGCTGCGCATTGCCAAATATTACCCACAATTTCTCACATTTTATCCACTCCAACCAATGGCACTTCCAGGTCCTAAAAAGTCAAATTCTTATAGTTTTATCTTGTCTTATCGCACCATAATTTCACACCAGCATTTGCATTCAGCCTCTTACCATTTAGTCCAATGACAATTATAATTCCATCATACATGTCCTTTTTCATGTCAGCAAGTCTAAACTTCTCCTCTGAACACCCACCAACATACAATGGCTTTGGATTTCTAACAATAAAATAAACACCACTTGATGATCTCTGTCCTCTCTACACATTCCCATCTCCTCTGTACGCATGTAGCTTCTATTCGTGACCTCCTATGTATACGTTAAAACTAATTTTACATCATTATTGACAAAGCCTTAGTTCTTACTCTATCACTCCTAATTTATCTAAGAGTTTAATTTTAAAACATTATCCACATAAATTATTTTTACACAAGCAGTACACCACAATATGACACATCATTATTTTGTAACTTAACAAAACATGAAAAATAAAAATTAGAATGCGTGTCATGTTTTGAACCCACTTGTGTGAAAAATCTTTATAGCACGCAGCAAAATTAAACTCTTTATATAATGGCTCAATATTTTGATACTGCAACTTTTAATGCAAGCTCAAATATTTCCTCTTTTCTTAATATATAGGTCCCAACATCAAGCACATCAAAGTTTCAAACTCCTTATTGAACAAATTCACAGTGAAGTTAGAAAGCCATTATCTACTAGTCAGCCACAACATAAAAATTATTTGTCATCCCAACTCCCCATGTTCCTGTCAGTTTCTTCTCCGCTGTATTAGTAATTTATGGAATATTTTTAGGAAAAATATAAGACAGGGAATTCTCCAGAAACAAATCAGAATGCTAAACCATTTATCGGAGCAGCTTCATTATGTACCTGACTATCAATGGCAAAGTACTCCAAGTTCATCTGCATGTTTCCCCCCGAAATGAGAAGATTGGCAAAAACATACATATACTAAAAAACAGCTAGCGCATGCAAAATTTTTCAATAAAATTACAAAACCAAGAATAATATTGAAGAAAACAAAGAAACATAACCTCTCTCAAGGCACCTATGCGACCCAACACACTTCCATCCTTCTTGATATGATTAACCAATTCTCGTGGAACAGGTGAACTGAAAAATACAAATGCTCTGCAAACAGACCAACATCAAAAGGAAAAGGAAATGAATGAAAACTCCTCAAGGAAACTGAATGACGACATCCAAAAAAGAAATCCTTCACTTACTTTTTATACAGAGGTGCTCTTCCAGACATGTCAGACAGAAACATAACAACACTGCTTGTCAATGAAGAAAACATTATATTATATATATATATATATAGAGAGAGAGAGAGAGAGAGAGAGAGAGAATTTATATAAACATCACTAACATAGTAACATAAATCTATGTGACCAAAAAAAGAAAAGAAATATGTAATGTAACTACAAGAACATAGTAGAATCACAAAACTGGGAAACCAAAATATTAAGAACTGACATTAGGTACGACGTTTTTTTTTTTTTTTAATTACTAATTTGTTATAATGTTGGGAAACAATATGAAATAATCAAATTCATTACTGTGAATAACATAAGTTAAGAGAACCTAATAAAGTTGAAGTAACTAGTATTCAGTTGGAAATATAATGAATTCAGTTTAAAGAACCTAAAGCAGTCAAAGTAACTAGAATTTAGTTGAAAATGAATTATATACAGTTTAAACTAGAAACATGTCTTTCTTGGAACTAATACACTGGTCAATTTGTCAATGCCCAAATGAATGCTTAAATCACTGAGATTGACAACAAACCCAACAGAATGGATGAAATTAAGTACAAAACTCAATAGCATAAGTAGTACAAGATAAAAAATAAAAAAGGGTAAATTACGCTTGGGGCGTCTATACTTCACCACCGATCTCACACCCATACTTTAAATTGTCCCACTTTGTCTTTTGTATGTTTAATCTAGCTCCACTTTGCCCTTTCCATCAGTTATCACTTAAAAAATTGTGATGGAAAACACCCCGCGTCTATGGCACAGAATGGACACATTGCATTTTCTATCAAAAAGTTTAAGAGAAGGGGGCAAACCAGCAAAGTAGGACAATTAAAATGAACAGTTCCTGAAGTGAGATTGATGGTAAAGTACAAGGTGGTAAATATAATTTACCCAAAAAGAAACTATTACTTTTCTTTGGTTGGCTGGATGAAGTATATGGCATCCATGGTGGGCAACGGCTGCCTTCGCTTGTATATGTCTTCCACCACTGCAGGAAAAAGTTGAAATGAAAACTTCTTAAAAATAAAAACAACATTCCAAACATAATAGACGGAAAAATATGTCAGTGCAGCTTATTTTCCACATCCCACAAGCCACTGTGTAGTTATTGTAAAACTTGTCAGCTATGATCTGCTAACTTCAGCCTCAAGCCATCATCAGAAGAAAACAAAAATGAATATGTACACAAAATTAGATTAATTTTCTAAATTCAAACATGAGATTGAATATTAATATTATTTTAAAAGAAAATTAACCAGCGCATGCTCTTAATATGAAGTATTTTAAAGCAATAACAACCCATACTACAGCAGCTTTCGCCCGGGGGAGTGTTGAAAAGAAAAACTACCACTAATGAGCAGGAAAAAAATGGGAACAGCCAAGATCAGCGACGTGATGCAATAATAATTTAAGCATAAAGCCAACAACATGCATTAGTTTGTGCAGAAACATCTAAGCAATTAAATGAGAAGAAAATCGAAAAGTAAAATTTGTCAAGACTAGCCTTTTTGTCTTACATGAAACTCCTTCATCTGTGATATCTGCCATCTTGCAAGAGTAAGACATTATTTTAACAGTTACTTTGTCCATGATGAGTACCTATGGCATATATCCCCAAAATAGGCATTATGACAAGAAATAAAAGTATTAAGATGTAGAGAATAGTAAATATGACATATATCCCTAAAATATTGATGACAATCAGCAATACAATAGTCCTCAAATACCTTCCACGTTGATTTTGAGTCACCAGTTTTGGCTGATCGAAGCATTTCATACAGTAACCCTGTAAAACGTAATTCAAAACAAATTATTAAATAAAAAACCAATGCAGGATGCACAATTTCTAGTGATATCAAATAAGGACAACAGAATAAATCTGTTTGCAGCAAATGAACTTCAGGTTTTGATAGGTGATAAAAATGACATGTGAAGGCTATCAACATTCTAATCACACATAGACAACAATAGAAAGTGTAATTTAAAAGCAAACCAACAAAGCCCGGCACTCAAAACCTCCTATTAACTGCCATGCACAAACTCCGGCATTGTTATCCTGAATTTTCCTGCAACCAAACACCTCCATATCCAAGCCAATTCAAACACTTTCCTTGCATAAAAAAGGAATAAATCTACGACTATTTCTTAACTAAATCACACATGGAACCAACCTTGTTATTGTTGTTCCTAAATTATAGCGCCGTCCAACAAGCATTAGGTATTTGGAGATAGAACCTCAACTATACTCCAACTAATAATAATTTCCCTCATCACGAGGATCTCTTTTCTAAGCTGATATCATAAGTTTTCTTGCATTCTAATTTTCAAGTTTTCTATTGTTGTTGCGTATGAAGAGCCAACTCAGATGGTTGGATTCAGATTAATCATTCTGCAAATGTGGGTCCAATGCAACATTATCTTAGAAGATTCATCATCATAAAAAATAATAATAATAATAATAATAATAAGAAATAAAAATGATTTTTCAGACAATTTTGATTTCCATCCATATGGACTCCCGAAGTACCTCCACAGATTTCTTTTCTTATTTAGTGCTTGATTCATGGAAAAACTCCCCCAATTGATAATAAGAAGAATAGAGAGCATATTGATTGATAATCTCATTGTTCACGGTGACTGGGCAAGAGAGTTGTGTAAGTTAAACCAATCTTGTACCAGTATGAGTTGGGATTCCCAAAAAAGCCAAAGACATTTTTGCATCTTGGTGTGGCACGAAGGTTCAAAAAAGCAGGAAAAGAAAAATTGTGGAATATTATTCCTTCTTGTTTGTGCAATTGACTTGGTGGGTATCATCTAACGAAATTGAAATTACCATGTATAAGATGAAGTGTAATTTTCTTGCTTGTTTACTTGGGTTGAAGAAGGAAAAGAGATAGATCTTAGTTCTTTTCTACTTTTTATGGCTAGCATGAAGTAAGTAGGGGGAAGTTTGTAATTTGCTCTTTACTTTGGCATCTCTCCGATACTATTTAATAATACTTACTTATCTTTTCAAAAAAAGATGAAGTGTAATTTTTTGTCTATCTTGTATAGGTGGTCATCTGAAAGAAAACTAAATTAGCACCAATAAAAAAGAAGTTCAAAGAATGTCATTTAAAATGGTTTAGTCATACCCAACAAATACCTAAAGATGCACCAGCAAAAAAAAAATGTGAATCAATCGAAGTAAAAGGATAAAGAGAACAAAAGTAGACCTAAAATTATGTGGAATGAAATTGTGAAAAAATATTTAAGTTCAAATAACCTCACAAAAGCATAACCCATGATAGAAATGATAACCCATGACAGAAATGAAAGCAATGAGAGGATTCATATAACTGACCCCAACTAGTTTGGGACTAAGGGTTTGTTGGGTGGAGTGGAGTTGAGTTTGGAATAGGTGATTAATGAGGATAGATCTGGATTGTATAGATTTCTGAAATTTGTTGAGTTCTTGGACTTGTAAGGCCTTCTTGTCTAGAAGCGGCATCCTCTTGTGCCTGATAATTTTGTATTTTGGGTAACATCCCCTTGATACTTTCAATACAAATTTCTTTACTTATAATAATAATGATGATGATTTGGAGGGAATTTTTCAAAAAGAAAAATGGTTTGGAGGGAAGGGATAGGAGGCAGCCTAAAAAACTTCAAAAGTATGGGGTATTTTACAGCAAATATGATGGATAAGACAAATTTGAAAGCTTTGCCCAAAAATGTATGAAATGAGAGAAGCTAAGAAGCAAGATACGAACACAATGAATATTTTTAAAAAAATGAGGACACAAGCATAGTAGGAACATGTCAGAAAATTAAATTTTTTATATATTTTTATTAGTTATATTTGCGGTATAACATATACAAGAAAATTAATTTACTTATTTAATACATAATTTAACATATATAACAAAAAAAAATAAGAGAGGCGAGATTTTGTGATTTTAGAAGTTTTAGTTACTCAAATTTAGATTTGTTTTAATAACATAGTGGAATAAAAAAAAATGAGCAAATGATTCGACATGCCACACGACGTATTCAACACATCTCCCAATGTGTCCAAGAAGTATGAGTGTCTGACATGTGTTGTATATCAATACAGCACACATTTTGGAGTATCCGCACTTAATAGGAGAAAAGAAAGCACTTGAAGCTTATGTGACTTAACCGTGTAGCAAAAGCAAGTGCTGAGATTCAAAAATTCCATATATCTATGAGAAATAGCATGTTAACGATGTATATTTGCCTACTTCTATAGTCTATTAGATAATATGTTTACAAGGGAAAATCTAACTATTTTTTGACATTGAAAAATAAATATGCTCCAACGAAATAAGTACAAATCAACCAGTGTTGTTCAAAATAAACTGGTTAAGGTAGACAACACTTATTTTCAAAGTCAAGGACTCCATTCTGACAACTAGACCACTTTGACACCAACCTTTGTGCCACTTTTTGTCATTGGCTCTTAAGTATTTCTTGACCTTCAACATTGTATTTTGATTAATACTAAATTTAAATTTCATATAGTCAAATTTAGC
Source organism: Vitellaria paradoxa (assembly GCA_019916065.1). NCBI lineage: Eukaryota > Viridiplantae > Streptophyta > Magnoliopsida > Ericales > Sapotaceae > Vitellaria > Vitellaria paradoxa. Next base: position 5,409,242 of record CM034235.1, read on the forward strand.
TCTATTTATTTTAAATTTTTATAATTCTAACACTTATCTCTGCAATTCTAACTTGGCATTCAATTCATTTTTTTGTTTCGTGACTTTCATATACTAAAATTATATCATCAACAAAGAACATCCATCATGACACCTCTTCTTGTATATTTACATTCCTTACACCCTTTATTTTTATTTGACCTCCAATGGATTTCTTTGTTTATTAAATTGAAAATTTAACACCGTTTACTATTTCACTTTAGTGTTCAAATACAAGGGGTATTAAAGTACGTTTTCGAAATTCAAATGTGTTAGTGATTTGCACATTCTGACAAGGGTTATAAAGGCAATTAACCCAAATAATAATAATAATAATAATAATAATAATAATAGTAATGCCTTAATGCAAAAGACCTATTCAGGGCTTCATACCGAACAGCTTTCATGGGGTATTTTGGCAAACTCCAAATGATTTTAGTTTCCTTGTTGCGTTGAATCAGTTGTGGTGGATTCGATTTTTTGGTTCGCAGGTTTTAACTTCGTTTTCGTACGGGAAACTTGAGATTATACCAGTAATTGAGTTAACTTTTATTCCGAATCAACATGAGCAAGTATAACAAATGATTGCAACTTTGTTGATTCAAAACACACAGTTCGAAAGAGAGATCATAGCCAGCACCGTCGATCATCAGTTAATTAAATTAACCAGAAATTAAAAGAGAGGGAGAGGGAGAGAGAGAGACATATGCTACAGTGGGAATATGGAAAGAGATGAGGGAGAACTCACGTTCACGGGTAAGTTGCCTGAAGTTCTTGTACTCACTGCCCTGAGACGACGTATCAGAATCCGACATCGACATGGCGATTCCCCCCTCTGTAACTTCTCCACCTGATCAAACCTATCCAAATCAAAAAATTGTGGAACAGATCCTCCTGATCGATTTCCGGACTCCGGCGAACTTCCGAAGACAGAAAAAAAGAGGGGGTTTAAGAGAGAGAGAAAGACAGAGAAGTCCCGAAATGGTAATTATTGAGAGTTCCTAGCCGAGCGTTGAAAGGTATCAAACGACGTCGACGACGCCAACCGGATCGGACGGGTCTCCAAGCTTAGCCAAGAAGGCTGTTGACGGGTCACTGAAAATACCATTATGCCCTTTAACTTACCCTTGTATTGGTAAATTACATGTTAGGACATTTAATGCAGGCTCCACTTTGAAGCTCTAAATTTTATTGGAAAAAAATTCAAAAAAAAGATTTTTAACTCTTTACTCAGTAACCACAACTTATTAAAACTATTTAAATATTAAAATAAATATTGATTTATTTTTCAAATAAATAATAATTTGTTATTAAAATATTCTAAATTAATATCATATAAAACTAATAGTTATTCTTAAATGACACTTAGTTAAATTGCATGATTAAATTATTATGATCACTCCAAACTCAAATCTAATTATTATATATTAAAGGTTACACTTGTTTTTAGAATATTGTTAAAAACAATACATTATCCTACAATTGTTATTAGTGTAAAATTTATCCGAGCACAAATATTTTTACATCCAATTCAAAAACTCTCTTAAAATGATAAGAAAAAAAAATGAATTCATTTGAATTTGTCAATGAAATAAAATAATACTGTCAATATAATAATATTACATTAAATATGCTCTGGCCTAATTAATTATTCCTACGGCAATAACATAGTCAAAATATTTTCATAATATAAGTTATTTACCTTTATTTAAACATGCAAAGTATTTAAAATAAGTTTAATAATTCACTAACATCTATAATTTCAACATCATAATAGGGTGTTTGGATAGTAAAAAAATAAATAAATAAGTTGGTAAAAATAACATGTGAAGAAATTTAATGTGCGTAAATTAGTAATTTTTTTTTTTTGTAACTTTTCGGTAGAAATTAATAATCCAAACACACCAATATTATAGAATTATTTTTAAACTATTTTTGAATTTTTCGCAGGTTCATTACTGGAAGGTCATTGAGAACCATCCCGGGAAGATGGAGCCCACCAAGATGCAGCAAAATGAACAACCTGCATTTCGTACCTTTGTTTGTTCTACCTTCCAGCATTGTCCAATGTGAGTCTTGATGTGCAAAATAAAAAAAGTTAGTTTTAACTAATTATAAAAAGTTAATTTTTTTACATTTAAAAAGAGAAAAAATTAAATTTTTAATTTTTTTTTTTTGTTAATTTGACATCTTTATTCTTAAAAAATTTTTAAAATTAAAATGTAAAAAAATAAATTTGATAATTTAAAAAAAATAAAAAAATTAAGTAATTAGTTGCTGACTTCTTACCAAACAGAGAGCCTGAGATTTGACATCGACAACAAAAGAAAATTCCTACGCGCGTCTGCCGAGTGGCATTATTTGACACGGCCATTGTTTCGGCCCAATCCATTCCGCGACTCCCCAATTATGCTTGGTTGAAGTTTCGTTTAACGGTGACTTGACTGATTTGTTCCTAAATAATAATCTTAATCATTACGATCCCTGAAGACTCGCTATTGATAGAAAATGTGTCAAGAAATTTGTTCTGAAAAATATAAATCTTTTCAAAGAGAACACTACCTTTTAGACACATTTTTGTTTTACTTGAAAACCAAAGATTCCTCTTGATGAATCGAAGAACATTAAAAAAATTTTAAAAATATTTAAAATTTTATAAAAATTATTTATTTTTTATATCACTGTACGAATTACAGATTTAAAAATTATCTTAAATTATCTCACTTTATCGTACTTATTATCACTCTAAAAGCTCCCGAAATGAAGTGATGGTGATTTTGAAAATGGACATCTTTCAATTTCTACAAAAAAAAAAAAAGGTAGAGTTTTTAGGATTCATTTTGTTTGTTTTTTTATTTTTTGTTTTCTGTTTTTATTTTGTATTTTTTGTTTTGAACTTATTTTTCATTTTAAACTTTTAAAAACAAAGAAAAAACTCAAAATGTATTTGGTCATTATGTTTTCAAAATTTGTTTTAAAAAACAGAAAATGAGTTTACACATAAAATAAAAAATGACAAAAAGTCATTTTGAGTATTTTTAATCTAAAATAAGAAAATTTTCAAAATAATGAAAATAAAGTATTTTTTTTATTTTGAGATTTTTAAAACATAAAATAAAAACAGAAAATAAAAAATAAAAAAATAAACTAAATGCCACCTTAATGTTTAACGTCAATCGATTTTACATTTCTCCCGTAATAATCTTAATGGTTTTGGCAATAATATTTTTCTTTCTACAATAAGTAATATTATTCTATTAAAATTTATTAATAAAATAATATGATAGTTTATGTACTTATCAATTATAAAAAAATGATTTATTAACATCTAAAAAAATGATTTATTAACATCTTTTATTATAAAAAAAATAACATTATCATGAATTTTGATTAAAAAAATTAACAATATATCATTTTGCATTTACAATTACCACACTCATAGACTTTGAACATGCAATTGGGGAACTTGGAGCCCCAAATTAAATTAATCCAATAACCTTGAATCATACTGGAATGAGTTAATTCACAATATTTGTTGATACAGCAAGATGTAAGTTAACCCACTTAAAAATTGTAGCAATTCTCCCATATTAGAGCTACCTGGGAAAGAAGTCACTGGCATAGCAGCATTAAGTATAACTTTCACTCAAAATCACCAAAGGCCCAAGCCAGAGCCAGCCCACCATGCCCCAAAATTGCAATTCTTATGTATTCTTTCAAATTTAAAGCAAGCATTGACAACATAAAAGAGAGTTTTATTTAATTATTGATTAATTCGAGTCGTTCATGGGTATACTTTTCATAGAGATCATACAAATTCGATTAACAGCGTACATCTTTCTCATTAGCAGCGTATATTCGATTAGTAAAATACATATTTCTAATTTATTCACTAACTACGTAATTCGTTAAGAGTTGCAATATACCTTTCCACTGTCCAAAATTATTTTAAGTAACAATATATAATAATAAATTTTTATAAAAAATAAAATAGAATTTTAATATTTAAACTCATATTTATATAGACAAACAAAATTTTAATTAAGACAGTTTTACTGGAATCAAACTGAATTATTTTGTTATTGGAATCGAACTCAATTATTTTGTTGATTTAGTTCCATATAATTCAAATCTCCGTTTGACTTGGTTATACAACCAGATTGCTTTTTTTATAAAATCAAAAAATTTTGAATAATTTAATTTTTAATTTACGATTCTAATCCTATCCAAACGAACACCCACATTATTTGTAAACATCTTCTATGTATTTTTTTTTTTTTAAACATGTGGATAACAAATCTAAAGCTTATCCAAAAATAAATAAATAAATAAATTTTAGTCATGAAATAAGCCAGATAAGGTAAACGACAACCGGGAAAAAAAAAATTAATAATACTTTCCAGATATTTACCAAACTAACTTTAAAGGCTCAACCTAACAAAAATTTTGTAGGAGAGTCGGTGCACTACGTACGGCCTACATCACGGTAAGCATTATTTTCAGAAGTATTGAACCAAGCTACCGTTTCTCCATCACAAAAAATGCAGCCAACATACACAGGGAAAAAATATATATATCGAACGCCAAAGATCAAGCACAAGAAGTATGGAAGGGGGTAGGTCCGGTGCACTACAGACCGTCGGATCACCCTCACAGTATATTATATGGTATACCGTACAGATGATCCAACGGTTCGTGGTACGCTGGACGGTCCAGTGCACCGAACCTACCTCGACCCCAAGAAGTAATCCCCAGCAAGAAGAATTGAGAAAAGTCAACAATGAACAACAAATAAGAGTGTTTGAAATCGTAAATATTAGTAGGAAAGAGGAGTTTGAATGGCAAAAAAAAAAAGGTACAAAAAAAAATATAAAAAATTTAATATAAAAGTGATATTTGACAAAATTTAATTGGTGAAAATTAATAATTTTTTATAATTTTTAGTAAAATTATCTGACACTCCTAAATTTATAAAAATTATAATTTCGTAACTTATACTATAACTAAAAAGTTTAAATTTTATATAGATTCGGAGGAATTTTTAAAATTCGAAACGTATCCTAAATTAAACAAATCAATTCAACAACAAAAGGCCAAGTTTCTCATCTAATTTCTGACGCATACCCATCAAATATCATAAGCACATCACGCATATAAGATTGAAAACGGTGATTTTGTTATACGGATGAGGTGACGGGCTTAAAACCTCTTATCTAGAATCAGTGCATGTTATTCCCCTAGTTGACGTGGTACCTGCAAAGCACCTTGCACTTGACCACATTGTCGTAGACATAGAACCCCGGTGCCACCATGATTCGAACCACGGATGGTACCAATTTCCGAGCCCCGTCACCACCACCACCACCACCGCCACCACCAGAGTCCTCCATGTAGACCGAATCAAAACTCGCACCCTTGTCCACTCTAAATATGGGCAGGCTCGGGTGAACCGAGTTAGCCAAGAGGTGCACCAACCACACACTCTTCGACGCCCCAAAGAAGGCCTGAAGGATCGGTTCGGGCCACGCCCGGTTCCACCCCAGCATGGCCACTACCTCGCTCATCTTCCGATCGCAAAATCTACTGTACTCCTCGCTGAAATGTCTCGTTCCTTTGCTCAAAACTTCCTCCCAACTCAGACCCTGCAAGCAGTTGAACCAAGCCAAATTGGATTCGCAACGACCGATCGGGTTCAGAATTTGGTTCGAGGCGCTTTTCTGAAACCCGATTGACTCGAAGTCTTCAAAGAAGGCTATGTTTAGAAGCGCTTCGAGGTGGAGAAGCAACAATCTCGGATTTTTGGAGGGAGAGATCTTGATATCGTAAGGTTGGAGAAGCAACGAGATTCGATCGTAGACTTTGAGACCCATCTGGTGTAGTTGAATCGCGAGCGAACGAGCCAAGACTCGGACGCTGGAACGAGCATCGGATACCCATACCAAGAAGTGTTCGATCACTTTGTCGTGCTTCGCGCGATTGTTGTTACAATTTCGATACGGCGACGTCCTGGTGCAGGATTCGAGCCCGGACTTCAAATTACGGCAGTAGATTTCGACGTTGTTTAGCTTCTTCTCAAGTTCGGCCATGGAGTACTTGAGCTTCGACGCTTCCAGAATAGCTTCGTCTCGCTTTCTCGTCGCCTGAATGAGCTTTTGCGAAAGTTCCGCCACCGCAGTCTTCCACTGATCCTCTCTCGCCGACTCCGACGACGACGTCCTCGGGCTCTTCTTCGTCAGAGAAGAGAGAATGGATTTGAAAACGCTGTTGGGGCTTGCACTCCAGTGCCTGCTAATCCCGTTACTATCGAGAGAAACCACAGAGATCTTCTCGTGGTTGCTCGGCCGACATTTGTTGCAGGAGACCCCACGGCCATCTCCGGCGTCGCCGCTGCCAGATTCCTGCCGCCTCCTGGCAGCGGACGGCGACCCTTTTCCTCTGCTGTCTAATTTTTCATGGAGCGGGGTCAGGTGGTGGTGCTTCGGCCCATTTGGGGTTGCTCTACGATTGCTACCTTCTTCGAATTCATCATCTTCGTTGTCTTCTCTGTCATATTCTCTAATCTACACAATATATTTATATATATATATATATAAAACAAAATAAAAAACAAAAAAAATCAGTAGACACACACACTAACACCTACACGCACACATATATATAATATTGATGGGTACGTGTACTTACAGGGGTGAAATGGGGACGGTGATGAGGGGGAAGAGGAGGGGAGAGACGGGGCTTGGAGGAGGAAGAAGAAGGAGCGGTGGTCATGATGTTCGTTATCTCATACTAACGCACATGTATATATATTTATATAAACGTAGGTGTTTGGTTTATATATATCATTATGGTGTGTTTGGAGTTGCAATCTCTTTTCGTTCTCTCTCATTTTCTAGGCTCTCTGCTTTTTCGTCGTCTTGTAATTATGGTAATGGATCACACAGGAAGCGGAACTGCAGGGTCTTGAGCCGAGCCAAGTTTCATCTTCATCCGTCCGAAGCGAATTTATAAGTCATAGGGGATGGTCACAGTTGTCCACACGCGCGGGCGAGGAGAGTGCTAACACGTGAAGCGCCCATTGGAGGGTTTGTTGCACCTGCTATGGTAGGGTACGTGTTTCTATCAGTTGAAGATACTGATGAAATGAGGAGACCGAATCAGCAAGCAAACCTCTTTTTTTGGTTTGGTCGGCATTCTGAATAATTTTGTCGTAAATAATTAGAAGATAAATTGAGGAAATTGATTTATTTATTAAGGGGGGGATTCTTTTACAAGGAATTTCTTCTTGCACAGCTCAATTAGTAACTGCCATTAATATAGCAACTAAAGTTGACTGCTACCAGCCATATTTAATGCTTAGAGGGTGTTTGGTAGACCAAAGTAAAGGAAAAAGTATAAGAAAAGTAGAAAGATGTGACATAAAGGTGATAGATAGATAATTTTAATTGAAGAAAATTATAAAAATTAGTTAAAATTAATAAATTTTAATAAAATTTGGTGTGGCCAAACATACCCTTAATTGGTAGATGGTAGGGGATGGAAAATGTAGTTGGTGGGGGAACTTAAAAAGTAAGGTTGCTGATAATTGCATTGACTTTTTATATAGCTCTTGAGGTGTTTAAATTGAAGATCTTGATTTAATCAATATAAATTTAACTAAATTCATAAATTTTGTTTGATTAAATTTATAAGTCTTGAATTAATCAAAATAGTTAATTTAAGCACTTTAGGGGTTGCAGTGCAAAAAATCACTAAGTAATCAGAAACCCGAAAAACAATTACTCAAATTAAAATTCTACAATAGAAAAAAATAAAAATAATAAATGAAAACTGTATTAAAAAGCATGAGAGAAGAAAGAGAGTCTGGTCCAAAAGAATTTAATTTATGTAATCTTTAGTTTATAGTCTACAATCTATATAGGCAAGTAAGGATAAATTGAGGTAGCGAGATCACAAAAAAAATTAGTAAAAACGATACTGAATAATATGTTTAACTAATATTAAAAAAAATGAGTAAGTACAATTACCCACCTCCACACCAATAAGAAGCATTTTTTAGGCATGATAAATATATTGATATATATTGTCTTCAATTTTCACTGTTTTCTATTGAATGTATATCTGTACTTGTCTTAGACCACCTTCCCATTTTTTTGCAACTGTTGCCTTCAGTTAAATTCCCCACTTTCCAAATCAATAACTAAACTCCGGAGGGATGGGCATTTTTTTTTTTTTTCTTTTTTCTCGTTTCTGATGCATATCTCAAAAGTATATGCGGCAATGGTGGAGTACTTGGGTACTTTCTATCTCCTTTACAATCTTCTATACATTAAAGGCTAGTTCTATCATTATATCAATTTATTGGGTTATCTTAATTGCAAATCAATGGCTATCTATGTCATTTCAAAATCACGGTAGCACTGAGCTGCAGGCAACTGAAATTTCCCAAATGCATGTTGTTTCAAACTCAATTTCTTTCCATTCATAATCGATCTATTTTCCCATCCAATTAAATCCTAAATTGTCGTTCAAAACCACGACTTCAATCATCAAAAGTTTTGAAGTCCTTATTCTTGACAATAAGCAACGAGGATTTCTGCAAGCTGAGAAAAATCGTGTGGCAATTCTCATTCCCGGAGCTGAAATCTTCGTTTGTGATGCATAAGTTTGAGGAATTGAGTTTTATTAGCTAGGATCAATAATGCATTAGGCAAACACATTTCCGGCGTTCAAATTTCAGTAGACAGACCATGGATTGCATGTGTTTAATTAAGAACCTGGTTGGTGTCAACTAAAAAAATTCCAACTTCCAGTTTTTTTTTTTTCAAATTTATTAACTTTCTTTAAATTTTTTCACCAACATTTACTAAATACATAAAAAAAAAAATTGTCACCCACAAAATTACTAATTTTTTCTATTTTTTTAAACTTTTATATATTTTTACTGAGCATAATTTTTATCAAAAGTGATACGTGTGATATATCAGAATAGGAGTTATGAAAAAAATTAAATTTTTTTAATTTACTAAACGTATTCTAAATAATAATATTAATAATAATGTGCACGTAGCAGTGCGTGCTAGCCACTTCTTCAATCACGAAGTGAACTACCAATGTGCATACTACAAAAAGTCAGTACAATGCAACAAGGCTAGTAATGCACGTAGTATTACTCTCAATAAAGGATAAAATTATGCATGAATATGATGTCACAATTAATTTCAGCTCCTAAAAGAAAATTTTATGGTTGCGTTAAGGCCCACTCTTGATTTTGGTCGTTGGACGGGTGTGCAAGGCAAGTTCTAACGTCACAAGAACGGCAGAAAGGGGTGATTGGATTTGAAGGTCAATTCTATCATGACTTGCATGATGACATCCCCAAGTAAAATCAAAGTTCTAAAAGCCTGCTGTCCACTTTACCTGAAATGTGGCATGGCTCTTCAGAAAAAGCACAGTGACTGTCAAGCTATATATAAAAAAAACATCAGTTTAAAAAAAAAAAAAAAAAAAAGGTGGGTGAGTTCCAACAAAATTGTGGTTATCATGAGAAAGGCACTCTTAAAAGGAGCAAAACAAGAACGAGATGCATGGAAGGTAGCTAGGAATGTGTCTTACTCAAAGCCACGTAGAAAGCAAAATGTGTAGGACTTTGGTCTTTCTCAGAATTTATGGAGCTGTTGGCTGGGAAGGTTCGTAGCATTCATGGCATTTCATTATCTCCATTCTTTTTTAACTTATTTCCAACTACCCATGTTCAATTCTCAGATGAGAGAGAGAGAGAGAGAGAGAGAGAGAGAGAGAGAGAGATGGGGGAGGGATCCGTGAATGCATGCATGTGAAGTGAATAAATGATACTATGGGCTGAAAATAATGTGGGGGTGCCGTGGTCCAATAAGCGGATTTGGAAGCTCACATCAAAAATAATGTCAGTTGTAAGTTAGAAATTGTTAAATTAAAATTTAATGATTCAAATGCATTCATGCATTTTTTAAGTTAAAAAATATAACTGCATTTTTAACGGTTTTGATCTCAATATCGGCCTCTCCTTTTTCCAATCAACTTGGTGATAACCAATAGATTTTGGCTGAGTTTGGGACCGTTGGATTTTAATGTAAATGTGTTTAGATGATTAGATTAAAATTTGGTTTGGCAATCAAAAAAATTACCTTTTTGTGTTTGGGAAGTCAAGATAGCTAACTTTTTTTTTTTACCTCATACCATTTTCCAAAATTATCCTTAAACACACAAATATCCCATGTTCTCACATGTCTACTATCAGAAAGGGTTGACCTCATTAGGAAAAAGAATCAATCCCATTTGTTGGTTTAATGATTCACATACTTATCGAAAAAATAGGTCAACTTCTTTTTCTGATTGGTCAACTCCATTTGTTTAGTTTAACGATTTACATGCCTATTGTCAAAGAGGGTCGACACTTTTTCTTGATCGGGTCGACCCCGTTTGTTAGTTTATAAATTTACATGCCTATAATGTTTAAGAAAAAATAATTTCGTAATTTAAAAATGACTCAACAATTAACTGTTACAACCTCTAAAAAATAGCTGCTAGCTAAGACATTTCCAAACGGGGCCTAAATTTAATCATCCTCAATTTAGTCATCTCCGACTGGCATCAATCGCCTCTCCTTCGGAAGATAGTAGTTGCTTTTTTTTTTTTTTTTGGGGTAAGTAAGTGTGAAAATAGTAGTTGCTGTTCTCTTTATCGTGAAAAATAAAATAAAATAAAATAATAAAATAAAATAAAACAAAAGGTGAGGTGGTCCAGCAATTTTGAGCCATGCATGAATCATCAAAGGTCTGGGCTTTTAGCAGCTGACTAGTCTTCGGGGTGTTGGGGGGACCATGGGCGGCTTTCCCAATTTCTGCCTTGCTTAGCTAATTAGCAAGTAAGAAAGATCCAAGACGAGGAGGGCCAGACAGAGAGATCAAGGCGCCGGTCATATTGCTCACCCCTCACCTCTGGCACTCAATGTTTAGGCTTTGTTAGGGAAAAATTAGCATTAATTAATGGCTAATAGCTAGTAGTAAGTTAAAAAAAAAGTTAACTAATTTGTGTTTAGAAAGGAAAAAAAAATAGCTAATGGCTAATAGTTAATTAAAAAAAAGTTAGTTAATTTTGTGTTTGGAAAAGAAAAAAAGTGACTTTTTTATAGGTGGTTAACTTGTTTTTGTTAAATTGATATTTTTACTCTTAAAAGTTTAAAAAAAAATTTAAATATAAGAGAGTAAAAAAATTCAATAACTGTTAAAGTAGTTATTAACCTTGATTAATGACTACTCTTACTAAACGAGCCCTATTTTCATACGTTGACTTGCCAGTACTATAATAACTGAGTGTTCCTAAATCGTTGCATGTCTTGTAAAATGTTATCCCATCTTAAAAAGAAATATGTATATATATATATATATATATATTCAACTAGAATAATGAATCAACGGCACACTTATAAATATAGTGTACTTTTACGGGGCATGTTTTATGACTTTTTTTTTTTTAGCTCTACGGATGTTCTGCGCATTTTATTAGGAAACACTGCGAAAAAAAAAAAATTAGAAGAATACTATTAATAAGAAAATACAATTTTAAACTACAGTTGTTAAGTTAAAATCGTCATTTCAAATGGCGATTATTATTACCAGCTGACTCGAAAAAACGTTTTATAAAATTGCAAGTGTTTAAACCAGCAGTGTAGACAGAAGAACCGCGCTTTCGTGCTGCTGTTCACCATCCCAACTTTTAGACTACATCACTCTCTCACCCCATTATCTCTCTCACACCCAATCAAATGCAATAATGGCGGATGAACAGTCCAAAGCATCTTTGGATCAATTATTTTCGACCAAAGTCAATTTTAGACAACTGAATACAAAGATTTTAATTTTAATATTTATTTAAAATAATTTAATAAAATAAATTTATATTAGTCAAATTATTTATTAAATTAAATTAATACATTTTATTTTATTATTTATTAAAAATAATTTAATAAAATAGATCTATATTAGTTAAATTATTTATTAAATTAAATTAAATCAATTTACTTCATTTTATTTTATTGTTTATTAAAACTATTTTAATGAGGATTAATTGTTTTAGACCAAAACCAATTTTAGGCAACTGAATGGTAAGATTTTAATTATAATATTTATTAAAAATAATTTAATAAAATATAAATATATTTTATCAAATTATCTATTAAATTAAATTAATATGTTTTAAATTATTATTTAAATAATAAATAATAATTTAAAATGTATTAAATTATTTTTAATAAATAATAATTTATAATATATTAATTTAATTTAGTTTAATAAATAATTTAATAAATGGTAATTTAATAAATAATAATAATATGTATTAATTTAATTTAATAAATAATTTAACTAATATAAATCTATTTTATTAAATTATTTTAATAAATATTATAATTAAAATATTAGCATTCATTTGCCTAAAACTGGTTTTGATCTAAAACAATGGATCCTCGTTAAATTATTTTTAATAAATAATAAAATAAAATGTATTAATTTAATTTAATAAATAATTTGACTAATATAAATTTATTTTATTAAACTATTTTTAATAAATATTATAATTAAAATATTTGCATTTAGTTGTCTAAAAGTGGTTTTGGTCGAAAACAATTGATTCAAAGATACTTTAGACTGTCCATCCGCCAGTATTGCATTGGACTGAGTGCGAGAGAGATAGTGGAGTGAGAGAGTGATGTAGTCTGGAAGTTAGAATAGTGAACAGTAGCATAGAACCGCGGCATGAAAAGAGCGATTCTTCCATCAGTTACACCACTCGTTCAAACACTCGCTATTTTATAAAGCGTTTTTTTGAGTTAGCTAGCAACAATAATTACCATTTGAACTGACAGTTTTAACTCAACAACTACGGTTTGAAACCGCATTTTTTCATTAACAGTATTCTTCTAAATTGTTTTTCTTTCTGCAGTTTTTTCTAATAAAGTGCGCGAAACATCTGTAGAACAAAAAAAAGTCCATGTTTAATATTGTTTTTATTTTTCTCGAAAAAGTGAAAACAAAAACATATTTGGTAATGTTCTTGTCGTCATATTTTTGTAGAACAGTTTCTAAAAATATTGAAGATTATAAAAATAAAAAATAAGTTTTTTTAATTACTTGTTTTCAAAATTTTGTTTTAATTTTTGTCATCTACTTGTATGGTTCAAAATATCGTTCGAAACGTATCGGAATTCATTGAGAGCGTGACAAGATCTTAGCTCACGTCAAAGAAATCCGTAAAAAATAGTCATCTCGCTCTGTTGCAACTAAGACAAACTAATATCTTGGCGATACATTAAGATGACTAATTGTCGTAGCGAGAAATCGACAAGATGAATGATTTTTCAGTAATTTGTGTAAAAGAGAAAAAAAATTAGTTTATGCGCATGTTATAAGTAATTATATAGTACTAGTAATTACCCGTGCCTGAAGGCACAGAAATATAATTTAGCGTGTAAATAATTTAAATTTAAATTTATAAAGCAGACTTATACAAAAAAATTTTAAAAATGACCGAAATCATTAATGAAAATAGATTAAGATATAAATTTTTATTATTTATTACAAATATTATCACATTTTTTAAAATATTAATTTAAAATCTTTTATATAAAAAGTATTCAAAAAAATATGGGAAAAGTGAGAGAAAAAAATAATCCTGACCATTTAGCAAATTCAACAGTTGAAAATATCTCAAATTTAAAATTTAAAATTTCCTTATTATATAAATGACATAGAGTGTAAAAGCGTATGTATTTAAAATTTAAGTTTTAAACACATTAAAATTGAATTTTTAATTTAAATGTTTATTTTTAATAAAAATTTTAAAATTTTAAAATTTAAATATATTTTTTTAAAAAATTAGTTGACTTTGACTATACAAAATATAAAATATATAATATATGTATGCGTAATTTGAAAAAATATAATATATATTTATTTGAATTTCAAATTTCAAATTTCAAATTCAATGGATGTGTTTTATTATAATATAGATAATAAGCGATGACGTGGCGAAATGATGACTAGGATAAATGTCAAATCAAATGTTGTGTTTTATTATATAAATATAAATATATAATAAGTGATGACGTGACAAAGTGATGACTCGAATAAATGTCAAATCAAATGATGTGTTTTATTATATAGATATATTTATTTGAATTTCAAATTTCAAATTCAAATAATGTATTTTAGTATAAATATATAATAAGTGATGAGGTGGCGAAGTGATGACAAGGACAAATGTCTTGTGTTAAACAATATATGAAAAGAGTAAAAGATTTGGTTTCCATATAAAGTGAACGAATAGATAACTAAATTACAAAGAAAAATTAAAAATAATTCTAACTATTAAATACATTCAATAGTTAAAAATATCTCAATATTAATTTTGTAACTTTTTATCTTAAAATTTGACACAAATAGTATAAAAGTATGTGTATTTAAAATTTTAAATTTTAAGTACATTAAAATTGAATTTTTTCATCATAAAAGTTGATATTAAAATAGAATAATTTAAATATTTATTCTTTAAAATTAAAAATTTAAAGAATATTATTTTTATTTTTTAGTTTAAATATGTTAAAATTAATTTTTAAATATTGTTTTCTCTCTCCCCCTACACTCTCCCACCCCCCCCCCCAAGCCCCTTTTCTCTCCTGTTGCTCCCCACACTCCCCCCTATCTCTCTCTCTCACCTGTCACTCCCCCCAACCTGCCCCTTTCTCCGTCTCTCTTCCCTCTCAATCTCCAAAAATATCAACTTTTAACTATTTTTTGTATTTATAATTAAATTTTATCACATAAAAGTGTGACAAAAAGGTGATATGTAAAAAAATTTGATTAGAAGAAAGTATAAAAGTTAGTTAAAATTTGTGAGTTTTGGTGACTTTTGGTGTCACCAAACAGGGCCTCAATCTCCAAAAATATCAACTTATAACTATTTTTTGTATTTTTCTAATTAAATTTTATCATATATCATATTTATGTCAATTTTTTTATTTTTACTTTAATTTTTGGCCAAATTTTAACTAACCAAACACCTCTTTGTCAAGATTTTCCGCCAGCGCTCTTTTCTGTCTCGGAAAATAAAAAAAAAAAAAGAAGCCAGGGCGTATAAGTGCATTAAAAATTAATTAATCTTATTTATTTATTTTATTACTTAAAGCCTATTTGATTGATAAAAATTAATCAAAAATATTAATTTTTAATTATTTTTTAATTAAATTTTATCACATATCATCTTTACGTAAAATTTTTTTTATGTTTATTTTAATTTTTAACTAAATTTTAATCAACCAAAAATCCTTTTTATCTAAAATCTGTCAATTTTTTCGCAGTGCCTTTTTGTCTCGCAAACGAAACAAATAAAAAAAAGAATCCAGGCCACTCCCCCCTCTCTCTCGCGTCCTCCCCCCACAACCTCCGCCCTCTCTATGTGTCTCTCTCCCCTCTCCATTTTCAGCTGTGTGACATGCACACAACGGTCACATCAACTGTTATGTTTTATTATATAAATTTAATAAAATAGTTATTATATTTTTATCATATAATATATCTATTTTATTATTTAAAATTTTTTTATATTTTTTTAATTTTTTAAATTATAAAAATAAAATATTACGTATTGTCTGATATCACGACTCGATATCACGACCGCATAAAAAATTTCCCAGTTAATACGATAATAGTAATCGCAACTTTAAACCATATCTACTTGTATAAAATAATAAAACCACCATCATTAAATATATCCTACCACAACTATTTGCTACCATCTCTTGTCGTCCACCATTACTTTTAATCACAATTACCACTACTTTCACCTTGGTCGCCACTATTAACACCACTGCCACCACTCTCCAACCCTGTTTTTCACTATCGCAATTGCCATTCCCCAACATTGCTACTCATTTACCCATCACTATTAATCATCATTTCTACTATCAATTTTGTTATTTCATAGTACTATTTATACTATATTTCTTAATTTTATTTTAACTACATTTGTAAAATGAAATATATACTATGGTTTTGTTTACTTACAGAAGAACATAAGAAAAATAAAAATTAGAAATATAAATTAAAAAACAAAACTAAATTTCAAACATGAAATTATTATCAAACTACAACTACGTACCAGTTTAAATATGTGATATGCCCACAATTCAATTTTCTCGTCGCTTTTATTAAAATTTTCAATAAATATGTATGTCTCGTATCATTTCTCAAATACTTTATACGGCACTACTCTTGTGATGTGGATGATAACGTTATGGATGTGGCTTGAGTTGCATGTTCATTACTACGATAATTGATAAATATTACCTTAGGGAATTTATAATGATCATGGTTTGAAAAAAAAAAAAAACGTGATAAAAATTTGTGAATTAAATTTTTTTTATCTTAATCTAATTAAAAAATTAAGATAAAACGTTACTTTTAATAATTTTTATCTCAATTTTGTTAAAATTGTGATTATATTTTATATATCTTGTGCGCCTTTTTATAAAAGAAAAAAACGAGATAAAAGATCAGTAAAAACTATCTGTAGAAAAAATCGAGATAAAAGAGTCAAAAAATCATATTTTAAAAAAAACGAGATAAAAGAATGAGAAATAATATTATTATTTCTTTCTCTATATCTCACAAATAACTTTGTTTATCATTTTATATGATTTAAATTAAATTTCATAAATTTTATTATAACATTTATTTATTAATTTTAATTAATTTAATATGCTTTAAAAACTACAATCATAAATCAATAAAAAAAATATTTTTAGTTTAATACAAAAACTAAACTTACTAGATCAAATTTAAATAACGCTAAAAGTATAATCATTTTTTCTAGTGAATATATGGGAGTAACCTTCATAATTTTTATAACTTATAATCAGATAAATATTAAATATTTAATATCTAATAAATGTTTAGTATATCTTTAATATTAATTATATTAAAAGTGATATTATTTTATATTTTAAGTAATATTATTTTATATTTTGTTAGAAATGATAAAAATTTAGAATTAAAAATAATAAAAATTTTCATTTTCTTTTCTTTTTAGAACTAATTTTCAAATATAATCATTGAAAACATTTTTTGTATTACAAATCAATTCTTAAAATAGTTTTCCAAAATTTTATTTTGAATAATAATTTTCTAAAACTAAAACTAAATGCAGTTTAATTACTTTTAAAAATATAATATAGAATGAAAAAAAATATATTATCAATAGTTAGTAATGATTAAATATGTGATATACACAAGAATTGAAGAAAAATAAGAAAAAGATTTAAGATCATTTTTAATTAAAGGCCTGTTTGGTGACATCAAAAGTTACAAAAAATCATTAATTTTAACTAATTTTTATACTTTCCTCCAACCAAAATTTTTCATATATCACCTTTATGTCACATTTTTTTATTTTTATTGTACTTTTTGTTCTATTTTTTGTCAACCAAACAGGCCCTAAACATGATAAATATTTATAAATTATTTATTAAATATTTGTATAGTTTTATGTATTGATTATAATTTCAGATTATTGCAAAAAAGTTAAAATAATTAAATAAAAGTGAATTTTTATCATTTTCTAATCAATTAATTAAAAAAACTGTTGCTTTTAATCACTAATTGATCGGTAAAAGTGATATTAAACTATTGTAAAAAATTTGCAATAATTAAATAAAAATAATATAATTATATTGCTTTTAGCAACCGGCTTTGCAATGGTGGTTGGACTATATTTTCTAGAGTGTGTTTAGGGGTGAGACAGAAGTTGGAGGATCTCCCAATTGGCCTACCATCTTTCTGGGTCTGGAATTTATTTTTAAAATGAGAATTATTTTGCTTGGCAGTGGAATTTGTTTTCCTCTCCTCCATAATAATTGCTCATTAAATTATTAGAAATATCTCTATTATATTTTCATATCCTTTTCCCCTCTTTTCCTTCTAGCTCTTCTAAGAAAAAGGGCTCCATCAATATAATTTTTTTCCCCTCTTACCATTTGTTTCTTTCTTCCACAAATTTCTTTCAGCTGATTGTATGAAGCATTAAGGACCTACTCGCTTCTATGCCATAATGAAAAAAATTCTAATTGTTAGGATGTACATTAGAATTCCGTGCGCTAAATGATCTAAAAAATTTGCGTAAATAATCGTAATTTTAATATTAAAATAATAAATAGGAATATTATTAGTATGCAATAATTTACGGACACGTGACGTCTTCCTTAATATAAACGGATAAGACCCGTGACATTTTTTCGAGCACATTGTGAATGTGCTCGGTATTAATTTAATGATTGGGAATTACTATGATTAGGCTCCATTGCTAAATAATGCGACCTAAGCATAAATGTCAAATAATAATAAATGAACTGAATCTATTACTTAAAAGTTAACTTAATTAGTTTGTTTCATTACAAGTGACAGACAAACGTGACATGTGAACAATTTTTAGAGTTACATTTTGTCTACGTAGACGCATATATCGCCCACACACATTTAATACAAAGTGGGGGATTAAATAAGAAATGAATGACATTTAAGGGAAAGTGGAATTTGCATATTAGAAACCATCATTGTAATATGATTCTTTACATATTAATTTATTCATTTCACCTTACTATAAATTTAACATTTAACTCCGAAATTTAGGTACCCTCATTATTGTCAATATAGTACCTTAGTCATTACTTTATACTCTTCAATTCTCTCAAGTATTTATTGACTTTACTATCAGAAGATTTTCAAATTAGGAATCCTCTATCTGGCCATAACCTCTAATTTTTTTGTACTCGGCAGGATCGCATTTGAATTATGGATTGACGTGGTTAGCAATTCTGATTATAATATTTTATTACCGAACAAATACGCAAGTAATAATGATAAAAATTAAAACTAAGAAAAAAGTACAAATCTTTGACGATATCATACATTTTGCTACAGAAAATAACATTTCAATAGACCAAAATCCAGACTCTATATTATTGATCCTTTCATCAAGTCTTGATTCATCAATTTCGAAGTGAAATATGCATCTTATCAAATGTTCGATGACACGCTGAATCTACAATATTTATGATTTGAACTCCTTTCAATCATAAATGAACCTGCTGGGGTTAAGGAGTGAGATAAATCCCTCACACTTTGACCTTTTTTCAAGTTATTTATATTTTCTAGAAACTCTAAAAATGTCTTAGAAAATGTATATATAGAAAAGAAATCCCACATGAATAGAACTTCTGATATACAATTTGGAAATTACCATGCTGACGCTCGTGGGAATATTTGTGATAAACCTAATGTAAAACTTATAATAGGAATAATTATAAGTATTGAAAATTTCAATGCATTCTACCAACTCTCGCAATAGTTAGGTCGTATACAGTAACGTTTATGTTTGTTATTTTTTCATATTCATAGATTTTTAAAAATTAACAACAAAAAATGCATTTGTTAAATTTATTTTTATTTTTTGTTTTCTAAAAATTAAAAAATTAAACAGAAAAATGTAAAAAAAAAAAACCTATTTTACTCTTTTTTGGCTTGTAAATATTTTATTAATTTTAACACTTTGTCTGTTTTTGTTTTATCATATTAAAATGAATTCTTTTATTCAAATATATTTTTATCAAATTAAAATTATTTTTAATAAATTAAATTAAATTAATTAAATAAATTATATGAATATATTTTATTAAATAATTTTTAATAAATATTATAATTAAATTGTATTAATTTTATTTAATAAATTACATGAAATATATTTTATTACTTATTTTTAATAAACAAATATAACTTAATTAATTTAGTTTAATTTATGAATTAAATATTTTAATTCAATTTAATTATATTATTTATTAAAAATTATTTAATAAAATATATTCATATAATTTTATTTTATTAAAATTTTTAATTTAATTAATTAAATTAATATGAAGTATATTTTACTGAATTATTTTATTAATTGTGTTTTTCTATAAATGCAACTAACACCTACAAACTATCAAACAAAAGAAATTAGATTGAACTGGACGAAAATTTTTTGATTTTTCTTATAAATTATTTATGAATGCGACTAATAAATTTAAAAATTACTAAAAATAAAATTAAATTTACCCAAACTTCAATTTTATGATTTTTCTTATAAATCCTTTTATGAATACCAATAACATTCTTAAACATTATTGAATAGAAAATAAAACTATATTTTGATTAAAAAATAAATTTATAAATAAAAAATTAATTTTCAAAGAAAAGTTATAAATAAAAAACTAAAAAATTAATTTTTAATTTCCAAATTAAGCCAAATAGTCTTTTAATGGAACATGCTCAGCCATTACATACATACATGCGTGACGTGTGTGTCAGCCGGAATGATATTCCGTGATTTTATTATGGCACCGTTTCGTTTGTTAAAAAACAAAATGAATACGTAAAAAAGTGTTTAAAAATTTTTTATTTTTTATTTGATAATATGAATTATATATTCATAAATTATCTTATTTTATTTTATTTTTTAATACTCTAAACTTACCAAAAACTGATCTAGAGTTGACTAGAATGTTCCGTAATTTTAACATATAATATATAAATATCCCCCTCTCTCTCCCCCTCTCTCTCTCTCAACATATAAGTCGGTGAAGTTACAAATTCTCTCTCTCTCAAACAAATCCCTTTGTCTCTTCTCCTAATCAATCAGAGTCAGTGTTTTATCTGCAACCCATTTTGCTCGCAGCTCCCATTTCTCCTTGGCGAAAGGTAACTCAGTTTCTCTCTGTCTTCCGCTCTCTCGCTGGTATATTCGATGATAGTTGCCAATTTGATGATTTCTGAAGTTTAATTTTTGTTATAATAATAATAATTTTGAGGATCGATATCAATTATTTAGGCAGGTGTAAAACTATGCTTCGGCTGTAATTTGTTTTTTCATGCCCTATCTACTCCATATTTATCTTGTTTTATATTCGCTTTGTTTGTGGGGGTTTGTTGATTTGATGTGATTCCATGTTCGGAGTAAGCCGCTATTTGCGATTATTGTTATGAATTTGAATTTGATGCTGTATACCCATGGTCGTAGATTAACTTACGAAATTTACTTAGTTTGATTGAGAAGTTAGATTTTATTTGTTTCTTCACTTGTTAATTTGGACCTTCTCTTTCTCTCTCTCTCTCTCTCTTTGGGGGGGGGGGTTCTGCTGAAGCTGGGCCCAAAATGTAGGAAGATGCTGTCAATAAATATATTTGGGGAAGTGCCTTCAAATGAAAAATGCAATCTAGATTGTGATTTTAAATAAAAATTTCGGTGGACGTGCGATTTTAAAACAAGCAATTTCGAATTCTGCTTTTCAGAAATGCATTTTTATCAGATCTATTATTTTTTATTATCTGAACTATACCAAGCAGACTTAGGGTTTCGGGGTGCTTCCTGTGGTAATGCTCAGGAATAGAACCAGTGCACATTTTTGTATTTTGATATCTGTAGTTTGTGTTATACCTGTAACCCATTGGTCGTTGATTTAGTAATTTTGAAAACTTAAGGATTTGCCTCCTCAATATGCATTGTCCTCTATTTATCTTTTCTGTTATATATATATATATATATATTTTTTTTGGGGGGGGGGGGGGGTACTAGTGTTTTCATGATTGTGGATGTGTTTCCTAAGTTGTAGTTCTTACTGCGTGGATAATACTAATGAGGACGTTATTCTTTCCTTTATTATTGTTGGCCTGTGCCAGTTGAGGATTACAGTACGTAGAAAATGCAGGGAAATAGAGGAGGTAGGGATCCTTTCTTTGATTTTGGTGACCCTTTTGCTAGCTTTGGGGGCTTTGGTAGTTTTGGAGGTCACAGGAATTTGTTATCTAGCTTCTTTGGAGGAAGGGACCCTTTCGATGACCCTTTCTTCACACGCCCATTTGGAGGCATGTTTGAGTCAGGCATCTTTGGTCCTACTGGAAATCCTTTCCCTAATACACAAGCATCTGGATTCCTTGAGCATCAAGCCCCTCCACCCAATTATTCTCGTGGGCCAGTCATCGAAGAATTGAACTCTGACGATGAAAAAGAGGAAGATAAGGAGGAGAAGAAAAACAATCATAGGAAGCATGGTAGATCAAGCAATGAACCTTATGTTGAGGACCCAGATGATGAAGTTGAAGGTAAAGTTTGTTCCCTAGTATCAATTTGTTTTCTTTTGCCCCTTCTTTTTTACTTTTAATTATCAACAGTCTAAGTGCTTAGTGGTTTTGCAGGGAGAAAGAGCAAGCATATACAGTACATGAATAATTTCAACAGGGTGAATACTGTTCAGCCACAGCCCCAAACTCAAAGCTTCACCTTTCAGAGTTCCACTGTTTCTTATGGTGGTCCAAGTGGAGCATATTACACCTCATCCCGAACTAGGAGGGCAGGCAGTGATGGGGTAAGTATTTTGATCCTTTACAAGATGAAGTTATGTGAGTTATTGGGTTTTTTGAGTTTCTTATCATAGTGGTGCATGATTTGCAGTTTACATTTGAAGAAAGTAAAGAAGCTAATACAGCTACTGGTCAAGCAACTCATCAGATGGCTAGGGGAATTCATGATAAGGTATCTAATTAATTTTATCTGAACTGTTTGTTAAAGATCTGTTGCTTGGCACTTTGTCTGGCTCCATATCTATTGAATGGAGTTGTGCGACCTTTTTGTGTCCTTTTTTCTCATAGAATTTGAGTATAAAATAATCTATTATGCTGTAGGGCCATATGGTTACCAGAAAACTGAATTCTGATGGTAGGGTGGACACAATGCAGACCTTGCACAACCTTAATGAAGGTATATCCGTGAATCCTGTAATGCTTCATGTAGGTAGAAATTTTGGGCAGCAGAGGGGGATTGTTTGCTTAGATTTCTAATTGTTGTATTTTGTATATTATATGTTGGTAATCAGATGACCTATCTGGCTTTGAGGAAGCTTGGAAGGGAAATGCTAGAAAGCATCTTCCTGGCTGGAGTGAGGGGCTGAGCATACAAGATGGTATGACTCAATTTGGCTTTCTCTCTCTCTTTGTGGTTTGCACATTCTACTGATTGTTAGCTTTTTGGAATCATTTATCACCTAAGCATGTTTATTTTGCTTTCTTTATCCTTGCTACTACAGTTACGATTGCAATTATTAAAGTGTTTGTAGCTTTTGAACCTCCTTTGTATATTGTTGGAACTTATAAATTATGTTGAGGGTGAGTATTTTGGCAGCAAGAACTTGACTGAGATTCAGGGCGATTTATATTTCATAGTATTTATTTTCAAGAAGGCATCACAGTCCCTTCTCTTGGGCTTACTATATTTTGACACATTACTAAGGTCCTATGACCTGTCTGGTAAGTTTCTATACCAGAAATGAGTATGAAACTATGCATTTACGTAGATGCAATAAAACATTTCCAGTGCATTTCCAATTCTATAATATCAGCAGTAGTTGAAGCAGTAAAAATTAGTACAGGTGAGAAAAATGTATTTTGCTTAATTGTTTAGTTGCCAATTGTCCTCAAAGCTTAATCTATTAGGAAATGGATAGAACAGTGTATGTCAATCTATTTTAACACATTCCTTTGCACATGGAATGGACATAGACAAACTAAAAGAATGTGTACCAACCCGAAGGAACACAGTGCACAGCAATAATATGGGGAACAAAGAGATTTGAACCCTAGGTATTTTGGAACTAGAGCTTTGATATTAAGTCACTAACTGCCTCAGAAGTTTAAGCTTTTAAATGGGTTTAACAATGTATTTCAAGCTATTTTGACACTAACCATTTGTTTAGTGTATGGTTATATGTCTAGCAATGACAGCAATGTCCAAGAAGTGAAGTGTTATACAACAAGGGTATATCAGTGTTTATGAAGGGTCTTGTAGACGTGGAAACTGCTGCTGAGTTTTTCTTGGATAGTTTCTGTTTCTACAAAATTGTGTTTCAAAACTTGATTTTACTTATTTATTATCCCCTCCCCCCCCCCCCCAAAAAAAAAAAAACTTATTTTTACCTTTTAGTATGAAATTTATTAGGCTTTGAGCCCGTTTTCAACTTGAATTCAGTAGCTTGATCAGGCTAGGAGAATAACTGATATTTAGAATTTAGATGCATGAACTATCTGTAAATCTCTGCTAAATTTCTTTGCTAGGTACACATTTGTGAAAGCCTAATGCATATTCCTTAGCCTTATTATGAGTTACAATTTTGTGGGCATGCTCTGTTCGTTGACTATTTTGTATAATTGTTTCCAGTTTCTGGTGGGGCTGTTGGACAACTTGGGCCAGCAGGGAGGGGTGTTCCTGCACTTCCAGCAGGGAGGGGTGTTCCTGCACTTCCTTCATCTGAGCGCAGTCAAAGTTCGCGGGGCATGAGATCTGATAATGGGGAGAGAGCAGCCCCTTTGCATTCGAAGCATTCAAGAAATGTTAAAGCAGATGTTGGAAGGAGGACAGGATCTTCTCGGGAGAAACCTAGACCAGCTGGCGCTTTTGGCGGGGATCAAGCTAGGTGGCGGCATTGAAGAATGCATCTCGTTGCTATTTCCCTCTTTTTATTTTGCATATAGCCTATTATTCGCCAGGGAGTTTAGTTTGTCCTGTCATTATGCTATTATTCACCACATTTTGCATCTTATGTAGTAAGCATGCATCTTTGCATGAGTATCGGCCATATTTTCAGCAAATCTTATTCTTGATGGGTATTTGTATTGATGTCTTTAATATTAGTGTCTTTAATATAGGCGGGATTAATGTCAGAATCAAGCCTGGAGTAGTAAACCCATATTTTTGCCACGTGGCTGTCTGGTTTGAAATGGAAGATTCTGTAATGAATTAATTGTTGCATGTCCTATTCTACTTGTCGTTATGTGTAATGGTGGATTTTTTGGCATTTTCGGGGAACATCGATTTATAGTAACCTCGGTAGGTATCTTCGTTTTATGGAAGAACTGATAGATATGCCTATGAACATGAAGTCTACGCTTTTAATAATTGATTTAACTAGTTTCAGTATCAAAATAGCTGAATTATGCCAAAGCAATGGTGGACAAAGCCATCTCATCTGGCTGTTGAAGAAATTCCTGATTTTGTCAATCTGGGGCTGGAAAATAGCCTTCATGGTCCACTAGGGCACCGTTAGGAATGCTAAGAGGCGAAATAAAATAAATTTTTAACAACTTTTATAAATTGCTAAAATTTTTTATGATGCATTTACACATTTTCATTTCTGTTAATTTCAAAAAAATTGAATAGTTTGCTAAAAAAAACTAAGAATTTGAGAGAAGGTTAATTGAGTACGTAAATTTTTTTGACAATTATATTTTTTGAGTTTTTAAATAAGTATTATTATCGTTATTTAATATGACTTTGATTCTGTTGTGGTAGGTTTGAAAAATTTTTTTCCAACGGTTTTGGTGTCGTATATTTTTAAAAAGATTTTTGAATCTATTAAAATGAATTCGAAAAAATCGTTTTAAGGGTTTATCACTGTCGAGAGAGAGAGAGAGAGAGAGAGTAAAGTTATTGTGTAGAATATTGAGTATTGATTTTTTGAATTTATTAGAACGAATTTAAAAAACTATTCTAACGGTTTATTATTATTCATTTTTAAAAAATACGACTAGGAAAGAAAATATTAAGTCGAAATTAACTCAAAATCACGTATTATTTGAATTTATCTTATTTTTTTTATTTTTTTACCACTCCAAATACTACTTAAATAAAAGGGTTAAATATTTTTACACCTCTTGTATTTAAGTTGATTTGCACTAAACCCCTTCAACTTCAAAAACTAGCACTAATACCTCCTGTACTGTGCACAAAAGTGCAACAATAGGTAAATCTGTGAGTTTTAACTGTGCGTGGCTTACACGTGCATCAGTCTGATCTAAATAATGAAAATACCCCTGTCTCCTTCTTCTTCGTCTTCTTCTTTGCAAATATATATATATATAACCTTAGGTGGGTTTCTTTCATAGCTGTTCTTCCTTCGATTAAAAATACATTCCTTCTCCCTCTCTTTCTTCTTCTTCTTCTTCTTCTTTTCCTTCTTCCTTCGGTGAAAGATATATATATATATATATATATATATATATATATATATATATATATATATGTATATAGACAGAGAGAGAAAGAGAGACAGATACGATTTCTCAAAACCCCTCATTACAGTCCATTTGACCCAAAATACCACTTCAAGTTGAGTTTTGATTCTTGGATTTGCTCCATCGAGTGAGATTTTGCTTTGTCGGGCGAGGATTTGGTATGTCGGGCGAGGATTTGGTCCGTCAGTCAGGCGAGGGTTTGAGCTGTTACAGAAGGGCAAAATTGATTTTTTAATCACTTAACATAACGGCATCTACCGTTACACTTTTGTGCACAGTATATGAAGTATTAGTGCTAATTTTTTAAGTTGAGAGAGTAAAGTACAAATCGACTCAAATATAGGGGTGTAAAAGTATTTAATCCTAAATAAAATATGAACAATCCATATTGTAAGAAAAAAATTACGAATTCTAAAAAGTTACGTCGATTATAACTCTTTAAGTTAAAAAAGTTTGGGAGAAATTGAAAGGTTTAAAAAAATCTTTTAAGAAGTTTAGTTTTAAAGATCAATTTGGAAAATGAAGGGTTCATTTAGTTTATCTTTTTATTTTTTATTTTTTGTTTTTATTTTTTATTTTCTGTATTGAACTCATTTTTCATTTTATTTTTTCGAAAATAAGAAAAAAAGTTTAAAATGTATTTAGTCACTTGTATTTTTAAAATTATTTTTGAAAAAAAAATTAGTTTACACATAAAATGAAAAATAACAAAAAGTTATTTTAAATGTTTTTAACCCAAAATAAAGAAAATATCAAAATAATGAAAATAAAGTATTTTTTGTTTTCTTATTTTGTCATTTTTTAAATATAAAATAAAAATAGAAAATAAAAAATAAAAAAGTAAATCAAATGCTATCGAAATGTTTGATTATGTTTTTTTTTTAAATACAACAAATTATAGAAATTTTAAAAATTTCTTCTGAAAGTTTTAAATTTAAACGAGTTGAGAAAAGTAAGTTTTGTGAATATGCTAAAAAATTCAAATCGTAAGATAATTTTTTCTATTATTGACAAAATAGTCAATATTTAGGGGGGCTAGATCCTTGAAGAATTCTTTGTAAGGGTGAGTTTAGAGTGATAAAAAGTGAGATAAAATATGATTAAATTTTTTTTTTTTTTGCGTTTGGTGCACACGTTTCAAATCGTGTTTTTTGGAAATGAATAGTAAGATTCTCGTTTTGACTGATTAGATTTTCGTTTGAGCAGATTCAAAGTTTGGGCAGTCATTACTTTTTGCACTACAATCTGTCCAAATGAATTGTAGAAATCGTTTGAACTGAAGTTGGTCGCGCAAATCCGTCGGAACGGTTTCTACAATCCATTAGAACGATTTTTACGACCCCACAAAAAATAGTTAAAGTGTGTGTCATTTGGTAGTTTGAGAGTCTATGGTGAGAATAGCTAAAAAAATTTTGTTATTTGATTAATCGAATTATAGTTATCGATTTTTTTTTTAAAACGTATTAAACTTTTTTTGAATTTTGAGAATATGAGAATGTGTAAAAATATATAGAGATTTCTAGATTTTGTAAAGATTTTCAAAAAATTTCACTAAAATTTAGTGCGCTAAATGCACCATAAATTAAACTTCTAATAAAAAAAAAAACTCATGTTTGATTTGCTGTTAAATAATTGAAGCTTTGAACATGTTGATTAAGGATTATTATTACTTTTAGGGTATGTTTGTTAGCCAGATAAGATGGCTCGGATTTGATAACAAATCTGTGGGTCCCACATCGTGAAGTGTTTATTTGATTTTTGAAAGGGGGATGAGAGATCCATGGGCCCCACTAATCCCACAAACTTGTCGGATGACTTATCTCACCGGAAGTGTGGTATTATTAATACCCCATCTTCGGATTTGTTTCCCTTCAAGATCCAAAGGTTTCAAATTATTTTTATCATATCACATATCAAACACCACTTTATATTTCACTTTCTATCCCACCAACCAAATACCAAAAAATAATCTCACATAAAAAATTAATCTCATCTTTTATCCAATCCTATATATTGTCTATAATATTTTTTATGCTCCATCATCCAATCCTCCCAAACAAACGTAACCTTAATTCCATTAGAAACACTAACTTATCATTTTTCATAGGTGTGATCAAAACAATGATAAGTAAAAATTTGTTTACTTTTATTAGCAAAGTTTTAACTTTTGAAATAGCTATTTTGGTGAGATACAGGCACAATAAAATATTAGATGAATCCAATCAGACCAGGACACTTTAAGAGAACATGTCCAAGTAGATAGCATCACTAAAAAACTAGAAAACATATGATTTAAAGGTGGGATTATACTAGAACAATAAATTCTACCATCATCGTGGATAGAATTGATTTACAAAGTTAAATCTCTAAAAAATATTTAAAAAAAATATATGTTGATGACAAAAGATTATTTGCATCTTCTGTTGCATTAAAATTCATAAGAAAAAATGATGAAAAATGATCAATCATATGAATTTCTAATTAAGATAACTTGAATAAAAATTGCTAACTGATCAAGTGTAGTAATCTATCTTAATAATTATTTTAAAAAATTCCAGAAAGAATTTGAATTATTCGAACAAGAAACCGAAACAAAAACTGATTATTGAAACAATATGAATTGGCCAACTTCACAGAATATTAAAAACATTATTAAATACGGTAACTTCGTAGAAAAAATAGTGAATTAATTAAAGAAAATTACTGAAATAAAAAAATATATTTTTCAAAAAAGATTATACACGACTACACACTTTATTTAGTATACATGAGAGTTTATATAAAGGAATCAACTTTAATGAAAAACAAAAATTCTACAATTATTGTATTTTTATTTTAATTCTTATATTTTTGTTATCCGCTATTGTATTGTGTTTTAACTTCAATTATAAAATTCAGACCTAGAGTTTATAAATAGAGTTCAGTTGTGCTGAGGAGGCGTTGTAGAAAAACTCTCCTCTTATTTTTAATTTTAATTTTTAATTTGTCAGAATAAAATTTTAAGTGCAAAAATTTATGTTTGAATTTTTTACAAAAAGAACATAAAGGCAGGAAAAGAAAATATCCGTTAAGAGAAAGGATACCAAAAATTTTGTGCCACCTATTTGGCTCTCACCCTCTCTCTTAGGGTTTGGCCAGAGCAGAGATGACAGCAATCAGAGCGACGGCCAACATGTTGGTCGTCAGAGAAATCTTCCGTCCTTCACTGTCACTGGGATCTGTGCGCGTTTTCCGAACAGCGCTGCCGAGCTTCAGTGCGCCAATGAGTCCCCTGTGCCGGAGGATCAGCTACTGTCCACTCCGTTGCGCCGCGTCTACTTCCGGCGACGGCAAGAAAGCTCCGTCGCGTCTCTCTCAAGTTCAGCAACTCATGCAGGAAGCCGAGGAGAGAGCTGCGTCCGCCGGCAACGAACCTATTCCCCGAATCACGCTAGGTTGGTAGCTTCAAAAACTGAAAATTCCACGACCCATTTTACAATTAAAATTGCCCATTTTAATGGATTTTAGGTATGAAATTTCATTCTTTACTTTCGATGTTCTTATTTCTGATATGATAAATGCTGTGTTGAGTGGGTGAAATTCCTTCTTTTAGAATTGTAGGTTGTCATATTATATTTCTGAAATTCAAATGGCGCCACCTATATGTCTCTTGTACTTAGTTAATGCTGGAAAGCAGTGCATTTTTTTTTTCAATACATTTTTTTGTTTTATTTATTATATATATAGTGACTGGCTTTCCATCTTTCAGACCATGTCACAGTGAGCTTTGCGAGAAGTGGTGGTCCTGGGGGTCAAAATGTCAATAAAGGTTTGGAAAATTCTCTCCCTCACAATCAAGAAACTTTTTGCTTCCTGTCCTTTCCTTTTAATTGTGATGCGTTTCCATATTGCTTATATTTGTCTGATACTTTTAATTCTTGTAACTTCTATACTATTACAGTGAACACCAAGGTGGACATGCGGTTTAATGTTAAAAATGCCCATTGGCTAAGTGAGAGAGTCAGAGATAGGATTTTGCAAATGGTTAGTTACTCAACCTCCTTGTCATAATCTCGCTGTATGTTAGGCAATTTGATTTATTTACATATATTGTGAGAACTGGAATTGGAAACATCCTCCCTGTCCTAGCCATTTATCAGGGCAGTCATGGAAGATATATACATACTAAATAGGTTTCAGATGGGTGATTTCCGTAGCCATAAATGATTCATTTTTTTATATTTCTTTGTTCTGTTAGTAATATGCGGTTTCATAAATATGAAGAAAACCGTGCAATGTCAGGAGGGGCATTCCCCTCTACACAAAGAAGAGCTATGATGCTGCTTTGACAAGGATACTGAGGTTTACAAGAGAACAAAAGCTGATGTACCAACAATAAACTTGACTATGGCCATGCTCCAGGAATTTACCATCTGGGAGTTTAGGTTGCATTCTTTCTTCGTAGGTGACACAACCTATGAGTTCTTGGTACTTGTTCATCTCACTGCACTTTCCTTTTAACCATATGACTAGGTTGTTTAGAAACTCCAGTTCTGGTTTGACCCACTGAAAATGGTCACTTATTTCAGTCAATATATTATATTCCAGCACAGCATCTGCAAGTGTATCCGTTCTTTCTTTTTTTTTCCCCCCATTGTATGCTCCAGGCATTGGCTGTGCTGCCTCATATTGACACTGCTTCAGCAGTTTTTGTTGAACATTTGTGGTGTATCCACTCTCAAAGAGTAAATATTTGACAACTGATTCAGCCAATGTTGCACGGGGCAACTCAGTTGTTGTAGAAGTACCCCCCTCAAGATTCTATCCCATCTTTCCTTTGTGATGTTTCCCGACTTGCTAGAGATTATTTATTTTTTTATTTTTGTGTTTGATGTTCTTTGTATAAAGATAAAGGAACTTGTACTTTTCTATGTCAAAGTTACGTTCAATGATTGTTCCGTTGTTGTTGGTTTGAACAGGAAAAGAACCGGATCAACAGAGATGGGGAGCTTGTGATTTCTTCAACAAAGACTAGAACACAAAAGTTAAATTCTGACCATTACTGCTTTCTGTTTTGCTTATTTATCACTGAACTAATTGGATCCATGCAATGTTTGTTCTTCAGGGGTAACATTGATGATGCTTTGGAGAAACTACAGGTACAAATAAGAAAACTATAGGTGTACGGATGCAAGTGTGATGCACTTTTTTTCACAACTGTAATATTTATACTTCACATGGCTCAAATGTTAAAAGCTATTGAAAAATATAAGAACTGAATATTTTTGGCAAGTCATTTAGGTATAGTATACATCCTTCTTGTTCATTTTCAATCAAAAAATGCTTCTAGGCATTCAGGCTGTGACACATTACCATTGACAGATTTTCTTTCAATTATCTTCACAGTTGATGTTTTTGTGAGTTCACTCTTTCGATATATTCTCTCTTTTCTGAAATGAATAAAACAGGCAATCATTGACGCTGCTTCATATGTCCCACCACCTCCTTCAGAAGAGCAAGTGAAAAAAATTGCCAAGTTGTAAGAGCTTTTTCATCTGCAAATTCCTTCTAAATCTCGGGCATGCTCTTCTACCTCACAATTTTTCCTCTTAATGTCATGCTGTTGTCGAGGGAAATACTAATCATTACTATCTTTTCTCATTTGTAAAAAGGGCCGCCATTGGAGAGCAGAAAAGGCTGCAAAGCAAGAAGGCTCTTTCACAAAAGAAGGCTTTCAGAAGAAGCAGAGAGAGTTGGGACTGACAAACAGATTATGGGTTCTTGAGCGCTGACATTTTTTTTTACACCTGTAAGATCCTCCCACTTTCCCCTTGCAGAGCTTTTGCAGTTGTGGTAAAAGAGTAGATAGCTGGTGGGATCAAACCTCCAACCCTCTAAACGATTTTAGAAAATAGCAGACAAAAGAAGCACCATGCCTGTTGCCCTGTTAGAATTAAGAAGCATTGGAATGGATAGATCATGTAATTGGGAATATATACTGCTATATTTAAGGTGACGGGCCTTTCTAGGCCTTCAGGTAGCTGCGACTTTGTATAGACAATAAAACATTTGCAGCCTTGGGGATCCTTGAGTTGTACTGCATCTGGGATTCGTCTCTGAATTTGTGTAGAATTCACATTGATCATGAATAATTTAATGATTTGCAACTTCCAATTGTTAGGCTTCTTTGATTTCAAATCAATGGATTTGAGATTAAATTATATTAAAATATAAGAGGGAGAGTTGATTTATGTAATAATGCATTGAAATTTTCTAATAATTATTGCCACAACTTCTACTAAAGTTAAAGTTTCGTTTGGATAATTAAGGATTTAAAGTAAATAGATTTGAAATTAAATTGTATTATTAAAATATGAAGGATAGAGTTAATCAATGTATGATGCATTGAAGTTTTTCTAATAATTATTATCAAAGCAGAGGTGTCACTACTTTTTAAAATGAGAAAATCATTATTATAAAAGATTTTGAATAAATCTTTTTTTGTGATGATTTCAAATTTCTCGTAAATTATTGTGTTAAAATATTCAAATTCATGATGAAATTATTATTTAAATAAATAAAGTTATTTTGAGCAATTTTCTTAGTACTAAAATTCTTGATTTTAAACTCATAATTACAGACGTAATTTAAAATTCATGAAGAAATCTTTATTTAAATTACATAAAGTTATATTTTAATATATTTTTTTTAAATAATTAACACCAAATTTCACTAATAAATAGAATCAAAACATTAGAGTCTTGCATGGTGATTATCTAAAGAGAGGATTAACAGGGATGCTTTGATGTTTTGAAACTATGAGAGTAATTCAAATGATTTTCATGTGTTCTGCTTGTATTGCATAGGAATCATGCTAAGAGGAAATAGGGAAACAAATTACTAAGGAAAAACATCATAATTTACATATTGAATTAAAAAAAAAAAGAAGGAAAGAATTATATATGCATATGTATTTCCTCCATATGATCATCCTTAGAACCTAAGCTCACTGTAGCTCATATCGGCACCTATTGTTCTCTCACTTCCTGATAACATACTCCTCCCCCGATTGCCGATCGACGTGCTTGAACCATCGACTCTTGCCTTTGCCTGAACCCGGATTTCCACCGGTGGCTCCGACATGGGCGATATCCAATCCTTGCCCAACCGGCAAAAACTCCGACCGAACTAGCCGGCGTGACCCACTGTCAAAAACACTACGCCACCGAAAATCTGAACCTGCTTTGGAACTAGCGTTCTTGCACACCAGAACGGCGCCCCTATGACCTAATTTTGCTACCTTCAATATTCTGGCAAAGTTATCGCACCTGCAATCTACCACCAGGAAATCTATACCCATCAATCCCGTGATCACCTCCTCTGGCTTGCCGACCACTACATCCGGCGACATACGGGCCTTTTCCATGGCTCGAGCGTATTCCCACTTTGATTCTTCGTCGGGGACCACGCATACGTGTCTTCCACCAGTGTGACAGCTGGCAACGGCAAGCCCCATGCTCGTGTTGATAACTCCACCTCGCGACCAAGTTTCGACAATCAATCTCGCATTCCACCCGGCAGCCATGGCTGAGACGAGCTCTGCAACGCTTGGTTGTCGGAAAAGCTGGCACTGAAAAAAAAAAAAAAAAAAAAAAAGACACGATCCATTTGAGAAGAAAAAGAAAAGGGAAACAGACACGAAGGCATGTATGAGATTGATCGTCTTTAAAGGTTGCTTACAGATTTAACAGTATCGATGTAAGCTTTGGAGGCCGTCTCCGGAGACCAAACTAGCTTCATCTCTTTTCCGTTCTTGGTTGGCCCTTTACTTTTTTCTTGGTCTTCCTTGAAGTTGTGTTCTTTCTTTGTTGCAAGAGACAAAGTGATGACGGTCGTGTGGAATGGGGGTGGAAGACTAGGCTTTTAAAGGAGGGGGGAATTGAGCGCCCCCAGAAAAGGGCGGTCCTTGTCAGACACCGTTGACATTGCATCTGCGTTAATCCAACGTTGAGATTGGGATTAAAATGGCTGCGTTTGGTTGAAAGAAAAAATCAGAAATTTTTACGACATTTTTATTTATTTATTTATTTAAAGTATTTGACAACATCACGAAAATTAGTTAAAAATGTATTATAAGGATTCTCTCTACCACTAGTCCTGACTAATGAATTTTGACAATGAATTGTACGACATTCAGAGGCAAGGTTGTTAAATGCATTAAATAGATTAGCTTCAACCCAATTTCTTCAAAAACAACTTCTTGTAATGGCCGAGTGGAAGTCGGGCTCGCTTTAGAGCTTGGACCTCTCGAGGTTCTGGGTTCGACTCCCCCACGGGGGTGGGTTACCGCTGTAATGGCAGGTGCCTAATGGCCTCCTCTTGGTCGTGCCGGTCAGTCAGGGCTTGCCTAGGCTGGTTAACTCTCCAGAGGCCTTTGCCGGTTAGGGTCCTGGAGCGTGCTTCGCCCTGTGCGCACCCCAGTACGGGGTAGCGGCTGCGGACTTCCACGTACCAGAAGATAAATTTAAGGGCCCCTTAGGGGTGATCTAGTGGGGTTCGGGAGCGCCTGAGGGCTTGGGTCGCGTGAGGTTCTGAGTTCGACTCTCATTCGGAGAGGGCAGGTCAACATTTCGGCGGGCTTCTAACAGTCCCCCTCGGTCGAACCGGTCAGCCAGTGCTTGCTTAGGCTGGTTTACTCTTTGGGACCCTTTGCCCGCTAGGGCCTTGGAGCGTACTTCGCCCTGTGCGCACCCCAGTACGGGGTAGCGGTTGCGGATTTCCACGTACCAGAAGATAAATTTAAGGGACAGCTGAGCCTATGAGACAGGGCTTGCCTAGACTGGTTTACCTTCTCGTGGTTCTTTGCCGGTTAGGGCCACGGGACTGGTTTCACCCAGTGCGCATCCATGGGTAGCGGCTGCGGGTTTCTCCTCGACTCCCAGTAGATAAATTTAAGGGAGTCCCGTAAAGGGTAGTTGAGTTAGTTCGGATGGCGAGTTGAAAGGCCTAGGACCAATAGGTCCCGGGTTCGACTCCTCTCAGGGGGCAGTCCTTCCTCTAATTGTGGAGGGCCATCCAACAGCCTTCTTAGTTGAGCCGGTCAGCTAGGACTTGCCTAGGCTTGTTTATCTCCTCGTGGTTCTTTACCGGCTAGGGCCACGGGGCGGGTTACACCTAGTGCGCACCTATGGATAGCGGCTACGGGTTTCTCCCTGACCCCAGAAGATAAATTTAAGGGACACGCTTCGTTATTTTGATTCCGTACATCTAAAATTTACAAGTTTTTTAAATATATATTTAGATCCCCTAAGATTTATATTATGTTCATTCGGACCTCATCTGTTAAATTTTTCATTTAAAAAGTATTTTGACCAACCTATTATTATAACATTACCTTTATGTCTTTACTATTAATATAAAAAAATTTATGGAAAAAATTGAGAGGTTAGTTCTTTTGTTATTATTTGATGATGATCTATTTTCGTCGGCACACTAAAAGCTCTCTTAACATATATTGTTCGCATTGGGGTTGGCCAGTTGTTTCTCAGAGGGTCACCCATTCTAGTACTACTCCCACCGAAGCACGCTTGATCTTGGAGTTCTCGTTGAATTTAGTGCCCTCACAACTTTAAAATGTGTCGTGTCGGTGCAAAAGGTAGAGACGCTTATAAGTTACCTCAGTCCTTGACTTCTTTCCGATATGGGGCAGTTGTGATATTATCAGAGCCCCCAATCGAGAAATAAGGAACTGGAAATGATAAGCTCGTGACCCTTGGGCTTGTGACCCTTTCGATTCCCACAAAGGATGCAAATTGATGATGATCTATTTTCATTCACACACTGTAGGCTCTTTTGATAAATATTGTCTGCTTTGGGCTTGACTAGCTATTTCCCAAAGGGTCACCCATCTTAATACTATTCCCACTGAAGCACGCTTAATCCCGAAGTTCTCGCTAAATCTAGTACCATCACAACTTTAAAATGCATCGTGCTAAGGGGGGAGGTAGAGCCAAGTCTTTGACTCATTTCCGATGTGGGATAGTTATGGTATCATCATTATTTGATACTAATGGAATGGAAATGGAAGAAAATAAGAAATTAAAATTTTATCTCTTCCATGTTTAATTTTATTAGATTAATAACATAAGAAAGTAATGACAATCTATATATATGTATATATGGTTACTTAACTTATGTATAATATAAATTTGAAATATTAATGTGAAGTATAATAATTTAATGTACTAATATGAAAAAGTTCATAAAAAAATTTATTAAATTAATTATAATATAATTGTTATAAAAAAAAAGATACGCCATAACATAATATAATTTTTTTTATTATTATACTTTGGGTATAAAGGAAATTTCATAGTATTGAATTAGTCAAAAGTTACTTTTCGAATTAAAAACTTAATAGAGGGAGTCTGAGTGGATGTAATATAATCTAATAAGATCTAAATGTACATTTATAAAATTTGTAAGGTATAGATATACAAATCTGTAATCAAAAGATCTAAATCAAGTTTGACGTACATATTGTGTTTAGTTTGACTCGATTAAAACTTAATTCAAAGTCTTAAGTAGTCGAATTTAAATATATATATTTTCTTAAGTTCAGCAAAATTTTAAACTAAAATTCAACAATTTATTACCTTGCCCGGCTTACTCACTTCAGAGCTACACAAATTAATGGGGAGTAGTTGCAGAAGTACCATAGCATTTGTCATATCTTAATTCTGAAATTCACACACAAAAAAAAATTATTTTTAAGTTTTACTAATTCTTGGAATAGAGAATTGCCCTAGACTACCTGGTCACATATGTAATATCCAATTAACCGTACAAAGCATTCACAAGACTGTCCCCAACGATACCACCAAGCATCCTAGTTTCTGTTTGGTTGCGTTGTTCTGACCCGCCCTGGCCTGCTTAAACTAGGATATACTAGTAGTTTTTACAGCGTTTAGAAGTTTAAATTTTAGTAAATTTTGATATTTTTTATTAAAAATTATTAGTTCTAATTTTTTATGTGTTTAGTGAAATAAATAGTAAAATTTAGTAAATTTTGGGTATAGTAAAATTTTTAATAATTTTTGATAACTTTTGAATTGAGATGTTACTGTAATAGAAGAGAAAAATAACAAAAATTGGTAACTTGTCAAACACTCAAGAAACAAAAATTAATTATTTTTTACGAAAAATTATGCCTTCAAACAGTTCCTTACGTTTGGAAACTAAGTCGGGCACGTGTTTTGGATGGTTGAGGGGCAAACTAAAGTGTGATAATTAAGCCAATAATTCATCAAGAGTTGATTGAGCAAATACCCCATTATAATTTGAAGTTTGAACTGGGTTTTATGCATTTTGAAAAGAAAGAAAGAAAGAAGGATTCTCTAATCCAACCAAGTAGCTGAAAACTCAAAATTTAAATATAATTTATAATTATTTTAATTACAAGTTAAGCGTCATATAAGATTAAATTAAATCGAACATGTACCCATTAAACGTGGGTTGGTGTAATATGCACCCATCAAACATGGTGGGTGAACGATTATCTGAAAATACAAAATCAAAAAAAGCAGCAGCAGAAAGAAAGAAAGGAAGGAGCCCCTTTGGGGGTGGCCGAGTGGAAGTCGGGCTCGCCTTAGAGCTTGGGCCTCTCGAGGTTCCGGGTTCAACTCCCCCACAAGGGGGTGGGTTACCGCTGTAATAGCGGGTGCCTAATGGCCTCTTCTCGGTCGTGTTGGTCAGCCAAGGCTTGCCTAGGCTGGTTAACTCTCTAGGGGCCTTTGCCGGCTAGGGTCCTGGAGCGTGCTTCGCCTTGTGCGCACCCCAATACGGGATAGCGGCTGCGGACTTCCACGTACCAGAAGAAAAAAAGGAAGGAAGTCACCTGTTGATGGTTATCGAAAACTGAGAGTGGCAGGAAATAAAGAAGACAGCGCAAAGAGTGTTTGGAGTGAAAAAATTTGGCTTAAAAATAAAATAAAAATATAAAAATTTAATGTAAAAATAATATGTAGTGAAATTTTATTAAAAAATTAATAAATTTTGATAAAAATTAATAAATTTTGATTAATTTTGACTACACAAACACCTCAACATCTGTTCTGATTGTCAGTGCGCCCGCGCGCCCTTCATTACACTTAGGTGATGTCAACAACACCACCCGTCGAAGAATTCTTGGAATGCTTCTATTCATTTTTGAGAAACACACTATCGCTTTTTTACGCAAAAGACAGAGTCCGTCTGAACGGAGTGAAATAAAAAGACAAGACAAGAAAATAAAAAAAAAAAGAAAGAAAATAGCTTAGAAACAATTGTTTGTAAATTAAAAAAAAAAACATGAATGTTAAAATTTAAAAAATTTTTATCTTGTCCAATATGAAAAAAAATGAAGAGAAGAAAAAATTTAATTAATGAAAATTTTAAGATAACATATTTATGTATAAAAGAAAGAATAAAAAATAAATTATGAATTTGTCTTAAGGCTAAACAATTTCGTAATCAAACTTTTAATCTTTTTTAAAAATTTTTTACTGAAAAATAATTAAAATTTTTTATTGTTTGATAAAATATCAGTAATTTTAGTGTCACCTTATACGAATAATTACTAAAAATTATTGAATTTTAAAAGTTACTAAAAATTAGAAATCATGTCAAGTTACAATTAAAATTACTGAAAATACCCATTTTAAAGAAATTGCCAATAATTTGACTTTCACTTCAGTCTTACTGTTAAATTCTTTGACCTACCAATTACAAATTTACATGTAACGTGGAGGCAAGGAGGGCGAGTAGTCCCTTGATTTTGAATGTAAAATTACCAAAATCCTCTTTATATTTTAATTTTATTAAAAAATTAAATTTAATTAAAAATGTATTATTTTGGCCATATAAAAAAATTAAAGTTAATTCAAAATTTTTAACAAAAAAGGAATTCACAAGAATTAAACTCAAATATTTTTTGTGAAAGAAAGTCATCCTCCCAGTACACTATTAAATATTTGTGTGCATAATATTAGTAAATATAACACATAATATAATAAATTCTATAACAAAAAACTTAATCGTAATAATATCATTTTTAGTCATAAGAAACATTCGTATTAAACCTTAAATGCTATTAAAAGCGTCAGTTGCATCATTAAACTGTGAAAATTATATTCACTAGTTTAATATTCAAAGATAATTTTCTCTTTCCCTAAAAACGATATCGCTTCTCTCCTAACTTTAATCTCGGTATAACTTGTTGTACTCTTCTTAAGTGCTTAGCGCACCCTAGTAAAAATCCTAAATCTGCAATTACAGGTAAAAGAACTTAATTTGTTGGTCCATAATAAATCCTTCTCGATCTTTACGACTTGTAAAAAAATCGTTACCACCTTTATCAACACATGACGAAGAATACAAATCTCTATACGTTTTTTTATAAATGTTTGATAGATTATACTATAATAGCGTGCATGTAGAGAGAGAGAGAGAGAGAAGGAGAGAGAGAGTGAGTGTAAAAATTATATTCACTAATTTAATGTATAAGGATAATTTTCTCTTTCTCTAAACAATATCACTTCTCTCGTAACCTTAATCTCGATATAACTTGTTGTACTCTTCTTAAGTGCTCAGTACCTCCAGTAAAAATTTTAAATCTATAATTACGAGTAAAATAACTTAACTCGCTGATCCATAATAAAGTCTTCCCGATTTTTACAACACGTAAGAAAATCACTACCACTTTTAATAACACATGATGAAGAATACAAATCTTCATACGCTTTTTACAAGTGTTTGATAGATTATACTATCATGGCGTGCATGCATAGAGAGAGAGAGAGAATGTGTCTACAATGTTTTCTCTGTAAATAAGCCATAAAAGAATGTTTCTTAAATAGTTATATATCAATTCTATACAAAATAGGATATTAAAATTAAAATTTTGATGATAAAAATATATACATTAATTTAAATTGTTGATTATTTTATTTTGTTAATTTAAAAAGTATTCAAAAAAATATTATTTATTAAAATAAATTGATGTTTAGTTTCTTTAAATTTTCAATTTAAATTAATTTAAAAATATTGAAAAACGTATTATCAATTAATTCAATTGAAATAGTAAGCTCTTAAAGTGAAATTTTGTGTTAAGTGCCAAAGTGTGATATTACCATTTGGTGGGAATGAGTAATTTTACATTCTCGGTCTTAAAAATTTGCTTATGTACCGTTAATGGTAAAATTGCAAAAGGAGATTGATAGAAAGACTATGTCGCATCAAATCGGAAGTTTAAATCTTTAATTTTTACAATTGAAAAATCAGATTCTGAAATGAGATTTCATAAAAAGTATAGGAGTGTAAAGTGTAATTCACCCAAATTTTATTGGTATCCAAAAATTCATTTGGATATTTTAGAAGAAAAAAGGGGGGGGGGGGGGAAGGGTTAGATGATCAAAGTTTGTTCATTTTAACAACGAACAAGCTGGAACGCATACATGCTCTTCTTTTCCCTCATTAAACACCCAACCTCACAAGGGGTTGCCCCAGCTTCTCATAAAGTTAAAAGAGTTTCAATTGCAGCGAATAAACAATCAATAGGGGGATTTTATTTGTGTAGCTCTTTTACCTGTAATGCATAAAGAACTCAATTTACAACCTGAGCAAGGGTTGTGTCCTTAGCCATTAGGAGACTCTTACAGAAGAGTAGACAAAGAGCAGCTTCAGCAACAGCAAGCATTTCAGAAAGCCTAATACACCATTCACCATCTGCAGCAACCTTCTCAAGTTAGAGCAGTATATATATATATATACACACATACATATATATATATATGGGCATCAAGAGTCCGTGCTACACTTGCTTAGCTCGACAATCACTTCCTCCATAGTTGGCCTGTGTTCTGGAAGCTCATCTGTGCAGGCCAGTGCAATTGCCGTTAGATTAGATGCTTCAAAGTCGAAGAACTTGCCCCTGAGATTTGGGTCAATAAAATCTACCAATATGTAAGATTCAGCCGCCATTCGCATGAGGTTGGTGAGTTTACTTTTACCCGAGAGGATTTGGAGGATGATCACTCCAAATGCATACACATCACTCTTCTCTGTGAAACGGCCAGTGGTGATATACTCGGGGGCCATATATCCTAAAGCAGCACTGACCTTGAGAGCTGAAAAGACAACATCATCAACCAGGAGCTTGAGGAGCCCATAATCCGATATTAATGGCTTGAACTTTTCATCAATGAGGACTTTCTCTACAGAGATGTTTTGGTGAACTATGCCAGGTTTGCTTGCTTCGTTGCCATGCAAGTACCTGATGCCTGATTGCAAAAGAACAGCAAACATCAATTCAATATACATATGGAATCAATTGGCTGCTTGATGCTAGTTCATAGCATTTTCACTTGACTTTAATAATTTCAATCTCCAATCTAGGGTTTGTTTGGAGTAAGAAAAAATGAGATAAATTGAGATAAATTGTGGTTTGGAGAGATTTCGTAATGCGTGCAGTGAGAGAAAAAAGTTAATGTGATATAAAGTTAACAGAGATTTATAGAGATTTTTGGAGATTTTCAGCAAAAAATGACAAACCAAACGGGCCCCTAGTTTCCAAAGCAAATACAAGAGAGTCGAGGGTGACTGGAGAAATTTAGAAGAGAAGTTCCATTGGGCTTTAAAATACTATTTCATGGTGTCTAAGCATCACATAAAAGTTCCTACTTGAACAAAAAGAAATAAAAACAGAAAATTTAAGTCCAATAATGGGATTCCCCCCCCCCCCCTCTCTATTAACCCCTTTTATCCCTTATCTAACATTTCAGCTACTTTCTCCCAACAGTTGTGAATTTGTAGAAAATTGGCAGAATAAAAATCAGAAGGCACATAATGCAGCACAGTAATGTTAACAACCCTCCAAATGAAAGGGTCAAAAAGAGTGTGTTTTGGCAAGAGTAAAAAATACTCGTACACAAAGATGCATAGAACTGTGTTAACTTGTAGGATATATGGGAAATTTTACAATATATCCCTCGCAAAAGAATTTCTAATAAACATACCACCATCTCATTAGGTTATGATACTCTTATTCTTTGACATTATATACTGGATGGAGCCAAGAATGCTAGATGAGGGGAGCCAAAATAACGTAAACAACACAGATAGTAAAGAAAAAGAGGAAGACAAAATTTTTACAAAAGACTGATATTATTATTGAACAAGGGAATACAAGAACCAGCAGATATCTCTGTTTTTAGGCTTCTCGGAATCTCTCCGAAGTTCTCTCTCTCTTTACATGTAGGGGAAGGGTGGTATTTATAGACGAACAGCCAAACATTTTTTTTTTCTTTTTCAGTAATCTACAGTAACTTGCTACAGTACCCCGACAGCTACAGTGATAGCTACAGTGACAGCTATAGTGACAGCTTGACAGACTGATTGCTACAGTGACACTGCTACAGTACATTATACAGTACTTTGCTACAGTACTTCTCGAATATTTTACAAACTTTTTGACAAAAACAGAAAAAACCAAAAGTTTTGATGGACAGCGGCCGGAATATCAGACAAAAGGACGCCATCGTTTATTTATTACATATCAGACATGCAGCTGGAAATGCGGGATAAGGCGCTGGAAATGCGGGATGAGTTCCACAGCTTGGTAGGGGTCAGGAATTAATCACTATCAGTGCTGCTGTGTTGGCTAAATTCTGGGGGTTCATCATCATCTGAAGTGTTATCTTGATCCAGAGGAAGGTAGGGACGCCAGCTGGGTCCTTGGCAGAAGATATGAGAAATGTGGCGGTGCATGGTGATAGCACTGAGCATCTCTGTAAGTTCAAAAGTAGGATACTGTTTCTGGATATGTTCAAACAGGGTCTGGATGAGCTTGGATTCGTCTGAGTGAGAAAACTTCCATTGATAGTTAGTAACTAACTGATCAAGGGGAAGCTGGTACTGTTCTCTGTGGTTAAGCATAATCATGGTTTGGAG
Organism: Vitellaria paradoxa; assembly: GCA_019916065.1. NCBI lineage: Eukaryota > Viridiplantae > Streptophyta > Magnoliopsida > Ericales > Sapotaceae > Vitellaria > Vitellaria paradoxa. The sequence continues at coordinate 5,452,408 of CM034235.1, forward strand.
AAATGGGAACCAATCTAGGTGGCGGTTTCTTCGGATGGTGTAGTTGGCTAGGTTGTGTTCATAGTAAGCTCTGATATGCCCACAATTATGGAAATAGTAAAGGGAGATATTAGGGTTTAATGACTGTGCAAGATGGGGATCATCTAGGGGGTCGACTGGGAAAATGGTATCCGGTGGGAAAAAGACAGGTTCTTTTCTGAGGGTAATAAGGACATATCTATGGTAATAGGTTCTGAGTAGTGCTAGCCATGTCTCAATAGGATTAAACCAAGTTAATAAGGTGAGAAGATTCCAGGCTCGGGGGTTCAGATTAGGTCTGGAATTAGGGAATGTTGATTGTAATAGGTAGGCTGAAAGGGACCATGAATCAAAGAGGAAAGGGACGGTGTATTCTTCACAAAGATACCAGAAAAAGCATAAGGCCTCTTTTGGTAAATTATATTCATTTCTGACTTGGAACATGGTGAGAAAAGGGTTATCAACAGGGAAAATCAAGCCTTTAAGACATAAGCCATGTTTGGATATCAGGACAGTAAGGAACCTTAGCCAACTTAGTCTGGAGTGGCTGGGTGGTGATCTTGTGCGACTTATTATCCTGGATTGAATATCTGGAGAGAGATTGAATACAGGAAAAACGGGTTGGACAGGGATATGTGATGGATCTGGAGGATCTGGTGGGGGAGAATCTTGTTGTGGACCAGTACAGGAAGAGGGATGGTTTGGGTCAGGGGTTATGGTACAAATGCAGGGAACAACTGAGTTGGTTTGGACTGGGTTTCTGGAAATAAAATCTGTAAGAACATTTCTTTTACCTTGAAGGTGTTTGACCTCAAAATTCCATTGAGAAAACCATTCTGCCCATCTGAGGAGTTGAGCATTAGGGAGTATTTTTCTTTTGAGTTGAAGCATTTTTGGAAAGGAAGACATATCCATTTCGATAAGAAATCTGCATCCAATGAGATGAAATTGGAATTTTTCAATACCTCGGCGAACAGCAAGAATTTCTTTGAATGTTGAATGATAATGTTGTTCGGAGGGTTTAAATTGTCCACTTGCATAAGTGCAGATATTCCTTTTGCCATTGTTGTCAGTGAGGAGAGCAGCACCCCAGTACTGGTTACTTGCATCTGTTTGAAGAATGAATTTGCTATCAGGGTGAGGAATTTGCAGGGCCGGGAGTATCTTTGTTTTGGCTTTAAGAGACTGAACTGCCTTGGTTTGTTCGTCTGTCCATTGAAAAGAATTTTTCTTAAGAAGCTTGGAGAGTGGGGAAACAAACTGAGCAATTTTGGGGACAAAATCTCGCATGTAGTTAACAACTCTTAAGAATTGTTGAACTTGTTTGGCTGAGTTGAGTTGATCAGGGAACTGGTGGAGATGGTGACAGATGTGAGGTTGAAGCTGGAATTTTCCTTGGGTGATTGTCATCCCAAGAAAATCAATTGTAGGTTGTCCGATAACCATCTTCTTTTCTGAAAGCATTACCCCATATTGAACAAGGAGTAATTGAAACTTTTCAAGCAGGTTTTGGTGATGTTCTTCTGTGGGTGAGAACAGTAGGATATCATCAATATAAATTAATGTATCATATGCCAAGGGTTTAAAAATCTTCACCATAGCTCTTTGGAAGAATGAGGGTGCAATCTTCAGACCAAACGGCATAACAGTCTATTGGAAGTGGTGATTTGGAATACAGAAAGCAGTCTTGTGTCTTTCATCAGGGTGGATACCCAATTGCCAAAAGCCAGCCTTTAAATCAAACTTTGAAAATATTTTTGCTTGAGCCAATCGTTTGAATAAAAATGGGCGGTTGGGAAGAGGGAATTTATCATCAAGCATGAACTGGTTCAAGGGTTGATAGTTGATGACCAATCTCATTTTTCCTCGAACTTGTTCAGAGCGCTTGTTGACATAAAAAGCTTCACAAGCCCATTGGGAAACAGTGGGTTCAATAAGACCTTCAGCTTGGAGCTTGGAAAGTTCTGCAGTAGCTAGTTCATAATGTTCAGGAGTCATTCCACTATGACTGGATTTAGTTGGGTTTATATCTTCATTCTTTTTGAAAGGTATGGTAACAAAGAAATCAGGGTTTTGCCAGAGAGGGTTTGGACATTTTTTCAAAAAGATTGTGTGGGATTCGGCACAAGAAAATTCTATGAACCGGGCTCGGATGGTTTCAAAGGGTTGGGTTAGGTAAAGATGAGGTAAGGGAGACCATGGAAGGGTAAAGGTTTTGTAGGCTAAACCAAAGGATGACCATTTGATTCTGGGTAATTCTTGCAGGATATCAAATCCAACAAGGAGATCTTTGGCTGGTAAGTGGGAACCATAAACTTTCTTTTTTATGATCAGGTTTGGGAACAGTTTAATGAGGATGGGTTTACTGATTTGGGTGATTGTGAATCTTTCGCCATTGGCAGCCCGGAAATCTTGTGAACAGGTATGCCAGTGGGTTGGTGGTAGTAGGTCAGGGTTTATGATAGAACATGCAGCTCCTGTATCAAAAAAGGCTATAACAGGTAAAGGTTTTGAGTATTTGTCCAAGAGGATGTGGATCTTGGCACTGGGACTGAGCTGAAGCTGGTTAATGGGTTGAATAGGATATATGTCTGAGTCAGAAGATGGAGTAGAAGAGGTTTCAGTAAGAGGGTAAGAGATAGCACACAGTGTTTCTTCATTAGGCTCATCATCAAGGGAAAAGAGGGACTCAAGATCACTGGACTCAAGGGATTCAAAATTTTCAAGTTGAGCAACAAGTCTTTTCTTCTTCTTGTGAGCTTTACAATCTTTAGCAAAATGACCTTACTTACCACAGACAAAACAACGATCAGTGGACTTGCCTTTGCCAGGGGACTTCTTTTTCCGGAAAAATCTCCATCGGACTTTTCTGGGCTTTTTCAGTTTAGGAGTCCGTCTGAAGGTTCGTCGCTTGAAATGTCTGGGCTTTTTAGTGGAACAGTCACACTTATCATCACCATAGCATTTGATCTTCAAGTCTGGGCGGTCACAAGCACGGCCTAATCTTTTGCCAGTTCTCTCTACATCCTGGAGGAACTTTCTTTGATTGCAGAGGCGTTCCAGGGCTTGTAAAGAAATCTGATAAATTTCACCAAGAGAGATTGCTTGTAATTCAAGACCTCGGGTCTGCATAACTTTAGCACTTTCTTTCCCTAGTGGTTCAGGGAGAGAATTAAGGAAAACTTGCTTGAGATTTGGATCATCCATTCCTTTTAACAAATAGAAAAGTTTTGACATTCGATTGTAGTGTTTTTCTAAATCTTTTCTATCAAAGGAGCAACACTTCATGCGCAAATAATCTTCTCTTGCTTGAGTAAGGAAATGGTCTGGAATTCCCAAGAATTCACTATAAAGATGAGATAAGAATTGATCCATATTTGCAACCTGGTAAACTTGCATCTGGCGGTATTCTCCAAGAGCAATCCAACAGTCACGCAATTTGCCTTGGAATCTGGCTATGAGGCGTTGAAGGGCGTTAGCAAAAGTCATACCAGGGTGGTACATTTCTGCTTGGAGCCATGAGTGCATCTCAAAGAAAATGTCTCGCCATCTAGAGGGGGGAACATCATCAAGAGTGAAATGTTTCTTCACATCAGATGGAAGAGTTTGTGGCAGAGTGGCAAGTTCATGGGATTCAACTTCATGGGATTCAACTTCAGGTTCTTCATCAAAAGGTTCATCATGGGTGACTCCTCCTGGAGGAGAGGTAGAAGTACCTTCATCACCAGGGTTAACCATAAATAGTTTTTGGGGTACAGGAGAGTCAGGAGAGTCAGTGTCAGTAGTGCTACTGGACACTAGAGAAGATGACAAAGAAGAGATTAGGTTATCCACATCTTCAAGTTCTGAAAGATTGAAGACTGGGTCGAATAAGGTTGGAGTTTTAGGAGGGGGTTGCAGGGATTTGCTTCTTAAAAAGGAAGAAATGGGATTTAAGGAGAGAGGTTGGATAGGAAATATATCTGGGGCTTTACTGGAGGCGCCAGTGGTAGTATCTGGTAATGTTGGGTAAAGGCTGATGGGTTGCTTAGATAAGTGGGATTGAGATGTAGAGGCTGTAACAGGAATAGGTTGGATTGGTGGAGTTGGAGAAGAAGGTGTAGGAGGTGTGTGGGAAAAGTGTGATTGTGTTGATTTTGGTTTATAGACATGTTTAGGTGGTCTCAAAGGTAAGGAAGGAGGGACTAAAGGTTGAAAAGGATTATAGTCGGACGGAAAGGTAGAAAGAGGTTGAAATGGGGGTTTGGTTTGAAAGAGAGAAGGTTGAGGTTTAGGGATAGAGAAAAATGGATCATGGATGGGTAGAGAAGAAAATGGTGTTAAAACTTGAACAGGTAGTGGGTAAGAGGCAGCTTGTTGTTTTTCATGGAGTTGTCTTTCAAGAGAATGAAGCTGGTTTTCAAGATCTCTTTTCTTTTGTTCACCAGAGGCTAATAATTGGGACGTTCTTCTGAAATCCATGCCTGAAGTTGCTAAGGCCATGAGCTGATGATGTAGACCTTCTATCTTGGCTTTAAGGTCTGCTATCAAAGCTTCAAGGGTATCAAATCTAGTAGAAACAGTTTGTTGGACTGTCTCTTGCTTTTCAGTGAGGCGGGTGAGTGCCTAATTCTGGGCTTTAGCATTTTCAGCTTGCCAGTTGAGAGCAGCTTCGGCGGCTGAGATCTTTTTCTTCTGACCTTGGCTATCAACAGCAGTAGGATTTTTGATTTTCCATGCATGAGTAGTGCCTTCTTGAGGGAGATCATAATCCCGAAGAGGGGGAAAGTCTGTCTCATATGGATGAAGCATATAGCAGTCTTTAGGGATAAGAAGAAAATTAGTTGATGGAGGGTTCTGTGGGGACTGAATCTCATCAGGTGGTTTGCATGCTCCAGGTTTCTGAGATGTCTGAGTGATTCCTCTTTGGCGGCTTTTCTTGCCCGTCTCCTCTCTCTTTTTGCCCTTTGTTCTGCTGCATAATTAGGATCTATTTCACGGAGTCGTTGCCGTCTGAAACGTCGTCTTTCAAGGCGTTCTTGCCTTCTTTCTTCATCACTTTCATCATCATTAATGAGCCAGGTTGGTTGATCTTGGCAGGCTTGGCAATCACAGTCAAGATCATACCAGATGTGACCGTGAAAATCGCAGCCATTATAGACTTCATGACCATCACCATCAAAAGAGTGAACTGGAAGGTTTCTTTCTATGATGTTGATTTCAGTAGGAAAGACTGGACAGTTTACAGCAGGGGTTAGGTGAGGTGGAAACTCAATCTAAACGGAGCCATCAGGGTGACCGATGAATTTGGGGTCAGAGGTTTGAATGGTTTGGTTCTGGGTATGGAATTGTTCATAGTTGGTGACCCAAGAAGTAGGAAGTAGTTTGGCTACCAGATCCTCCAGAAGATTCTCCCCCACCAGATCCTCCAGATCCATCACATATCCCTGTCCAACCCGTTTTTCCTGTATTCAATCTCCCTCTAGATATTTAATCCAGGATAATGAGTCGCACAAGATCACCACCCAGCCACTCCAGACTAAATTGGCTAAGGTTCCTTACAACTACCTATATTTTAATTTTGTTTTAACTACGAAATATAAGGTATCTGTAGTAATTTTGGCCATTGTGTGAAAGGAGGGGTAAGGCCCCCCATGGCCCCCCATAGTCCCCACATAGTCCCGTCCCTGCTTATATATTTTCAGCTGAATTGTATCCCAAGACCATATGGCATGAGCTTGATAACAAAATTATCAAACAGACAAAATCCGATCATATTGCATGTTCAGTACAGGACCTTACGCTGGCTGTGGTAGCATCGTACACCAGCTAAGATAATAATCCATTAAAAGGGATAAAAACCCAATATACAGCTACTTGTATGAATATTGACGATCCAAAGATGCAACACTGACGATACAGTTATACACCAATCCAAAGATGCATATTCATACAAGTAGCAATATTCATACACTAAGGTACCAACAAAAGCAATAAATATAACTGTATCTTGTCTCTTGTTTGAAAGAAAGTCATTAATTATCTATGCTTTAAACTAGACAAAAGTTTGATATATATATTAGAAGAGCACAAAAAGATCCATCCATGAAATAACTATGATTTCATCCATTTGGACAAAGGAACATTGAGTACCAACAAAAGCAATAAATATCACTGTATCTTGTCTCTCATTTGAAAGGAAGTCATTAATTATTTATGCTTTAAACTAGATATAATATGCAATTTTGAACAAAAGTTTGACATATATACTAGAAGAGTACAAAAAGGTCCATTCATGCAATAACTGAGCATGCAGGAATTTTTTTTTAATTTTTTATTCCACAAGAAAATTCCATACCTACAATTCTACTGTTACAAAGATTATGTATTTCTGATGCCTTATCAATTTTAGGAAAATAAAAAGATTCCTCTATTTTATATGTGAATATGCCACAGATAAGCAAGGCCCACAACAGCCGGCTTATAGTGGAATATTTAATAGCTAAAAAAATGGACTTAACAATCCCCTCTTAATCCCATGGTCAAGTTTTGAATCCCTAATCTTTTTCAATTGAGTTTCTAAAGGTTTATACCATCAGGCCATGTCGGCATTAGAATTGGGCGAATAGTTGAGAAAATGATATGAAAAATAATTTAAAAAAAAAAATGCAAACAACAGAGAATATTTCTGAAGTAAAACTGACCTTTTGCAATCCCATTGATGATAGAAACCCTAGTGTGCCAGTCAAGAACTTGGCCGCTACCATCTTGCACATCAAGATACTGTGAGAGGTTTCCCTTAGAAGCAAAATCATAGACGAGAAAACATTCACCCCTGCCCTTTGAACAGCAAAAACCTCTCAGCTTAACAAGATTTTCATGACTCAGGGAGGTTAACAAGCTTAATCCTTCTATGAACTCAACTTCCTCCGACTTACAGCATGTCAGGTTAATAGTCCTAATGGCCACAGGGGACCCATCTTTCAGAATCCCTTTGTAGACGGCAGAGAATTTGGTCTTTTCCAATAAATTTACCTCTGAGAAGTACAGAGTTGCTAATTCAACATCTTCCAAATTGAACATAAAGCCACGAGGAAACCCCTGAGAAATCCCATTGCTATCGTGGCTTTTAGTGAACAGATCCCATCCATTACCGTACTTAGTACTTACCAATTGAGAGGAAGTTTTCCAGTAAAACTCTTTGGTCTCAAAAGTGCTAAGGTGCCTATCAGAAGCATTACTTGTGTTCCCAATCTTCTGTTTTTGACTCCGGTTTCTGATGAAAATCAGGAAACCACCAATGCACAATATAACCACCACTGTAATGCCTCCAGCAACAATGGCAACTTCTGCGAATTTTGATGAGCCTGAGCAGTGGGTTTGGTTGCAGTATGCATGGAAATTAGCAGACAAAGGGATACTTTTTGGAGCAGTATTATTTGTTAAAGGTTTGAAGGGTTCAACTGGAATGATGTTCGCATGATCCCAAGTAGTGCAAACTCTCAATAATGAAAACCCAACGCCACATAAACCCGGATTGTTCTCAAAATGGAATCTTCCCTTCAATCTTTTCAAATCTATATTTTTATCCACCAAGAAGTTACTACGAGTTTAGATTTGTAGCCAGAACTGAAAATATAAGGAAAAGGGAAAAAATAAAAGACAAACAAGCTAAGGATGAGGAACCAACTCACCAGGAGGAACAGCACCAGAGAGATTGTTGTTTTGAACATTCAAAACCTCCAACTGCTGGATGCTAGCTAATTTTACAGGAATTGGACCAGACAGTTGATTAAAACTCAAATCAAGTCGTCTCAGAATCCCCAAGTTCCCCAAGCTGGATGGAATCGGACCATTTAATCTATTATATTGCAAGGCAAGAACACTTAACTTCTTTAGTGATCCCATGTTTGTTGGTATGCTTCCATTTAACTGGTTGCAACACAGCTGCAGAACTAGCAAACAAATAATACATATAAGTTATTTTTTTTTGGGGGGGGGGGGGGGGAAGGAGCTTTAGTACTAATATCTCTATCCTGGCTTTTATCTGTAATTGGGTTTCCCGTTAAACTGGGGGAAAAAAAAAAAAAAGAAAAGAAAACAGATTTTACAATTTAAGTGCGATCCAGTTCAGTAAACAAAAAACCCAAAATCTGCCTCAAAAGCTGAATCAACCCAATTCAGCTGTTAACCTGATAACACAGTATTTTCTAGAAACAGAGTAATTCAACATATTTAAGACCACGACGAAACTATCTTTTGCTGAATTCAGCTATCCCAGTCAAATCCTTTTGCCTAAAACAAGGACAACCCATGACTCAGCGAGCAAAATTCATGCTCATGTCCGCAAAAATCAGCAATTGACCCGAATACAATCCATAAAACAAATTGCAGAGGAGAAGAGAATTTTCAAAATCATAAAACCAACCCACAGCACATCAATCCTACATATTTCAAAATATTTGCGTACAAACCTTGAAGACTTGCCATGTTTCCAATCTCAAGAGGCAGTGTCCCTGAGAGATTGTTCACGTTGAGATAGAGATCAGTCAACTCATTGAGATTTGCTATCTCCTTGGGTAGCTCTCCTGTCAAAGAATTGTAATGCAAGTACAGACCCGACAGGTACTTAAGCTCTGCCACCGCCGGCGATACCTTCCCGGAAAGACCTTTACCCTGCAAGGAAATGTTGGCCACTTTTCGGCGGTCGTTGCAAGCCACACCCTCGAATGTGCCACCACACGGGTCACCATCGCTGGTCCACGAATACAAGTGCTTGTTATCTGGGTCAAGAAAGGCCTTTATCTCCATGAGAGCTTTCAGCTCCGCATTTCCACAAACAATTCCCACACCTGAAAGTACAAGAAGAAGAAGAAGAAAAGCAGACACAGAAAAGAGAGGACACATCTCGGGTTTTGGACAAAACAGAACTTTCTCTGTGTAAAATCCCGAGACTGACTGTTTCTCTCAATAAAACGCCCCCTTTGTACTGGGTTTCGATGCTCCTCCCTTTCTTGTTGTTTACCCAGAAAGACATGACGTGTCAGAGAGAGAGAGAGAGAGAGAGACGGGCGGGTACGTACCTGTCAAAATTAAAAATGTGAAAGGTTCGAATTGTGAGCGGGTAAAATTAATCAAAATTTATTAATTTTTATTAATTTTTTTAATTAAATTCTACTATATCACATTTTTATTAAATTTTTATATTTTTACTATATATTTTTGATTAAATTTTCACCAAACGAACACTCCTGAAACTGAGTTACGAGACTTTCTGCACTTAACCATATAGCTTTTAAGAAGAGATGGAAGGAGACTTTCTGCGCTAAACCATAAGGCTTTTTAATTCAAAAATTTTAAATGAACAATATGGTTGAATTCAAGGTTTTCAAAAGTGACATGCATGTCGATGGGTGCGTTACGCGGTTTTGAATGTGATAAAAAAATTTTGATTCTTTTTTTTTTTAATTTTTAATTTTTTTACACAAAAAAATTTTTTAATTTTTACTAAAATTTTTTCAATTTCTACTATCGAGGAACACATCAAATACACAATAATTAAAAATTTATCTATTTTTTTTTATTTTTCTCCATATTTAGCACTCTAAATAGGCATTAAGAGGCCATTTTGTTACCACAAAATTTAGCTAACTTTTCACTCATTGTTAAATCTTATTAACTATTTTTTTTTAATTTTTCTATGAAAATTTATCAAGCACATTTTAAATTTCAACCAATTTTCTCTAATTTTTTTTTTAACTTTGTCCAAAATTTTCTTAACTTTTATAAATTTTCACTAAATACCTAACTTTTTTCTAAAAGTGATGCATAACAGCACTAGAATAAAAATTATAAAAAATTTCATTTTTTTACACCAAACGCATCTTAAATATTTCATACAATAATTGTATGCCCGTGTAATATTTTAAAATTGTAAAAATAAACACACAAATATATCATATTCAAACAAATCACATTCGCATAAATGGTTTTTAATTAATGGAAAGAAATAAAAGCAAAAAAAGGAGAGAAAATAAGTCGAAGTAAAAATGAAATAAATTTTATTAAATTTATTATTATTATTATTATAATATTTTTTGGGTATGACTAGAAAAATGAAAAAAAAAAGAATAAATATTTGTTAAAAGATTGATTTTTTATTTACTTAATCATAAAGAAAATATAAAGATAATTTAATTTTTTTTCCACTTTCTTTTACTCAACAAATTCTTATTCCAAACACAACTATTAAAAATAACCATAATTATTAGAAGAGATTCGCAAATAAATGATTGATTAGAAGGATCAACAATTTTTTGAAAGCCATAAATCTTCATTTATTTTTTCCAAATTAACAAATAGAAAGACAAATTTAAAAACTACAAAAGCAATAATAAAACTACTGACTAAACAACTTCAATAAAAGGTGTGTTTAGAGTGAAAAAAATGAGATAAATTAAGATAAATTGAGAGTTCGTAATGCGTGTAGTGAAAGAAAAAAGGTTGATGTGATATAAAATTAACAGAGATTTATAGAGTTTTTTGTTATTTGTTTGCAAACTAAAAGGAGCCAAAAAAAAAAAAAAAAGAGGCAGGATAGAAGTATTAGAAACCTTATATGGTCCCATTGATGCTTAAGGTGCTGCTTCAACATAAAATCCACAGCCTCAAACTTAGTTATCATCTGGGAATGGAAAATTCAATCTTTTGAGTAGGAATTTGTTAACGAGTAAAATTAATCAAATTGCAAATACAACTCAATTTTTTTTTTTTTTTTTTAAGATGCGTTTTGATTTTTGATAAAATTTTTGACTTTCTTGATTTTTAGGTCAAGGCTCTCCCATCTAAATTTTTAAACAACTTTAACCAAAAAAAAATAACAAAATATAAATTTATATACCACTTTATAGTTTCAAAAAAATTTAAAATGTAAAAATTAAATTTTAATTGCTTTAAAAAATCAAAAATTAAGTAGACAAAAACTAACTTTTTAGCCAGTAATCTCAACCCAAACTTGGCCTAATGTCTGGGAAAGATTAACTTACCTCTAAAGAATTGTATACAAGAGGTGGGTGTGATTAATGATTTTGTTATTTATGTTTTGTGATCGAGTTAATGATTGGGTTACCCTCTACAATATTAATCATAATAAAAGCCAATATATATATATATATATATATCACGAACTCTATATATCTACTGTCGATACCCAAGGGACAGCTTATCATACTTTCCTGGACATCAAGTAGGACAAATGCATCGATGTCAGTACCTTGGATTCCCCTTATATTCGCTAATTTTGAACTTAAATACTAATAGGAATTATAGTGTTGGTGCTGTGGCATACTCATCCTGTTTATTCCAAAACCTTTTGTCCAAGGCATCTTATAGATTTGAAATCAATCAACAAATTCAAAGTGATGAATAAGACTTGTCCGAACGTGCGACTCATCTAATTCTAAAAAGTAGTTTATCTGATAAAATTTTGATTTATTTCTCATTGCTAATTAATTTAAGTCTCATCAGTTTTCATTAAAAAATTTACCCGATTGTCTTTAATCTGAGAGACCCTAAGAATTAATTGAGATGTGTGCAAGAAATACAAAATTTTATGGCAAAGATCACCCTTGTTGGCTCCTCTTATTATATTCTTAAAAATATAATAAATTTACTGTATAAATTATCTATTTAATAATATTCTAAATTAAATCTTTTAAATAATTCTTTGCAATATAATTTTTATTTTTTATTTTCTTTTAGCGAAAAAGAAAAAAGTCAAATATGACTGCTAATGCAAGACTGATAGTGGGACGGGGGAATAGCACATGTATGAGGATGCCAATTTTTTTTTTTTTTTTTGGCCCCATACGGGTTTTCTTATTTTTTAGTATTTTTTATAATTTAAAAAATAAATAAAGAATATGCTTAAAAATTATTAGAAACAAAAAAAAAAATTCTTTGGTAAATCAAATGACATGAGATACCAAAAAAAAAAAAAAAAAAGTTTCTAGAAAAGCCATCTTATTATGTTTACCAAATTGAGATAATGCTATTTAACAAGAATCTTTAGCAAAAATTTATTATCAAAATGATGTGGTCTATTGTGAACCAATGAATACTTTAAACAAAATAACTTATTAAGATAATATTTTATTACTAAAAAGAAAAATTTTATCATTATTCTTGTTCAATTTTACATAAAAACAAAATGGTAAAATTTTACTTTACCCATCGACTTTACCTAAAATTTTAATACCTGTATTTTCTTTTTAACAATTAATTAACGTATGAACTTTTCATTAATTGCACAATTTCTCTGAGTGATTTTTTTTCCTATTAAAATGATATTCCCCTGGGAATTGATTTGATTTTAAAGTAATCAATTGAGTTAAATTAATTTAATTTAATTTGATAAATAAAATTATGCGTTTAAAACTCATATTTGAATTCAATAACTTGATTGAAATTTACTATAACAACTAACACCTTTAGTGATCAAATTTTTGGTGACCAATATATATTTGGTCGGAAAAAGTTTAACCTTTAATGAATAAAATTTGATAGGTAAAATGTGGGTTTTTAGCAACCAATTGGTCGGTAAAATTTAAAAAAAAAATAAATTAAAAAAATAAACATTAACACATGGCGCCTTTTATTGACCTGCCATTATGTCAAGTGTTAGCCTATAATTGCACCATGCAGTGATGTTGTATTTTTTAGATTTTTGTTGTTACTATTGAGAATTGAACTTATGCCATTCATTTGGAAGTCAGTGTGGTAAACCACTAGGCTAATCTATTGTTTATTTATATATTTCACATATTAATATATAAACAAGGTTTTATCACTTTTAGCGACCAATTGGTCAGTAAAAGTGGCACTTTTGGCAACCAATTGTTTACCAAAAGTGATAAAAAATTTATTATTTTTATTTAATTATTTTAACTTTTTTACTATAATTTTTCATAATTTTTGCCGACCAATTGGCAGTTAAAAGTGACACTTTAGCCAACCAATTGATTAGGAAAAGTGATAAAAAATTAATTATTTTATTTTTTAATAATTTGAAATCATAATCAATACCTAGGGCCATATGAATATTTAGTAAATAATCATAACCAAAATTTTTGAAAATTAATTTGAGAATTTGTTTTCAATACGAAAAAATGTTTTTGGTGATTATATTAGAAAATTAGTTTTAAAAAGACAAAAAATGAAATTACTTACAATTAATAAGGAATTTTTTGTTATTTTTATGTTTAAATTTTTATCACTTCCAACGAAATATAAAATAATGTTAGCTTTAATATAATTAATATTAAATATACACTAAACAAATTTTAGATGTAAAAAAATTTTATATTCACCTTGTTATAGGTTATATAAACTATAAATACTACTATTTTATATATCTTTAACATTATTTAAATTTGATTTAGTAAATTTATTTTTAGCTTTAATCTAATAATATTTTTTATTGATATATGATTGTAATTTTTGATAATTTTTGTAAAATACTAAATTAATTAAAAGTAATAAATAAATGTTAAAATTTATGAAACCTAATTTAAATCATATAAAGAGATAAACAAAATTGTTTGAGAAAAAGAAACTAGATTTAGTTATTTTTATTTATTTGTTTTATTTTTTACAATAAATTTTTATCACTTTTGCCGACCAATTGGTAACCAAAAGTGGCACGTTTACCTACCAATTGATTGGCAAGGGTAATGAATATACTATTAATATTTTTAAGTTAGTTCATAATAAATATATTATTATTTTTATTTCAATTTTTAATGACTATTTGGTTGGGGAAAAGTGACTTCTTTAGTGACCAATTAGTCGGCAAATGTAATAAATATCTTATTATTTTTTGTTTAAATTTTTAGCGACCAATTGGTAGTCAAAAGTTGTATCTTTATTGACCAATTGGTCAGCAAAAGTAATAAATATCTTATTATTTTTTATTAAAAAATTTAACTACCAAATAATTGGAAAAAGTTACATTTTAGTGACCAAATTAATTTTGGTTGCTAAATGCTAGACTTTTAGTAACCACTTGGTCGGGAAAAGTTATATTTTGGCGCAACTTTTATTTAGTCAGGAAAAAAATCACTATTAGCAACCAATCTTAATTTGGTCGAGAAAAGTGTGAATTGTTGTAGTGAATCTTATATTTGGAAACTTAAGTAAAATTGAATTGAATTGAATTGAATTGATTTGAGAAAAATATCAAATTTGACTATATTATAAATAAAATAATATAAGGTAAATTCGTCTACTTACTTAAATCAGAAGAAGTAATCAATTCTCACTAAGTTTTATTATTTTTGATTAACTTTCAAATGATAAGAAAAATTTTAAAATTTGAGTCATGAAATTCAAATCAAATCCAACTAATAAAAGTTGTATTTTGATTCTAAACATGAAATTTTGTGAAAATTCTCACTAAATTAAATCAAATTTCAATAGTTTTTAATTTCCAAACTTAATGTCATTATCATAGTAACAAATTCAGCAGTCGAAAATTATTCGGTGGGATGAGAAATTTCTAATTCGAGAATTATTCAGTATAGTTTGAAAAAAAAAGTATAAAAAATCTCGATATGATACCTAAATTTGTTAAAAAAATCGAGAATAATTCAAAAATGATTCAGTGAAATATATATATTATAATTTTTTGTTATGATCATAACATTTTTTTATCAAGTAATATTTTTTTATTATATATTGAACTATAATTATATAGATAAATTATTCATTAAATTATATGCAAAAATAATGAGTCAAAGAATAATCTACAATTTTTTTATATATGTGTTTGTTATTAAACATGTGCAAATATAGATGACTACTTTATGTAAATTTAAAAAGTATTATAAAAATTATTTTTATTGTGTACATAAGTATAATTGTTTATGTTATTATATAGTTTTTGTAGTTGTAAAATTTTATAATGATATAATATATTTTATTTAATAAATTTAGATTATAGACACACAAATCAATTTATCAAACAAATAACAAACAAATATAGAATCACAAATTAATTCTGTAGTATTAATGTTTTATTTGCAAGATTCACTTATTTAATAATTTGAATATAAACAATTGAAATACCAAAAGAAATATATATTATATCATATATAATAAATATGTATACATAAATTGTTAATAATTAAAAAGTAAGTCTAAGATATAATTATATATCGCATATATATAATTATTTTTAATTAAAGTAAAAAAATAAAAAAATATTGCTATTGATGAACAATATTAAAAGTTTCAAGGCACCGCTTTGATTCCAATGTGGTCGCCAAGTG
This sequence comes from Vitellaria paradoxa, assembly GCA_019916065.1. Lineage (NCBI taxonomy): Eukaryota > Viridiplantae > Streptophyta > Magnoliopsida > Ericales > Sapotaceae > Vitellaria > Vitellaria paradoxa. The sequence goes on from CM034235.1 coordinate 5,467,731, forward strand.
TTTTTTTTTTTTTTAGTTTGCATTTAGTTATTAGTGTATTTATACAATTAGGTAATTTAGATTTTAATTGTGCATGCAATGTGTCATAGGGTAAGTCTGGAGTAACGAGAGATTGGATAATTTCACGAGAGTTGTGAATTTCTCAAAATTTGTGGTTATGAGCAAATCATTGCGATATTTTTATTTTTTTTGTAATTTAATCGAATTTTTAAATTTTTATCAAAATCTCACGAATATATCGGGAGAAATAAAAAATCTTAGAGAATTTTATTACTACGATTGTTATAAAAAATGAAATTTAACATAAAAGTAAAATTTGAGGTGAAGCTTAAAGTAGAAAAATAAATTTCCCAAAGAAAAAAAAAACATTACGATAAATTAGCATTTTTCTTAATTTAAGGCAACAAGCACGCGCATGTACGGAAGAATTTGGGCACCATGGCGTTGTCTATATCAATGGCCAGTGGAGACTCCATTTCTCTTCTGCTTTTGGAGTAAGAACTATAAATGGAAATCACCATCCTCGAGGTGAATGACAAGGCAATTTTTGCGATGTATTATGTATATTAATTACATAGGTGAGCCCCGATATTGATATAATTAGATTCTCAATCATGGCCACAAGCAAATAGAAATCCCCAACTATACATATATAAATATATATATATATATAGAGAGAGAGAGAGGGGGGGGAGGGAGGGAGGGAGAACCATGGAACCAAGGCTTATGAACGTCATTTTCAAATGTTGATGGATACCTAACACTTGCATCATTTACTCCAGAAAAAGAGTTGTAATTAAAGAAACTGAGGTTCCTTTGGTATGAAAATAAAATTGATAAATGTCACTTTTATAAAAATTTATCCTCTTTAAGTACGTTTGGTTCATTACAAAATTTTACAAATCTCTATAAAATTTAAATTTTTATTTACTACACAAATTACAAAATTGTATTTTTTACAAATATAAATTAATTTTTACAACTCTAAACACCCATTAAGTGTTACGTAAATTTAGATCAAATTTAACAATAATGATGAATATGATAGGATGTACCTGACCAATTAGACTTACTCGAATGACCGATTTAGTGGCCCTCTAATAAGGTGTACTTGACCAATTAAGTTTACTTGAACTACCATTCCAAGTGCCCAGTTGACTTGAGAAATATGAGCTTCGGTTGGGTTTAAGCGACCGCTATATTAAAGACAAAATAACTTATATCATAATTACGCGTATAACCTTCCCTTGACATATTTCATAATACGCGCATACGAAAGTATTGCTTTCTGCTTAATAGTTTTAATAACAAAATAAGAGAATCGACATTGAGATTTATAATATAGGTGGTATAATCTGATTATAGAGAAGTGTGATTGTGTGGGGGTTATATGCATCTTGCATATGCAGGTTTTATACTTTTATATATATTGTCACTTTATAAGTATACAGGTACAGACACTCTTATTTTATTAAAACTCTATCAAAATATTTTCTCAATTCTTGTATTAAGTTAAATATCGGAAATTATTTGACAAGTATCACATCAGTGTACTAGACAACTTTTCATGTTTGGACTGAGCTCACGGAAGATACGAAATTATTGAATTATCAAAATATATGCAAAGTAAAATTGAAAAGTAAACGCTAAACATAATATTTATGTGATTTGATAAAGTAAACACTATGCTTGTAGTATATCTAATTTTCTTTTCAAAATATCTAACAATAAATGAAGGATTACAAGGCAATTAAAAAAAAAAAAAGCCTTTATCAAAACAATAGAGACTCTTTCCATCTTACTCCATTTTTCATGCTCAGGTATACATAAAAAGTAATATAGATCTAATTTAAAAACACAATTTTGTATAAAAATCAGTCAAAAGTTGTAAAGTTAGTGTTTGATAAAACACTAATTTTTACAACTTTTCTACTCTATTACAGTAATTTACTCCACTCAAAAGTTACCTTTATTAAACACGCAAAAGTTACCAAATGTTACTAAAAATTATCAATAATTACTAAAAATTATTACAATTTATTACAAATTACTAAAAATTTTATCAAACATTCAAAAGTTACAAAAAAAAATTACTTAAAAATTGTTAAAAACTATTACTTACTTTATTAAATACACTAAAAATTATAACTAGTAACTTTTACTAAAAAAATACAAAAAATTTACTAACAGCTGTACCACCGAACGCCCCTGTAGAAAACTAGAATCCAGTATGAAATAGACTAACGGACTTACAAAACTTGATTTTGCTTTGCTCGTCGGAACGAATTTGGCAGTGAACTTTTAGCCTCACTGCGCATGTATAGCACTTACTTGTGCCATCGAGCTTTCCAGTGGAACCTAATCAGTTTTCCAATAAGCACCATACTACCTCCACATCCTTTCCTGAATTTTTTTAGCGACTGGCTCTGACCTTGCCAGCGAGCTGCCATTTTATTAGAGTTCACATGACCCTAACATTAAAAATATATTTGATGAAGGTTTAAATTTGTAAATTTTTTTCCCTTTTGAAATGTTAAGCATTAATTTTTCCAAAAGTAGAATTAAAGGGTTGAGGAATTGTGAAAACAAAATATTAACAATTATTTACGCTATTAACATTTGTCCCATTAATTATTGACGCCATTATAAAAAACCATCATAAGGGTAAAGAGAGAAATATAATTAATAATCTTGCTTGGAAAATCATTACTATTCAGCAATAAAAAATTACTGCTGGAACTGCTCACCACGTTAATCAGAAATTCGATCGTTAACCTGTCGAGCACAAAAGAAATAGAGGTTATGGTCGGAGAGAGGGTTTCCGAGCAGAAAACCCTTCGATGTTTAACTCAGTAAAAGTTTTGAGAGAATTAAAGAGTACACAGTAATAAGTAATGTGCTGGGTTGAAAATAGTGAACGTACCTGAATTTCAGAGTTAAATATTGTATTTATAGTAAGATAAAATGAATAAATTAATATATAAAAAAATCATATTGTAATATGTCATATCTGATATATATTTCTCACTTTCCTTTTACTTCTTATTTAATACCCCCATTCTGCATTAAATACGCGTTGGTGATTGGTCGTCTGAATAGATAAGATGCAACTCTGTAGACTGTTTACACGTTATATATGTCTATCACTTTTAATGAAACAAACTAACAAGATTAACTTTTAGCTAATAAATTCAGTTCATTTATTACTATTAGGCATTTATGGTTAGGATTTTATTATTAAACAGTGGGCCCAACTACAGTAATCCCCGATTATTAAACCAACGCTGATGTGCTTGGAAAAATGTCATGTGTCTTATCCGTTTGTGTTCGAGAGGACGCCACGTGTCCAAAGATTATTTTGTACCAACAATTACTTGAAAAAAAAAAAAAAAAAGAATTTAACGGCATCTGAGTAAACTATGATGGATGCTTTTCCAGAATCTTCCCACCATTCACGGCCGTGATTGTGATGAATGGTAGAGAGACTAATCCATTCATCAAGTACATATATACATGCGTATGCGTGTAAATGTATAGATTTAGATAAAAGAAATGGATTGAGCTTATACATGAAGAATTAATAGTCGAAATTGAGACTTGCCCTTTGAACGCTGGCACATAGTCTAGTTAATGTTCAACAGTCGCTCACCTTCTCTCTCCTCTGGAAGTCTAGATCATGGAATAATGGGATCTAATCATCTAGTCAAGTATTGGTAAGATGGGAACCTTGACTCAAGAAATTCATGATGGTAGCAACTCTCTCTCTCTCTTTCTCTCTCCTCAAAATTTGGCTTTAGATTTGAAGACTTGAGTGTATAATCTTTGTTAACATTCTCCTTTTTCCAAACCAATTATCAATGAAGAGGTCCCATCTCTTTATGATTCATGAAGTTTGATAGATTTCCATTCAAATTATGCGTGCGTGTGTTTGTGTGAGATTCGTGTGACAGTCAAACTTTCTATTAAAAAAAAAAAAAACTTATTTTCATTAAAAATAAAATAAAAGGAAAAAGACTTTTTTTTTTTTTTTGCTGCTCCCTGTCCTCTCTCTTTCTTTTGAATAAATTAAAAGAATATACCTAGAAGATATTAGCTAACTTAATTCCTAAGCTTGTTCGGTTAATTGTGTAAAATTATTTCGAACATGAATTTTAGAAAGTGGGCTGTTTATTCTCAAAGTGAGAGATGGCATTGCATGTCTACATGTTTAAATAAATTCTTGTCAGAACTCAAATAGCAATGCAATGTAATTGGATTATCATGTTAATGTGAATGATTCATACTCTTTATGGAGGTAGATCTTTACCATTCAAAATTATTCTCTTAAAATTTTTTTTATCAAATTACATTTTATATCCACAAACTAAACTTTAAAAAAATAATTTTTGATAAAAAATTAATTCAACATAATTCCATATTATCCCTAGTATCATCCAAACGTTGCTTAATAAAATTTATAAGGTTGTATATTATGAATCTTTCTATCACAATTGCATTCTTATCAAAACTAATCAAGTTGATCAGTTAAAACTACACGGCACTACTGTATGAATAATATTTTTCATTGTGATTCAAGAGTTCTATGATGTTAAAATCATAGGTAGAACTCAACCCAAAACTACAGTTATGAGGTGAGGGTATCTAAGATCTTATAAGGAGAATAAAACCTCTTAGCACGAGTGATGTGGGAGAGCATGTAAGTTAACACACTCAAATGTCACGAATTTAGCTCTGATACCATGTTAAAAGTATGGGTAGAACTCAACTCCAAAATTGGAATTATGAGATAAGGGTGCCCAAGATCGTATAAAAGAAAATATAACTTCTTAACGCAGGTAATGTGAGATATCATGAAAGTTAATATATAATAAAATCCTTTTTTTTTTTTATATTTTTTCGAATAAAATAATATACAAAACCAGCATATCTCAATGAATGGATCCAAGTTTTTTCAATATCGCCACCAAATTAATGGTTCTCCATCTACACTACACACGACATTAATGATACGATATATTCACAACAAATATGTTGTATCCAAGGGCGTAACATATGTAACATGATGAATGAATATTGGGTTGCCACGTTGTATTTGTGATTGTAGCAATTAAGATTAATAAGCTAACTTTTAAATGGTTATGATTAAGTGATAGCTACATCTTTATTTATTTATTTATTTTTATTTTTATTTTTTTGGAGTTGGACGAAAGAATAAATAATTTTCTCTAATTTAAAAATTAACACATGGTCTCTTTGTAATTGAGATAAAAGTACAAAATTGATATCATCTATGAAATTTAACTGAATTTATGTCCCTCGTACCAAAGTAGTAGCGTAAATGTTACATCTCAACTATTTATTATGTGAATATTAATATAAATTTTAATAAATAAACAATTGAGATATAATAGTTCTGACTTGCTGAATGTTGTTAATACAGTTGCTCAGGAACATGTAAGCTTAGACTTTACATAACAAAAATTATAAGTGTAATTATGGGCATACCATGGGCCCGCCAAATACAGATAATTCTATCATCCCCCAAAAAATAAGAGAGCAGTAACAGTCCATGACCCCAACACAAACTGGTGAGCCCAACTAAATTATTCACATCGACGGAATAACTAATTTTCGAGCCCATACTGTTCAAAGCAATTCCATATTTGCATAAAGACGTGATCTTGGTGCGTGTTTGGTTTGAAAGAAAATTGGAAGGTGAACACAAAAGAAAGGGAATAAAATGGTTTTCTTTTGTGTAGGTTGAAGGAAAAAATAAAGGAAAATGAAAAAGAAAAAAAAAAAGGAAATAGTATGTTTGAAGTTGTATAAAATTGTATAAATTTGTAATAGTTAATATCTAGGGTTTTGTGCAGTGAATAAAAAATTTAAATTTTACAGTCTCGTAGTTCATATTTACAGAGATTTGTAGAATTTTGTATTTTCATTATTAACCCCAAACGGTGCCAAATATGTGGGTTCACGTTATTTTTTATCAAAAATGGAGAGAGAGAGAATAAGAAATAATATTTAAAATATGGTCCGACTATACAATATAAGAAATAAAATTTAAAATATAGTCGAACTGTATGATGCCTGATTAATCTACGGAAATAATTTAAATTAAGTTTAAATATTAGGTTGTAATCTTAGAAATTGTATGATTAGAGTTTTGAAAAAACAATTCAAATTAATTAAAATTGGAACAAAAATAATGTTACCAATGAGAGAAAATAAATTTAGCGTCCTATAATCCTATTAAATGAGTAAGTTTCTTAAGAAAATAAATCAAATTGCGTCAAATATATCCAAAGTTGGACCAATAAAAAATCCAATTTTACATCGTTTAATAAGAAAAAAATTCAAATTAAATCTAAAAATTAAATTATAAATTTTATTTTTATTACTGAATAAGGAAATAATTTAAATTAAGTTTATTAATTTATACTCATTTATTATCTTTTTTAAAAAGATATTTTAAAGATCGAAAAAATATGCATGTTTTTTGGAACCCTTTTGGATATATTTTGATTAATCAACTAAGGCTCTGTTTGGAATGATAGGAAATTTTGAAAAATGGTGAAAATTGAAAAATACTAAAAAATTCTAAAAGTTTTTCACTTTTTATCTCACTGCACAAATTACGAATCCATAACTTATCTCACTTTATCTCATTTTTTATCAATCCAAACACACATTAAATGTGCCTTAATATTTTTAAATTTGCTAAGATCAAATTCATTTCAAACGTTTGGAGAATATAAGCTTCATCACATAAACACATACCAACTTTGAACAAAAAAAATTAAAATTAGGTAATAGTATGAAGAAAAACATAAATTTATATTTGTACATGTCCATTTATTTTATTTTTCAAATTTAAGAATTCTAAAACTAAAACTTTCTATTCGTTTATCAACAAAATTTTCTAAAATATATGTAAATAAAAGATAAAAATATTTACCATAGATAAATACTTTTCTAACTATTATATATATATATATATATAATATTTCACTGATTGAGTTTGAAAGTATCAATTAATTTTTTTCATAATTTCAAAATTTTAACTTAAAAAATACACATTCCATAAAACTATTGATTCTTCATCAATATAGTAATATATTTGATGTTAAATTAACAACTCATTTAAAAGTATCTCTATTAAAATTGAATTAAATATTATTTATGTTTCACAATACAAAAATATTATGCAAAATTGCCAATTGATAGATGAATAAATATTAATTTATTAGGCAAAATTTATAAAGTTTATGTTTTAATCTAACTATGCGTGTAGTACAAATTAATCTTTTATTTCATATTTTAGACAATCTTAAATTTTGTCTATATTTTATTAAATTAATTAATAGCTTCATTGTATTTCACACGACAATTAAATGAAAAGAAAATGATTACTTACTTTTTTGAGTTAAATAGTATATTTAACTTTAAAATTATTTTTTCTATCTTACGGATGCCGTCAATGATTAAAAGCTCATGTGTGTTCTTTATTATTTTATTTATTTTATTTTAACCCAGATTATTTGAAAACATAATTTGAGCTTTTGACCATAATTAGTTCTATTCTCAAACTACTTCCCATCCTATATATATTTATATAAATAGAAAAAATATTGTAAAATCTATGCAATTTAGCTGGTATTTGGTTTGTTTTTCTATTTTCTGTTTTCATTTTATGTTTTAAAAATCTCAAAATAAAGAAACACAAAATGCTCTATTTTCATTATTTTGAAATTTTTCTTATTTTGGATTAAAAACACTTAAAACGATTTTTTGTCATTTTTCATTTTATGTGTAAGTCCATTTTCTATTTTCGAAAATAAATTTTGAAAACACAAGTAACCAAATACGTTTTGAGCTTTTTTTTTTTTTATTTTCAAAAGCGTAAAATAGAAAATGAGTTCAAAACAGAAAATAGAAAAACAAACCAAATGAGCCCTTAATTTTTAAATTTTTTTTTAAAATTTAAAATTTTAAAATAACACACGCCATTAAATGTCGCAACTTGATTGGTTAAAATTTAAATTGATATAACTTTTCTTTTATTATGTATCATATTGTCAAAATTTTGAATTAATTTGAATTGTTTTCATAAAAAGTCTAATTATATTAATTTTTGATGTTAATTTAAATATTTTTAACATCCATTACGTATGTGAAGCCATTAACTACAAAATTAAACTGACTTAATTAATTTGAATTGTTTCGTATTAAACTTGAATAATTTTTTTTTGGAGACTAATTTTAATTACTCATTGGGTGCCATAATTATGGTAAAAATTATTTTGTGACTCCCTCTGAAGTTGTAAATTTTACTAAAAAAACATAAAATATCTTTACAAAGTTCAACTTTTAATTATTATACAAATTATAATATGTTAACTTTTATTAATTGTTATAAATTTTTGCCACCTCAAGTGCATAAGCTTTTGCCCATTCTTACCTATGATTTTTGGTATCTATGTGTATAAACATAAATTAAAGAATTGATGACATGCGGTAATTGTTTTATGTTATAATAATATTAAAAGGTGTGTTTGGACTTAAAAAAAGTGAGGTAAAATAAAATAAATTATGAGTTTATAATTTGTATAGTAAAATAAAAAATATATTATTTTTAAAAATTTTTTACTATTTTTTATTATTTTTTAATTTTTTTTCCACCCTAAAGCAATCAAAGCTCGTCATGAAGGGACACCACTAAGGTCTTGTTTGGTTTACAAATAAATTTCAAAAAATTTTATAAATTTCTGTTAATTTTATATCACATCAATTTTATTTTCACTGTACGTATTATGAATTTTTAATTTATCTCAATTTATCTTATTCCAAACTCAACCAAGTAGCTGGGTAGATTCAGCCGGCACTTTTTCTTATCAAAGTATACATCATTTTCCACTTCAAATTTTCAATCCCAGAGAGAGAGACAGAGAGAGAGAGAACCATGGAAACCAGTTCATGTCTTCGTATCTCTGTAGTTCTCTTCATAGTCGTCTTTCTCATTGCTCGTTCATGGAACGCCCCTGGGTTCAAACCACAACTCCCCGGTTCCTCCAAACCATCTTCCACCCCATCGTGCGCCTTCAAGAATCGAAGAATCCGCAACAAGAACGTGCGTTCGGTGCGGAAGAGAAACTTGCCCGACCCGAACGACGTACTCTTCACCGTCGCGGACACCCCTCTCCACCCACTAGACCCACTCACCCTACAAGAAATCAACAGGATCCGATCCATCCTCTCTTCCTATCCACCCTTCACCTCTTCTTTCCCCACTATCCACTCTCTCTCCTTAGACGAACCAGATAAAAACCAGGTCTCGGTTTGGGAAAAACCCGACCCGCTTCCCCCTAGAAAAGCCTCTGTGATCGCTCTGTCGAATGGCCAGACCCACGTCCTCACCGTGGACTTGGATTCGGGCACCGTCACCAACCATGTCGTGAACCCGGGTTCGGGTTATCCGACGCTCACCGAGGAGGATATGGGGTCCGCATTAAGAGCGGTTTCGTCCAGCGAAGACTTCAACCGTTCGATCATCGCACGAGGGCTTGAATTCTCGGACTTGTCTTGCGGGACGGCTTCCACGGGCTGGTTCGGGCCAGACGAAGAAGGGAGGAGGGTGGTGAAGGTGCTCTGTTTTTCAAAACAAGGCACACCCAATTACTACATGAGGCCCATCGAGGGCCTCACCGTGATGGTCGACATTGACCGGCATGAGGTGGTCAAATTTTCCGACACCGGCAAGGGAATTCCCGTTCCGAGAGGAACGAACACCGATTACCGGTATCTGGAGGAAGACGAGGCCCGGGAGATGGACCCACTCAACCCGATATCCATGGAGCAACCCAAAGGCCCGAGCTTCAGGGTCGAAGACGGGCACGTGGTGAAATGGGCGAACTGGCTGTTCCACCTGAAGCCGGACCAACGAGCGGGGTTGATTATTTCTAGAGCCATGGTTCGAGACTCGGAGACCGGCGAGCTGAGGAGTGTGTTGAACAAAGCGTTTGTGTCGGAGTTGTTCGTGCCGTACATGGACGCGGACGAAGGTTGGTACTTCCGATCATACATGGATGCGGGTGAGTACGGGTTGGGGGCGACGGCAAAGCCGCTGGTCAAGCTGAACGACTGTCCTAGATACTCGTACTATATGGATGGTCTCTTTGTTTCCGCTGACGGGACGCCCTTTGTTAAGCCCGACATCATCTGCCTCTTCGAGCGCTACGCCGGCGATGTCGGATGGCGGCACTCGGAGATTCCCGTTACTGGTTTTCAGGTTGCAGAACTTCAAATTCCTATATATAATATTTATGAATTTTATTTTAATAAAATGCCAATGTAAACGCATCATTATTTTACAATCTTTTAAAATATAAAAAATAATAATTGTGGATGCGTGTCGTATTTTGAAATTACACATATCAAAATTAAACTTATTTTATATGATCGACAAAAAGTTTTGACAAAAATATATTTTTAAAATGACCGCAGTGTGAAAATCCGTTCATAGATTTAATGGTCAAGTTTTATTAAAGTTCCAGATGATGAATATAAAATACTACCACATTATTATTATTATGATAAAATAGCATGGCTCATACTATATATATATATATATATATAAGTAATGCCATATATAATTAACTTTTTTTAAATTTTAAATTATAAAAATATAATATAATTTTAAATTTAGCATTTTAAAACAAATATATACAACTCATTATAATGTAAATTTATTATATGATTTTATATAAATCTACTTTTTATTTTATTATATAAATTACGAATTCACACATTTTTTTCACTTTTTTTTATTTCATTTTTTGTTATTTTAAAATGTACTCTCTCTATGTATGTATACAAAAGTATTGCTAATTAACTTTTTAAAATTTTAAATTATAAAAATTTAATATAATTATAAATTTAGCATTTTAAAACAAATATACAACTCATTCTAATATAAATTTATTATAGTAATCCTAATACCAAATAATTTTTATTTATTATTTTTAAAATTTTTAACAGGATAACTTTTTTGAGTACATGTAAAAATTTAATTTTTATTATTTTTTATTTTTTTAACTAAATTTTAGCATGTGCCATTTTACAATAATTTTTATTTTATTTTATTTTTCAATAAATCGAAGGCCACCGTAAAAATATATCAACCGACTCCAGATGAGGCTGCTGGTCGTATCAACTAAAATCCGAATTTCCATTTTGTAATTCCCCATGCATGATGTAACTGAGAGCGCTAGCAGCGTCACCATTGGAATCTGCATTGCCTACCTTCACCAGACAAGCTTTGTCTCTGATAATCCGAATTCTGGGGCCTCGTAAGCACGAATAGGTACAAAATGTCATCGTTTCAAATTGGCTTACTTTTGCCACTGGTGACTTTGACACGAGACTGTTAGAATTTTATTAATTCAATAGTTTCTAAGTATTTATGTTTCTTTATTCTCTCTTTCTTTCTTTCCATACCCGTGTTAGAGGGCGTTTGACAGTTAAAAAAAAAAAAAAACTCAACTTTTGGTAATTTTGTGTGTTTTTTTGTATTTTTTTGTGTGTTTGGTTGAACAAAGTGTATTTTTTTAGTATTTTTTTTTTGTAACTTTTGGGTGTTTGGTAAATTTTTTACTGTAACAAATCAAAAAAGTGGTAACTTTTTATGTGTTTAGTATGTTTTTACTGTAGCAAATCAAAAAAGTGAAAAAATTTATGATTTTACCAAACACATCAAAAGTTACAAAATGTAACTTTTAGTATTTTTTTGTTAATTTTTGAGTTGCCAAACGGGCTCTAGTCTCTCGTTGTTTTAATTAATACAAATATATATTTTTTGAAATATACATCTATTTATATTTTTTTTAATTTTGTTTTGAAATATGAAAAAAAAAATTTTATACTCAAATCTAAGAGCTCGTTTAGAGTTACAAAAATTGAGATAAAATGTAATTTGTGTTACTTTTTCATGTTTGGAGTGTTAACTATAACTCATAAAAAATAGAGAAGAATAATTCTAACAGATTTGGGTGGATATTTTTTAACTTTTTTTGTTAGAATTTTTTCAAATTTATATAAATATTATTGAAAATTATTGAAATTTTACTGAGATTTGTAGACATATATAAATTTGCAAAGATTTACGTAGTTTGAGATGGGAAAAATTTTGTAGAAAATTAGAATTTTTAGAGTTTTTTTGAAGCTCCAAACGGACCCTTAATGCGTGTTTGGAGTATCAGATTTTTTTTAAAAATTTCTAACTTTTTCAATTTTATCTAACTTTCTCAATACTAAAAATCTCTAATTTTCTTCAATTTCTTTTTAATTTTCTTAATTTTTTTCCACTTTGTTAAATTTTTTGCAAAACACACTACATGCTCAACAATTTAAAATTTGATAATTTTTTTTCCCCTCAACAAAGCTTGGAGAGCATGGCCTTGGTTTAAAAGCTGATGTTAAGCTTTTGTCCATGTGCGTGGAGTGACTTGTTATAATAGGAAAACATTTGCACCCCGTCGGCCTGGTTCTGCTTGACAATTAATTAAGAACATTGATGATTTCGAAGTTGTTAATTGCAGAAGCAAGGCCGAAGGTGACACTTGTTGCCAGAATGGCAGCATCAGTTGGAAACTACGACTACACCTTCGATTGGGAATTCCAAACAGATGGTCTAATACAAGTTAAGGTACATCCATCGCTTTCTCCGACTACAAAGACTGTTGCAACCCCAATGTTTAGTTGAAATTGAAATATTTAGTCATTTCGGACCGGAGCATGAAATTAAAATGATCAATATTATCTAACCTATGAATCGTTTCGTGCATAAAAATAACTTGTGAGAATCTGGAAAGCTTTTCTTGAATGTAAACTACCTAGGAGTAAGATTTCTAATAACTCTAGTTGTCTCAGGTGGGGCTATCTGGAATGCTAATGGTGAAGGCGACTCAGTACGAGAACATGTATCAAATGCCTACCAACAATGACATGTCGGGTCCGTTTGTGTCCGAAAATGTAATTGGTGTGATCCATGATCACTTCGTCACGTACCACCTCGACATGGACATTGATGGGACTGATAATTCATTCGTGAAGGTGAATCTCGAGAAGGAAGAGACCTCCCCGGGCCAACCACCTAGGAAGAGCTATTTGAAAGCTAAGAGACACGTGGCTAAGACGGAGGACGATGCCCGGATCAAGCTTAAACTTTACGATCCATCCGAATTTCACGTCATTAATCCTGGGAAGAAGTCTAGGTTGGGAAACCCAACTGGGTACAAGGTTGTCCCCGGTGGCACTGCAGCGAGCTTGCTTGATCTTGATGATCCCCCACAACTAAGAGCTGCTTTTACCAACAATCAGGTTATAAGATTTGAAACTCTCATATTTGATGCTTCGGAGAATGCTAAGCACCCTTGCGAATGATACAGCTATGGGAATAGAATAATTTTAAAAAATGACTGTTTTTCAGAAATTTTGATCCCTTTATACATCTTGTTATGTTATTGTTTGTGCGGGTAAATTTTCATCTTATTTGCACCCTCTTGGCTCTTTCTCATCTATCCCTCTTCCCGTGTGAACCTGTATCTAAGAAATAGTGAAACAAAGTGGTCGGAGAAGTTTTTCACCAGAGACACAATGTTTAAGTAAGAAGCATATCATAATAATGATAATCTTATAGAGAGAGACCCTTACTTTATATATATCTTTAGTATTTATAGTTGTATAATGAGTGATATACATTATTTTTATTTCATTATAGTGGTGGTAGATATAATTAAATGCAAGTGATGATGTAAATATTAGGATTGCTGAATGAATGATCTTGAAGTGACATTTCTGTTTATATTTTTATGATTCTGTTCCCTAATATACTTGAGTGTAATTATCAAACTATTTAATCTCAATTTAACTAAAAATATAATCTTTGATTAGGGTAGGTTATTTTTTGTCCTCACACTGTTAAGTGCCTCCTAATAATTTCTTTTGTTTCTCATAAATGGCGGTATAGATTTGGGTTACTCGGTATAACCGGACAGAGCAGTGGGCAGGTGGGCTTCTGGTGTATCAAAGCAAAGGAGAAGACACTCTAGCTGTCTGGTCTCAAAGGTATGTTTGATCAGTATATAGCACTTCTGAAACCTCCATTAATGCTATAGTAAAAGTCTCCTTCTTGAGGAGAAAATCCTATATTTGTCTTCTAATTTTTGTTGCACGATCATACATATGCAACAGGAACCGTCCGATTGAGAACAAGGATATTGTGCTATGGTACACTCAGGGATTTCATCACATACCTTGCCAGGAGGACTTTCCAGTAATGCCAACAGTGTCGGCTAGCTTTGATCTGAAGCCTGTTAATTTCTTTGAAAGGAATCCTATCCTCAGGGCCGTGCCCAACTTTGAGAAGGATCTCCCTGTTTGCTGGCCTTCGATCTAGCTCGTGTATATTAATCGCCTCTCACCTACTTATATACATATATCTGTGCTGATGATCCAACGTCCATAATTAAGCTGCAGTGCTTATGTGATCAATAGTGTTTGTATGTTGTGACAGTTTGTTCTAATTGATCGATCACCAGCAGCGACGTAACTAGAAATTTTGTAAAAAGGGAGTTAATTTTTATAAATTTTAATATTTTTTTACTAATATAAAAAATATAATCATAAATCATGTATTTAAAAAATTAAGTAAATATATATATATATATATATATATATATATATATATATAATCTATTTACAATTTTTAAATTGACTAGATAAGAGTATTGATTGCTCAGCACAAGAATTAAGTCACATAATTTATTAATGACCCAGTTGAAGAATTAAATCTCAAATCAAATCTCATATTTTATTAAATTAATGACTTATAGTAAAAAAAAGTCAGGGATACATTTTTTTTTTTCCCCTCAAAAGTTTCTTTTTTTTTGGGTGGGGGTTGCTTTGGCCCCCTTTAGTGAAGCCATAGTTCCGTCCACGATCATTAGTGGTTTGCAAGGGTTACAATCTCAAAACATGGGTTGAGTGCTAATTAACTAGTTTTCAACATCATGCAGGTGAATCCAATTTCAAATTCATAAACACTAATCTGTGAATGTCCTCAACTGTGCGTTTGTTATGCTAAACCAAAAATTACGCTAATCAAAATGAAAGGAGTAACTCATACATACATATACATACATATATATATATATATATATATATATATGGAAGAAAACAGGGAGAATTACAAGCACAGCCACTTCTTTTAAGCTATATATCTACTTTCAGAGTTAATAAGATCAAATCAACTAATTTAATTTACTCAAATTGATTTGATTTGATCATAATTAATATTTTGATAGTATTAGTTTTGAGGTTTTTTTTTTTTAATCTTATCTAACCTATGTAGGTCTTGTTTGGCATAAAATAAATCTCTAACAACCCATCTACCTCTAATTTTTCCGTCATTATTAATTTAAAAAAATTTCAATATTTCGCTAAAAAAAATTAAAAAATCTAAAAGTAGGTTAACCGTATGTGTAATTTTTTTATACAATCATATTTTTCGTGTCGAAAGCTTTTAAACGAGTACCATTGTCGCTATTTTTTGTGAATTTTTTTGAATCCGTGAGAATGGATTTGGAAAATTATTCCCACGGTTTGTGATTTAAAAAAAATGACCCCAAATTAACCCCAAATCACATTTTATCTCAATTTATCTTATTTTTTCTTACTCTAAACGGGACTGTATTATCCTACAGCAGATTTAAGTTGTATTTATACTTATTTTATGGAGTATAAGGGAGTGTTTTGTTAAAAAAAAATATAATAAAATTATAAAAATTTAATGTAAGAGTGATATATGGTAAAATTTAATTAGAAAAAATTAATAGATTTTGATGAATTTTAGTAGCTTTTATTTTTTTTTGAGTATGCCGGACAGGGTCTAAATCATAGAATTAAGGTCATTATACGTAGATCATACTACATTATATTTTTTATTTTTCAATCATATTGTCTTGTTATGTCGATATAAAATCATTTAGAACTGACAATTTTACAATTATAAGTTGAGTACCAAATTATAGCTAGCGGTGACTATGTCACCATCAACAGCTAACACATATTACGCCATCGCTATCATCTTTTGCCTATAATCATGTAATTGTTATCGTTGCCACTTCCACTATTAAAAAAGTTTATCATTTTTAACAAAAAAAAAAAAAGGGGGAAAAAGAAAGAAATGCCCCACGTTGGCCCATTCTTGTTTTTGGTTACCTAATCTAATTTTTTTAAGAGGCTCGATCGATCTATTATTCAGATGGTTGGCTACAAAGGTTCCGGTCCAGTTCAATTCATGGCCAAAATTGGTCATTTATCATTTAACCATTTAGCTTATTGTTGTTAAACGTACAGTTCAATTTACATTTTAAACTTAAATATGGTATTTAGTTTATTTTTTTCTTTTTTATTTTTATTTTATGTGTTAAAAATTTCAAAACAAGAAAATAAAAAATGTTCTATTTTTCTTATTTTTGAAATTTTCTATTTTTTTATTAAAAATCTTAAAACGACTTTTTATCATTTTCTATTTCTCATGTAAACTCATTTTTTATTTTTTAAAATAAATTTAAAAATATAAATAATCAAATGAGTTTTAAATTATTTTTTTTATTTTTAAAAGTATAAAATGAATTAAAATAAAAAATAAAAAATAAATCAAATAACATCAAAATGTTCAAGTTTCCTATCCTTGGAGCTTGACGGTGGATATTAGCACATGTAAGATAGGGTATTCAGCCGCTTAAGGGACGTCTGGAGTAAAAAAATCCAAAAGGTGAGATTGATGTGAAATACAAATGTTAAGTGATAAAATTTAATTGAAAAAATTTAAAAATTTTTAAAATTTTTTAAAAATTTTTTAATTTGTTTTTTGGATTCCAAATGATCCGCGATCAATATACGTTTACCGGGGGATGCGCTTTTGTCAGGGATCCAACTTAAATAAACAAGAATATCTTTACGTGCACTAAAACCCAGAAAAGAGTATAATAACAATAATAAAAGACAAAAATAACATGGATGCTTGCGCGGAAATGCAACTAGGTAATTTAAGATCTACATCTCAAACAGTACTACACGTACTCGAATCACAAGAGAAACTTTTTATATGCCTTTGAAAATAACAAGACAGCCATTCACGGGCGGAGCTACGTTGGGGTAAGGAGGGCAAGTGACTCTTCTTTTTTTAGATAAAATTATTAAAATATTTTTTTTATTATTTTAATTTTATTTAATAATTAAATTAATTAAAAATTAAAATATTTTGATTTTATTAAAAATTTAAAGTTAATTCAAATTTTTTTAACAAGAAGTTTAAAAGAATCAAATTTAGTATTTTTATGAAATAAGTGTATCTTTTAATACATTATTGCATATTTTTGTTTATACTATCAGCAAATTTAGCATATAACGTAATAAATTCTATAGATAATAAAATTTAATAATAATTATATTTTTTGTAGTAAGGGATATCTCTAATAAACTTTAGGTGCTTGAACCATTAACTGTGAGAAATATATTCACTAGTTAATACTCAAGAATAATTTATTTTCTCTCTAAAAATAATATCGCTTTTCTCCTACTCTTAATTAAAAAATAAGTCGATTGTTATTTTTTTTGGGTGTTCGATGCCCCCTTCGCACCCGATGCTCCCCTACGTAAAAATTCTGGCTCCGCCCTTGCAGCTATTGATTAGTGGAGAATGCTTATAGCATTGGAGGCACAGTAGAGAATCTTTGATAAGTGGAGTAAAAGTTTGTTTATTACTGGTTGATTTGGAGAAAAATAAGATTGGTCCCCTAAAATTACTTTTTTAAAAGATAATTATAATAATATAATCAAAATTTAAGGTTAATTTTACAAAAATCAAACTTATCTTAACTTTAAGATAATGGAATGCCTCGTTAAAAATGAATTGTGAGGGAGGAATGTTAAGACATGTTTGGTAATGTTTATATTTATTATTTTTTTTGTTTATATTTATAAATTTTTAAAAATTGACGATGAAAATATATTTAGTAAATTTATTTTGATTTTTTTATTTTTAAAAAATAAAAACTTAAATAGATGGATGATAACAGCAAAAGTATATTTTTACTCTCTTTTTGTTTGTTTGTTTTTTGTTTTTTTCCCTACAATAGTATGAAGGGTGAAGTCGTAAATTCCAAAGCATTAGTGATGTTGTTTTGGGATAGTCATCCTCATGCACTGGGATATCATATCATAAACTATATAAATTTAATTAATGACTTAATATTTAATATTTAAATACTAAAGGAAATAAAAAGTTAATTTGCCAATGAGAAAAACATATTCATCGTTTAATTCAGTTAAAAAAATATCAAAATACTTCTAATAATAGTAAAATTTTCAATTATAGATTTACTAAAAATAAATTGAAAAAGACAAAACAGGACACCAAAAAAAAAAAAAAAAATGAAACAAGAGTCGGTCCTAAATATATATTTATATATAATCAAGAAATGAGAAGGTACTCGTGTTTGGTCATCCATCTTAATATAGAAGTTAAAAAGAAAAAAAAATGTGCACTAAATGTCTATAAATTTTGAGTTAATAAAAAAATTTTTTTTAAAGCTACTTATTTGAAATTATTATTGTTACACTATATTAAACAAAGTTAACAACTTAACATTTAATACAAAAATAACATTTAATATTTATTAAACCCTGAAAAAATTAATTAAAAAATACGCATTATTTAATTTGACTGGAAAATTGCCAAAACCTTTCCAAGCCACGTTTGACAACCTTGTCTCCATTCTTTATCCTTAGGCAAAGCTGTGTCATCGTTTAAGTGCTAAATATTTCCACCACGTTGTAGGACTAGTGGGCTAGTTGCGTGGAGTCATATCCTGTAGATTTCATTTAGAATAGATTTCATTTAGAATGACAAAAAATTTTAAAAAATAATAAAAAATATTAATAAATTTTAAAAATTATTTACTTTTTATTTTAATGTATAAATTATAAACTTATAACTTATCTCACTTTATCTTATTTTATTATATTTTTTGTCACTCCAAATGAACCGATAATTTTATAAATTATTTTAATAATTATATATATATATATATATATATATATAAATTAAATAATTACGTCGTAGTCCATTATTCCAACATAATAGTTTATATTAAAATTTTGCAACTATTATCTTGATTATTTAATGAAATATATGATATATATCAACCATTCGTATTATGTTACAAAATACGCAAATAATATTATTTATTTTTTTAATCTATACATTTTTCCTAATTCTATATTGTATTTTATATTTACGAAATTATAATTGTTTATATATATTTATACTATTTTTTATGCTACTTTGATGGTGTGATGTATTGAAATGGAATCTCCAGACTTGCCTTTCTTTGTGACCGATTAAGGGTATGTTGAAATAGAAATCTTCATTTCTGTTCGAAATGGAGAAGATTTCCTCCTTTTTATGTTACGCCTCCTCCAACAGACAATAAAAAGAGCCACCAAATTTGGCAGTTTTTTTGTTTTTTTTTTGAAAAGTATTTGTTAAAAAGGTAAAGTTATACAAATAAAATATTCAATTTGAAATTATTATTATAATTGTAAACCCGTCATTTTAAATAAATTGATTCATATGAAAAAAGAAATTTTTATTATAAAAATGTTATTATTATTATTACCGTGTTGAGTTTATAAAAAATATTATAAATATGCTTGACATATAGTACTGGAGATATAAAATGAACTTTTGAGATTCGCTCAAGTTTAACTCAAAAAATAAACAAGTCAACTTTAAATCATGATTTTAGGGACACCATATTACTGAACATTATATTATATCATATTATTAAATAGAATAATTTTTTTTTAATTCGTTGCTATTCTTTTTTCAATTATTCTTTCCACTGAAACCAAACGTAGCCTTGGTAAGGTGACCACATATGCCCAGCGTCCCTCCAAATATTAAGATAATTTAACATTTTCTAAAAGAATTTATTAACAATTTTTTTGGGGGCAAAATAAAGAAAAATATAACAATAATTTTTAAAGTCATTCACTTTACCCTTAAAAATTTTGGTATGTTTGATGGGTAAAAAATTGATTAAAAAATATAATAAAAATAAAAAAATGTGAGGTAAAAATAGTATATAAAAAAATTTAATTAAAAAATATAAAAATTAATTAAAATTACTAAATTTTGGTATCTAAACGGAGCCTACATCTCCATCCTTTCAAATAAAATATCTGGCGAAGTGTCTGCAGATTCCATTCATCTGTCTATCTATTTAATGAGAGTCACTGAAAGGAGAGAGAAGAGAGAAGTGAGAAAGAGAGGAGAGGGATTCGGTGATGGAAAGAAAGAACTTCCTACGCTTCTTGTTCCTCATCTTAAGCGTTGCTCTTCTCCTCCTCGTTACGTTGCTCAACCTCCCCTATGCGCCGTCCAACAAGCCGGAGCTACTGGACTGTGCCACCTACTCCCCTTGGTGCACCTCCAAGAATCGCTTCCAGTTTAAGAAACCCTACCTCTTCAAGACCCACCCCAACCCCACGACCCACCGCGCCCACTCCGCCGACGTCCCCCATCATCCACTCGACCCTCTCACCGTCAAAGAGTTCAACAAGGTCCGCTCCATCCTCTCCTCCCATGCGCTCTTCAAATCCTCACGCTACGCGCTCCACTCCGTAGCTCTCGAAGAGCCAGAAAAGCCCATCGTCGTCACGTGGCGAAAGGGCGACCCTCTTCCACCCAGAAAAGCCTCCGTCGTCGCACGTGTCAACGGCGTCTCGTACGTGCTAACCGTGAACATCGACACTAGTGAAGTGACCCGACATGAGACGGGGCCATTCTCGGGCTACCCGACGATGACCATAGAGGACATGAGCTCGGCACCGTGGGCACCACTTGCGAACGCTGATTTCAACCGTACGATCATCGCCCGGGGGATTGATCTGAAGGACCTCGCGTGTTTGCCGATTTCAACAGGGTGGTTCGGGAAGAGCGAGGAGAACCGGAGGTTGATTAAGGTACAGTGCTACTCCATGGAGGGCACTGCTAACTT
The DNA here is from genome assembly GCA_019916065.1 of Vitellaria paradoxa. Classification (NCBI taxonomy): domain Eukaryota; kingdom Viridiplantae; phylum Streptophyta; class Magnoliopsida; order Ericales; family Sapotaceae; genus Vitellaria; species Vitellaria paradoxa. The sequence continues at coordinate 5,488,862 of CM034235.1, forward strand.
CTACATGAGGCCCATCGAAGGGCTCACAGTTCTTCTTGATATGGACACTAAGGAAGTGGTGAAGATCACTGATAAAGGGAGGAACATACCAATCCCGAAGGCCGCCAACACAGACTATCGCTTCTCCACTCTGAATACCCAACAACAAATGAAGCTAGTGAACCCGATATCCATTGAGCAACCCAAGGGTCCGAGTTTTGCGGTAGAGGACGAGCACCAGGTGAAGTGGGCCAACTGGGAGTTCCACTTGAAACCCGACCCGAGGGCTGGCGTCATCATCTCCCGGGCCATGGTTCGGGACCCGGAAACGGGCGACCTGAGAAACGTGATGTACAAGGGCTTTACATCGGAGTTGTTTGTTCCCTACATGGACCCAACCGATGCATGGTACTTCAAGACGTATATGGATGCTGGCGAATACGGGTTCGGGCTTCAGTCCATGCCGCTTGACCCGCTTAACGATTGCCCAAGGAATGCCTATTACATGGATGGTGTGTTTCCGGCTGCTGATGGAACCCCTTACGTCCGATCCAACATGATTTGCATATTCGAGAGCTATGCGGGTGATATCGGGTGGCGGCACTCCGAGAGTCCGATAACAGGCATGGAGGTAAGTAAAAAAAAAAAAAGGGAGAATTTTTTTTTTTAAGCTTTTTGTTCGTTTCATATAACCTTTTTTTTTTAATCAAAATTTAAATTTTTTTGTAAGTGTTAATTTTTAGGCGTGACAACAGTGTTAGCAAAAAAAAAAAATAAATAAATAAAAAAAATTCACAACCATTGAGTAAAAGTTAAAAAAATAAAAAAAATAAATTTTTATTATTTTTTATTCAAATGAACGTTAATTTTTTTATTTTTTTAATAATGTGATTAGCTCAATTAAAAGTTACAATTAAAGAAAAAAATTAAATTTTAGTAAAAGAATCATATAATTTTTTAATAAAAAATTGTGAATGAATATGATTGCTTTCTAAAATTATTATTAAACGGCAATAATTTCTCTTAAGTCCCGTTTGGTAACGTTTTTGTTTTCTATTTTTCTGTTTTCGTTTTTAAAATTTTGTAAATTGGTAACAAAAACATGTTTGTTAAATCTGTTTCCTTTTTTTTGTTTAAAAAAAAAATGAAAACGGAAACAGAAAAATGAAAACAGGAAAAAGGTATTTTCACTTTGGTTTTCTTTTTTATTGCTAATAATTTGTCAATTTTAAAACTTTGTCTATTTTTGTTACATTACAGAAAAATAAATTATTTTATTTAAATATTTTATTAAAATAAGTTATTTTAATAAATATTATAATTAAATTCAAAAATTAAATTAATTATATAAATTACTATAAATTATTTTTAATAAACAATAAAACTAATTTAATTTAATTTAATTTAATTTAATTTAATTATTAATTATTGCTAAATTATTTGAAATAATTATCATAATTAATTAATTTAATTTAATAATTAATAATTAATTTATATAAAATAATTAATAATAAATAATTAAATTACATTAATTTTTAATTTAATTTAATAATAATTATTAAATTATTTTAAATAAATATCATAATTAAATTAAATTATTTATGATTTAATTAATTTAACTTATATAAAATATATTTTATTAAATTATTTTAATAAATAATTAAATGAATTTAATTAATTTAAAAATAAATAATTTAATTTAATAATTAATCTAATTTAATTATTTATTCAATATGAAATATATTTTATTAAATTATTTTAATAAATAATATAATTTAATATATTTTATATTTATTGATTAAATGATTTTAATAAATAATTTATTGTATTAATTTAATTAATTATATTAATTAAATTAAATTAATATAAAATATATTTTATTAAGTTCTATTAATTTTTTAAAACTAATAAAATTAAATATTTTTTAAAATAAAAAATTAATAATTTAAACAAATTTGTATTTTCAAACATAATTTCAATTTTTATTTTAGAAAAAATAAACAGTAATAAAAAACGACAATAGAAAAATAATAACAAAAAAATGACAGTATTCTCAAACTGGCCTTAGTAAAAAGGTTTGCATTTAGAAAAGTATTGAAGTCCTGATTTATGCTCCAACTGGCTGGCACTTATTGGACTTTTCTTTATCACCGATCCTAAAGTTCAACTTTAGGACAAAAGAGTCAAGTTGGTTGATAATTACGCTTTCTGTGTTTGTTTGGACATGGTTGGCAGATTAAAGAGGCAAGGCCGAAAGTTACGTTGGTGGTGAGAATGGCAGCGTCGGTCGCCAACTACGATTACATCGTTGATTGGGAGTTCCAAACAGATGGACTAATCAGAGTCAAGGTTACTGCTTACATTTGTCCTTTTTATTTATTTTGTTTTTTTTTTTTGGGGCACTATTTTAACTTCAGTTATATATATATATATATATAGTTTAAAAGGCTTAAACATCTATAGTTTATGGTTGGTGTTAATTTACGAAATCCATAAGGAATCGGATTAGTTTTCCATCAAATCGATTTGTTTGGAAAAATAAGACATGAGACTTTTCTACTCTGGAAACAATAGTCCACTGGTGGGACTTATGGTGGGATGATAGTGAAATTGAAGGGGGAGGATTGATTTACGAAATCTCAGAGGAATCAGGGTCGGATAAGTTTTCCATCAAATGGGTTGGGTTGGAAATGTAGGACATGAGACTTTTCTCCTTTGGGGACAATAATCACTGGATGGACTTATGGTAGGATGGTAGTGATTTTTTTTTTTTTTTTTTGTAGGGTGTTGTTAATTTATGAAATCCCGGAGGAATCAGGGTCGGATAAATTTTCTACCGAATCGGTTTGTTTAGAAAAATGGGACATGATAGTACTTTTTTCCTCTGGGTAGGATGATAGTGAAATTGGGGGTGTGGGGTGGGCGGCGTATTTAATTTACCAAATCCCAGAGGAGTCAAGAGTTGGATAAGTTTTCCATCAAATCGGTTTGTTTGTATGGGGAACAATGGTCTCAACTAATTCCCCCCCCCCCTCCCCCCAAAAAAAGTCTCAACTATAAGAACTTACTTTACTCACAAATGCCACTAGTTCGAGTTTTTTTAAGACAATTAGAGGGTTTATTTGGTTATTAACTTAAAATACCAAAGAATTAGTCGAGTCACGCACAAGTAAAGCCGTGGCAACCTTAGGCAAATGAAGTGGTCATCTAGAGTCCCGCAAAGAGATAAGGCCCCCATTTTTAAAAATTTTTAGTATTAATAAAGGTTAAGTAATATTTAAACCAATCAAATTTTTATTAATATATTAATTATTATTTTTTAATTTTATTTAAAATTCTACTTTGACTTTTTAACATCTTATAACCTTCACAATTATCTTATCAAATGTATTATTATCTTATTAATATTTTTATCTGTTTGACACCTTTTTATCCAACACCACATCTATCTTCATAAATGTATTATTATTATCTTACGAAGTGTTAGGCCTCCCTAAAAAGTTTCATCTAAGGCCTCAAAACTCCTAAACACAGCCCTGTGCACAAGTTGATCCGGGCATCTAGAGTTAAATTAAAAAAAAAAAAAAACGGCTGGGAAGAATGGTCACTGGATGGACGTATGGTCGGATGATGGTTCTTTTTTTTTTGGTTGGGGGGGAGGGTTGAGGGATTCATTCAGACTGAAATTAATTTGTGAGGGAGTTTTACGCGTACAATAACAAAAAAAAAGTAGACTTATTTGTTGAATAATGTACTAATATTATTCCTAAAGTAAATTCTTCTCAAGCCCATAAAAAAAGATGAGATCACTCATTTAATTTGTAAGAAAATTTGCATGCACTGAAAAAAAGATGAGGAGGATATCTCCACCACAGCGCCATAAAAATTTTACCTCAAAGAATTACCAGAAAAATTTGAAGAAATCCATAAAAAAAAGGTTTGCAAATATATATATATATATATGTGCAGAAACTTTTAGACTTATTATTATAATGTGTGAATACTGGAGCGGTTACAATTTGATTATTTGATGTTATGTCTAACTTTTATGAATACTAAAATATTCTTTCATCTCAATAAATTATGTTTCAATTAACATTAATTTTTAAAGATACAATTACAATAGTAAAATAACTACTTAAAATTTTATCTACTAACCACTACTTTTTGCTTTTTAACTTCTCTCATTTCTAACTGCTTCAAATTCTTACGTCAATATGGTCATTCACTTTTAAATAAAAATATTTAGTGACTTACACTTCAATTATAAAACTGTTATCGCCATGTTATTTTATTAATTTTTTTTTTAATTCGTCTGGTAAAAATAACATTTTTAACTAAATTTTAGTGGTCTACCGGGCTATAATCAATGGCAGGTTGGATTGAGTGGTATTCTAATGGTGAAAGGCTCTCCTTATGTTAATATGAACCAAGTGAACGAACAAGAAAACCTCTACGGCACCCTCTTGTCTGAGAATGTGATCGGAGTTATCCATGATCACTACATCACATTCCATCTAGACATGGATGTAGACGGGTCGGATAATTCGTTTGTGAAGGTGAACATCAAGAAGGAACAGACTAATCCTGGAGAGTCACCCAGGAGGAGCTACTTGAAAGCTGTGAGGAACGTGGCCCAAACAGAGAAGGATGCACAAGTTAAGCTCAAGCTCTATGACCCATCCGAATTCCATGTGATCAACCCGGCTAAGAAGACTCGGGTCGGGAACCCAGTCGGGTACAAGTTGGTTCCCAGCGGCACGGCTGCAAGCTTGCTTGATCTCGAAGATCCTCCTCAGAAGCGAGGTGCATTCACAAACAACCAAATATGGGTCACTCCCTATAACAAGACCGAGCAATGGGCTGGTGGCTTGTTTGTGTACCAAAGTCAGGGTGAGGACACTCTCGCAGTCTGGTCCGAAAGGTAAGGGCTTTTGAAGAGCAAGTTGTTTCCATTTCTATTTACTTCATGCATAAATTAATTTTTGTAGTCTTACACTTTTTATTGAATTTTATTTTGGTTAGTAATTGTGTGCAAAGTCCAACATGCTTTGATACAAAAATTATACTTTTTGTGTAGTCGGTTTTTAAGGTCGAATTAGATTAATGGGTTCTTTAATGTGGTATTAGAACCGAGTTTTGATTAGGTTGTTGCGTTTAGTTTATTTCGACTAGTTTTAGCTCACATCACTCCAAGCTTTGCGTGAAGGAGCTGTGAACGAAGTCATTAGCTTATCTTTATATCGCATAATCATGCTTCACCTCACTTCATACTTTGAGTTAGGGAAATGTGAATAAAATCTCACATTGCCCTGGTAGGAATATTGTGCATTCTAGATAAGATTCTAAACAACTCTTATTTTGCGAGTTGATTTTCAAGATTAAATTAGATCTGTCAGTTATTCAACAATAACAATTAACTTGTTTCATGTAGAATCAAGTTTTAATACAGTCATTCTATCAAACTTTTTGACATAAAATGACACATCCATTATTATAATCTCACAAACTTAGAACATGTATTTTTTATCTCTATTATTTAACCATTGTTGGTGATTCATAAATTGGTACTTGACAATAACTGCATTGGTTGTTAGGGTTGAATATAAAGGAATATCACTTATTGGCTCTTGGAATTGAAATTAGGTGAACTAAAGTTAGATTAAGTTTAAAAAGTTTTAGTGTAGTTAATTTACTCATAATTCATTTTTCATAAATAACACATGGTATGGGTTGATTTTATTTATTTATTTATTTATTTTTTCTGTGCAGGGATCGGCCAATTGAGAACAAGGACATTGTGGTATGGCACACGTTAGGTTTCCATCATGTACCTTGTCAAGAGGACTTCCCCATCATGCCTACTGTGTCTTCGAGCTTTGATCTAAAACCCGTCAATTTCTTCGAGAGCAATCCTATTCTGAGGATCCCTCCTAATTTTGAGGAAGATCTGCCAACTTGCACGGCTGCTGCTTCAGCCTGAGAACTGATCGCAGCCTTTTTGTTGAAGGATATATGTATATATGTGCATATATTTATATATTAGCACGCTGGTACTTAAATTAGTCTCAACATTTTCATAAATAAATGCGAGTAATTGAGAACAACACTTGAAACTTTTCTCTGACTGGCGTATTTGATGGATGTGTGCCAAAAGTGTATGCGTTTTGGTTTGATTTGTGCGTGTTAAGAAATTTCAACCATACATATGATCTGGCCAATATCATATCAGATTGGTAATTTGAAAATTTCAAACCCACACAATCACACACACAGTGAAAGTAATCACATAAGAGAATAATAAGAAAATCCTATCACAGGGAGAAAAATTTTTATTTACGATCCCACTATCAACAGGTTACAAGATTCTATTCAGACTCTCTACGAATCACTCGCACGAATTCTTTCGTCCCTCTTGTTCGAATCACTCGATTAACCCTACAAGCAGGCTTTTTGCCTCACACAGAAAGTGAAAAGAGAATACAAGAAGAATTTAGAGAAAGAACATGAAAGCTCTCAATAATTAAAGACTATTTCTCTAGGTCCCTGTAATATGTTCTCCATATCCTTTATTGACAGAGTTGGTTTCTCATATATAGGGTTACACGAGATTGCCTTAGTTTGGCAAAATAAGAAATTAAATTCGAACAAAATATTCATAGCTCGATCTCTCGCGCTCCCATCCTCCAGCCTGCGATCTGTACTGAAATTTTTATGCTTTAGGAAATAATACTGGCGCAGCCTCGCTCTTCCATCCTCCTGCTTGTGGACCTTACTGGAATTTTTGGGACACCTTGGCGCATCCATGTGCTCCCCGCGTCGTGCCTGCGAGATACAATGGAATTTCATCCACGTTCCAGAAAGCTGTGTCCGAATCCCATTAAGTTTTATAATCATTCACACCAATAATAATTCTTCAAAATCTTAGTCAACTTGATTCATTTTATCTCCTTAATTGTTCAGAATTCTTCAAATCTTCAATTTGTATCACTTTAGGAAACTTTAATAGCATTCCTAATTTAACTAAGATTTTGATTGGATTTGTCACAAGACTTTACAATCTCTCCCTTGGTAATTCCATATCAAAACTTAAGTTAAATTTTAAAATCTACTCAATTCTGCACGTACTGAACACACATATCAAGGCACCATGTGGAATAATGATATAGAAATGATCAATGACATCATCACCAAACTCACACACTGAGCACAAAATATATAATATATCATACCATAGCTGAAACAAGTTCACATATCACATACATAACCTGAATTGATTCCCTCTTTTTGATATAGAAATGACAAGCACACAAAATTAAGGAGGAGGACCACATATAAAGTCTAGTACAACTATAAAGTCGAATGAACATGAGACGAAATAGGAATAAGGCAAGATCAAACCGAAGACCCATCAGTATGGCATACATGACACGACCTCTTCTAAGTGTGACATCAGAATAATGTGAGGTAGGATCTCCTGTGTCCTGCCTACGAGGCTCTCGGAAAAATATGTGTAAGTGCAGATTTGGACACAGATAATCAAAATAAAAAAAACAGTAGAAGAATTCATTAAAAAATGTTAAAAAAACTTTAAAGCTACTATACCAATGCATGTATATCAATCTCTCACCCTTCATAAACTCAAAGATTCACATTTTGATTTTTCAAGAAAATCTTCAATTCTGTGTCAGGAGGTGAAATAAGTCATAAAATTGGACAAATACTTGTGCACGTGTGAGGTTTTGAGTGTAATACACATATAGGCTCCCCTTCAAACAAATGATAGATTCAAAAAGTTAAATTTGATGTACCAAATGAATTGAGAGCCAATCTTCCTCCTTTTTTTTTAAACACTTGGCGGCTTTTACACACTTATGGGTAGGTATCTATTCCCTTAACAATCAACGAGTCATTAAGGGGCTTCTCACTGGTCCCACCGGTAGCCCTTTCCAAGTTTTTTTTTTTTTTTTATCTCATGCATAACTTTGATATACACATATCAGGCTCCTCATCATTTTTTAAACACATCAAACAATAACCCTTAATTCATAAAAAAGAAGAGAAAGGGTTATATGCATGTACAATCAAGTGTCATAGGAAGTACTCCAAAATTATGACAAAACTCACCAAAACACTTCGTATCAATTTACAAGGAATGCAAAAATTATGAACTCATTGAAATTGATGAATTTGGAAGATTTAATGTACAGGTAACAGTATAGAAGTCATAAAATATTTTCAACTAAATCAATGAACTTCTAACTTATCTTTTAGATTTCAATGATGTGCACAAATGCCTACAGATTTTCTTAGAGATTCAAAGCGTAGGGCATTTTGTGAAACAAAACAATTTAAATTTGACTTTCTAATCCAAATAGCTCTAGTTTTAAGACCAGTTGTCTTAATAGGTTTTTCCTCACGTTTTTGACTTTTATGAAAATTCTTATTCTCAACAAATTTAAAATTTTTACCTTTTTGAAATGTTAGACTGTTTTGTTTTTGAAAAGGGCGTGAATTTTTGTAAAAGTCTTCTGAGAATTTTGAAAACACTTGAAAAAATTTTAACATAGTTTAAAGGAAAACCATAGAGTTTGTGACAGTTTGGGCGTATATGACCTTTGATTCCACAATGGTGACAAACAGGTACAAGGGATTGGGGTCTAGCAAAATACGTACCTTTCACTATGTAAGGAGGATGCTGATGGCATTTATTATTTTCAAAACTCTTCTTTGGTGGTACAGCAGGCTTTAGGAAGGTCTTGGGATTGGCTGTAGGTTTTGAAACAACCTTTGCTACTACTGAAGGTGCTGATGATGATGAAACAATTTTACTTTTCTCTCCGGTGTAGCCTAAGCCTGCTTTGTCTCCATGTGTTCGTTGTTGGCTCTAAATTTCTTCAAGCTTTTGAGAACTGGAGTTCATTCCTTCAATTATCTTCTCATCACTCTTGATCTTTTGTTTCAGCTTACTGATCTCATCCTGAAGTTCTCCAACAACTTTCTCCAATTCATCAATCTTTTTATTCTTTTCTTCAAGTTTTTCTTTGAACTTTTCTGCACTATGAGACTGAGAAGTTTTGTCAGATTCCAAAATAGATATTTTGCCCGTGAGCTTTTCATTCTCTGTCTTCAAGGAATCTTGTTCACTTCGGAGTTTACAGTTGCGGCTATGTTGGGCTTGTCTTTGTTTCTTCACCTTACTGTATTCGACAATTAGAGCATCATAGGTCACTTGCAGATCATTGTTGAATTCATCCTTAGAGTCATCATCTTCATGATTTGATATATCGGTGTCGCTTTGAGATGTAGATGATGTTCCTGCAGACGAAGAGTGAGACGCCATAAAAGCAACAAAATTACCTTCATCGTCTGAGGATGCTGATGAAGATGATTCATCTGAACTAGAGTCATCATCTAATGTAGCGTTCATGACTTTGACTTGCTTCTTTTTCATCTTTTTGTTTGCACAGTCTTGAGCAAAGTGTCCATATCCGTGACACTCAAAACATTTGATCTCGTTCTTCTTGTTTTCTTCCCCAGATTCAATCTTCTTGATCTTCTTTCATTTTTCTTGAGATTGTGACTCATTCTTGTTATTCTTATTAAATAAACCCTTTTTTCCTCATATATCTCACGAATCGTTTAGCCACAAGTGCCATTTCTTTATCCGACTCTTCTTCATCACTTTCTTCTTCCACTATCTTTAAAGCGATACCTTTTGACGCTTTGCAAGGTTTCACCATATTTGCTTCAAACATTTGCAAGGATCCCACAAGGTCTTCTATTTTCATAGAGTTCACATCTCTGACTTCTTTTATTACTGTGACTTTAGAATCAAATACTCGTGGAAGAGAACGTAAAATTTTACGTATCACTTTGTATTCTGGAATTGGTTCTCCAAGGTTGTGGTAGGAATTAACAATGTGACTGAGCTGGACATAAAAATCGTCAAACCTTTCGTCTTCATTCATCCTTAGTCCCTCAAACTTAGAAGTGAGTTTTTGAAGCTTGCTGGTTTTAACTTGTTCGTTCCCTTCATGTGTACTTTGCAGAATTAACCACGCTTTTCGGGCGCTCGTACAACTTGACATGCGACATAATTCATTAGGGCAGACTGCAGAAAATATGGCACTCAAGGCTTTGAAGTTCCATTCTGAACTCTGTTGCTCAGTTTTAGTCCACGTCTGAATTGACTTTTGTTCGATTCTTCCGTCAACTTCATGGGTCGGTTCTTCCCATCCTTTAACTATTGACATCTAGACTTTGTAATTAATTCCCAAAAGAAAAGCTTGCATTCGTACTTTTCAGTATGAATAGTTTGAGCCGTCAAACCAAGGGGGTCTAGTGCTTGAACCTCCTTCACGTGGTGGATCCATTGGTTTGGACGAAGATCTTCACTTAAGAACTTAGAGTGACCTGCTCTGATACCAATTGAAAATTCTAAACCCACACAATTACACACACAGTGAAAGTAATCACACAAGAGAATAATGAGGAAACCCTATCACAGGGAGAAAAATCTCTATTTACAATCCCATTATCAACGGGTTACAAGACTCTATTCAGGCTCTCTATGAATCACTCGCACGAATCCTTTCGTCCCTCTTGTTCGAATCACTCGATAAACCCTACAAGCAAGCTTTTTGCCTCACACAGAAAGTGAAAAGAGAATACAAGAAGAATTTAGAGAAAGAACATGAAAGCTCTCAATAATTAAAGACTCTTTCTCTATGTCCCTATAATATGTTTTCCATACCCTTTATTGACAGAGTTGGTTTCACATATATAGGGTTACACAAGGTTGCACTAGTTTGGCAAAATAGGAAATTAAATCCAAACAAAATATTCATAGCTCGATCCCTCGCGCTCCCATCCTCCAGCCTGCGACCAGTACTAGAATTTTTATGCTTTATGAAACAATACTGGCGCAGCCTCGCTCTTCTATCCTCCTACCTGCGGACCTCACTGGAATTTCTGGGACACCTTGGCGCACCCGCACGCTCCCTGCGGGCTGCCTGCGTGCTTGGAGCACACCCGTGCGCTCTCCGCGCCGTGCCTGCGAGGTACAATGGAATTTCATCCACGTTCCAGAAAGTTGCGTCCGAATCCCATTAGTTTTTGTAATCCTCCACACCAATTATAATTCTTCAAAATCTTGGTCAACTTGATTCATTTTATCTTCTTAATTGTTCAGAATTCTTCAAATCTTCAATTTGTATCACTTTAGGAAACTTTAATAGCATTCTTAATTTAACTAAGATTTTGATTGGATTTGCCACAAGACTTTACATAATTCAAGAGTAACAAAGCACATAAAAAGATCGCTTAGTAAATTATAGTTTTTTAATTTATATTTTAAATCAGTTAAAATTTATTAAAATTTCTAACATTTCTCATTTCTTAACGTGTGGTCCCAATTTTTAGAATTCTTCTATTTTTTTTATTACTTGATACAATTTTATTTTAAACCATGAAATCGAAATGGAATTCAATTTCCAAATAAAATGAGGATCTTTATTTATAATGATTCCAAAAACGATGGCGATTGGCAGTTAGGTTGTCTCTTTCCTTTGTTGCTGACTTGTTCCTTTTCTTTGTTGCTGATTCCAAAATGAGGATCTTTATTAATGATTCCAAAATCGTTGATGATTTGTCTCTTTTCTCTGTTGCTGACTCGCTTCTTTTTCTTTCTTGTTTCTTTTCTTAATTTGTTGCTGATTCCAAAATAAAATTTAAATGGAATCACAAGTTATTAGTCTAATTTTTTTTAATTATTAAAAGAACATTTATCTTAAAAATTAAACAAAATCAAACCACTAATACTAGTTTGACTTGACAATTTTATAAAACAAAAAAAAAAAATATATGCACGTTTAGCTTAATTTATGATAATAATTCACAAGTAACATTTATACACATAGGCAAAAAAATATTTTAGATTGTCTTAAAAAAATTGAAAGAATGGCATTTTATAGGTAGAGTCTGGAATTAAAATGACTTAATTTTTAAATAAAAATTTTTAAAAATTTATTCAAATTAATTATATTACAAAGTCAGTTTCATAATTGTAACATATTAATGTAATCTTTTTTTGTTTTATTTTTTGAAAAACTTATATATATTTAATATGTTATGTAATATATATTAATTATGTCAATCGTATCAGATTGATTTGGTTAACTGATGCTTCAAACCGTAAAGTGAATCGAATGGTTTAATTTTTTTAGGTGACATTTGATTTACTTTTCTGTTTTTTATTTTTTATTTTAATTTTATGTGTTAAAAATCTTAAAACGAGAAAACAGAAAATGCTCTATTTTCCTTATTTTGAGATTTTTCTCATTTTTTGTTAAAAATTCTTAAAATAATTTTTTGTCATTTTTCATTTTATGTGTAAAGTTACTTTCTGTTTTCGAAAACAAAAATTGAAAATACAAGTAACTAAATGCGTTTTGACCTATATTCTTTATTTTCAAAAGTACAAAATGAAATCAAAATAGAAAATAAAAAATAGAAAACAAAAATAAAAAATAGAAAATGAAAAAATAAACCAAATGAACACTTAATTTTTTAAATTGTAACCGAATTATTAATTTAAAAAATCAAACTGAACTGAATCAAAAGAACTAATACTGGTTTATGGTAAGACCAACTCCAAAAAAAAAAAAAAAAAAAAAAAAAATCTTATTCCCATCCAAATAAAGCCACCTCAGCAATAAACCTAAGTAAACGAAACAAACCTCTTCGGTTATCAAATTACAAATAAAAAAAATAACAAAAAAAAAATAAAAATAAAGTGTATGATATATTTGGAGATGAGACAGACAACCTCATAAAAATTATGGAATGCATACTTTGCCTAAATACAAAGGGACCTAACCGGCTAAATGCTCCCATTATATTAATGCCTTTGTTTAATGAATAAAGTATCAAAATCATGTTAAATCGGGTTGAATCCAAAAATGTACAGTAGGATAATGAAATTGAAATAATTGAGTTGATAATTTTTACACTCAAACTTGAACCGATCTCCTACTGAAATTAAATTAACTAGCTCAAAGTAATTAAATTGATTTGATTTTTCATTCTCTTATATTATGTTTGAAATATGAATTTGTAAAGGAAAAGGAAAAATAAAATAAAAAATAAAATTAATAACTTGTACAATTTTTATATACTTAATTAAGTAAAAATTAAATTTTGTTGATGAATATCGATTTATTTTAATGTCATTTTTCTAACTCAATAAAAAAATTAAAATACATTTAACCTTTTCACTCTATCATTTTATATTTTTACTATTTTCTTTTACTTTCTTTTTCTTCTGCAAATTTATGTTCTAAAAAGAGCCTTTAGAGTATTTTGTCATCATTGGTAGAGGGTGTTACAATACAAACCCATATTTTAATGTAACCATCATGTTTATGATTTCTTATAAGTTATTCAACATATATAAATATGTCATTTACTTTCTACATTGCATGAGGTGTCACTTTTGCGAAGTCAGTGGCATCTAATCCACCGTATCAAACATGGAAAGGCATCTTTTGCTTGTCCTGAACAGTTTATATAAAATCTATATAATCGAATATAACTGTTTTAAAGATGTCTCTTTCATAAATTAATATCTAACAGTTAGAAATTATTTTTTTCTTTCATTCAATAATTGAGATTATTTTTATATTTTTAACGTCTCACCAATACAGGTTTATATTTTTAACAATTGAGATTTTCACCAAAGTTTGATGCACCAAACGGATCCTAATAATAAGTTTCTTATTCCAATCCAAATAACGCCACTTCAGCAATAAACCTAAATAAACGACACAAACCTCTTGGCCTATCAAAGAGGGCTGGTTCAAGGTGCTTGGAGGCCTAAAGCGACAGCCACAAATGAGGCATTTACATTTAAAAAAAAATTGTAACTTTCTACATTTTTAGTTATGGTAAAGATATTATTTAAAATTTATTTTTCTTACTTTTTGAGATGCAAAATCATTAATTAAATCTTTATATTCAAGTTTATCTAGCAAATCCTTTTCAATTAATAGTATAGTTAATCCATTTAATCTTTCTTGTAACATGGATGCTCTTAAATAAGATTTTATTAATTTCAATTTTGAAAAACTTCTTTCTGCAGAAGCTATTGTTACAGATATTGTCAATAATATTCTATAAGCAATATATGTATTTGGAAAAGAATTTAATCTTTTTATATAATTTAATATGTCTATTGGAGTACTTTCTTCTATTTGTAATATTTCTTTTAAAATTTTTAGTTCTGAAAATAAATCCAAACCATCAATGTCAGAAAACGTGTCGTGCTGCAAATTACACTCGAGATTAACATAATATTTCTTTAAAGTATCATCGTCTAATGATTTTAATTTGTTAAAATTAAATAGAAAACCAAAAATATTGTCATATATTGAAATTGTTCAAACCTATTTTCAAACGAAGAAATTACTTGATCTACTATATATAAGAAATAATTTATTCTAAAAGATTCTTCAGCAGATTAGGTTGTCTCGTCATTAGCATTTTCATCAAACCATTTTTTTCTACGAATTATACGTTTTTCAAAAAATATAAGTTCTATTTTCATTTCAGTTGCAATCTCCATAGAGGAAATCATAGCAGATGTAAATGCATTTTCTCTATGTTTTTTAAAAAAAAGAAATAAGACCATTGAATTGATCTATTGCAACGTCAATATGCATGTCTTTTGATTGTAAATATTTACTAACAGAATTTACAACAAATAATATATCGTATCAAATAGTCATTCCCAATAAGAACTCAAAATTTTCAATTTCATATGTTGCTAAACAACTAGCTTCACTTTTTGTTTTAGGATCTTCACTAGTTTTAGCTAATTGTAGTAAGGCATCTCTTATTTGTGGAGCTTGAAATCTTATTGTTTTAACACTTTCAATGTGACTTTCCTAACGTGTTTGTGACAATGACTTGACAGTTAAATTTGGTATGTTATCTTGTAAAATTTTTCAACGCTTTGTAGAAGAAGAAAACAATAAATATATGCGTTGTACTACTCCAAAAAAAGACATGGCTTTAGAACAAGAATTCACTATATCACAAAGTACAATGTTTAAATTATGGCAAGCACATAGCATATAAAATGCTTTAGGATTTATATCAAGTAGTTTTTTCTGCACTCCTTGGTGTTTTCTTTTCATATTAGATCCATTATCATATATCCTAGTCCTCGTACATCATTAATATCAAGTCCTAAATTTTTTATAACATCTATAATTGTGTCAAAAAGACCATTTCCAGTGGTGTTGTCTACTTTATAAATTCTATAAATACTCTTCTATTTTTACTGGACTTAGTGAAACATCCATGCATCGTAATATGAGAGTCATTTGCTCTTGATGACTTGCATCCGGTGTGTAATCAAGTATTATTGAAAAATATTTTGCTTCTTTAATTATTTCGATAATTTTGCTTCTAATTTCATTTGCTAACAAGCTTATCAATTCATTTTGTATATTATGTTCAAGATAATGATTATGAAGTCCATTATATTGAATACGTCGAACATGTTCTTACATTATTGGATCAAATTCTGCAATCATTTCAATTAGACTTAAAAAATTTCCGTTATTTTCTTGATAGATCTTTTCATTTTTTCCTTGAAATGCCAAATTATTTTTACTAAAAGTTTTTACGACGGCAATAATTCTTAATAAAACTTGTTTCCAATGATTTTTTTCTCTATTAATTTGTTCTTGCATATTTTTATCAATTGTTTTATTTTCTGACAATCTTGTTTCTAGGTCAATCCAAGCATTCATATTAGTGATGTGCTCATTAGTTGTTTCATGACTTGTAAGTTTAACACCAAGATTTCTCCAATCTCTAGTTCATTCATTAGCTAGTTTACTTGTAGTAAGATTTGAATTACACAACTTAAAAAAAAAACAAAATACACTATCTAAATCTTTTGAATACACTAGCCATTTTCTATCATACTTTTCTCCATTTGGTAATTTTTGAGTATAATATGAAGCATTAAAGTGTCTTGAGAGTTCATCTTTGGGAAAATTTATGTCATCATATCTAATTGGACCTTTGTCTACTAATAAATCTCTTAATTTTGTATCAATATTCTTCCATTGACTTGGATCATAAATATTTGTAAGAATCTGATCATCTATTTCATTAATATTTTCATGTTCTATTGATGTTTCTTTATGTTCTTCTTCAAGATTTGGTATTTCATTATGTATTATTTCATTATTTTCTAACTCTTTAAAATCATTTAATTGTTCATTTATGGAATTTTCACTTAAATCTTTTGTTGCTTTTTTATTATTACAAACAAATTTGTCAAGTGCCTTTTTGTGATTGTATTAGATTTTTTACTCTCCTCTTTTTTTTTTTTTAAGTTTGGCATAACCAGATTCATACTTTCTAGTAGACATTTTTTTACGTACAATTAAAATTAATTACTAACAAAAAGAGAAGATTGGAATATAAAAAAAAAAAAATTAAAGTATAGAACAATAGAACCTGATTTATTTCCGTCGAACTGTGAAAATTGTAAATGTCAATTGAATTTAGTTCAGGATCTACGATATGAATAAAAAAATAATTGAATTAGTTATCTATCGAATAATACATTGAAATAAAAATAAAGAAATAAAAAAATATTTTCTTCACAATATTCTCCAAATTAGATTTCCACCAAAGAAAGTCACACCAAAATTAATCGTCAAATATCTCCTAAATAGAGTTACAGAAACAAAACTAAACAAACAAGTCTTAAAGGAAAAAAAAAAAAAGAAAAAAAGAAGAAACAAAAAAAAAAAAAAGAAAGGCTATACCTTCCTTGAGCAAATCTGAGCCTTGACAAAACTAATGATTTGTTATCGACGACGAGTCTTCATTGATTGATGAAAAGTCGTCTGAAAGTCGTATGTTAAAAAAGAAAAAAAAATCAAACTACTGCTCTATGTTAAAAAAAAATAAAACAAAAATTAATCTATAAATTTTTTTAAAACATTACCTCAAAAATCCCTTTGATTGATGTTGCAATTATAAACTTTACCAATGTATTTTTTAGCTTCAAAGTTTAAACTTTGAGAGAGATTGATAGAGAGAGGTTGAGAGGTAGAGAGGGAGAGAGTGTGTATTAGGGTTGGACTTCTACACGTTAGATATGGTTTTATAAAATTTTTGATCTATAAAACTTTTGATCTTCCTTCCTTATAAGACTTTTGATATTCCTTCTTTGAATATATTATTATTTTCATTTATGTAGAGGCTTTCCCTTTTTTTTTTTCCTTTCCTTATGAGTCATTTCTTCATTTAAATTGAGGCATACCTTTTTTTCTTGTGATTTTTTTCTCATTTATATTGGGACTTCTTGTGATCATTTTTTTTTCATTTAGTTTGAAACTTTTTATATTTTTTCTTGTAAACTTTTTTTTTTTAATTTAGATTAGGCTTTTATTACACAAAACGTATGTTAAAAATATATTCAAAATATGTTAAAATTTACTATAGTATAAAAGATTTTTAAAAATTGGAGACTCTAAAAATTTGGGGGCCTAAAGTAGTAGCTTTGATTGCTTTATGCTTTAGCCACCCCTACTATCAAATTACAAATACAAAAAAACAAAAAATTAAAGTGTATAATATATTTAGCGATGAGACATGACAATTGACCCTATAAAAATTAGGGAATGTATACCTATAAAAATTTAACGCAATTCTCGTAATTTATAAAAACAAAAAATAGCACTCAATAACGTGTAATATTGCTCAATAAATTAAGGGCATACACTCCAACGTATATGAGCTAAAAGAAAAGTTTAGAACTCGGGATGTTCAAACGGGGCCTAGCCGGCTGAATGCTTGCATTATATATATTAATGCCTTTATTTAATAAATAAAGTTTCAAAATCATGTTGAATCAGATTAGGTCTAAAAAGATACGATATGATATATAATCGAATAGAAATAATTGAATTAATAAATTTTAGATTCAAAATTGAACTCATCTCTTATTAAAATTGAATTAATCTAACTCAAGGTAATCAAATTGATATAATTTTTTGATTCTTTTGAGTATTTTGTCATTATATAGGTAGTCGTATTACAACACATACCCATATTTTTAATACAACGATGATGCTTATGATTTAACATATATATTTATATATATCAAATCATTTATGTTTTACAATGCATGAGATGTCACTGATGCAAAGACTAACAGATTCCAAGCCACCATTTCAAACGTAGAAAGGGATCTTTTGTTTGTCCCGATCAATTCATATAAAAAATATATATAATCTATCTAGCCCTTAGAAGTCCCTCCAAGACTAATTGAAGCATTGCCCATTAATTATGCTTCAAAAACTGACCCCCTCTTTGCCTGAGTGGTGGCAAAGCAACGACAACACTGGGCTAGCCGCCGTGGTGGTGCTTGCCATATCATTATGGTTTGCACGGAAGTTCATCACCGGAAAAGCGAAATTGTGTCGTCTGCCGCCGGGCCCACTCGGACTCCCGGTGGTAGGAAACCTCCCCTTTCTCCGCCCTGAGCTCCACATTCACTGTGCAAGTCTAGCTCAGAAATACGGCCCGATCTTTACCCTCCGGATGGGCAAGAAGATTAATATCGTCGTCACTTCCGCTGCCATAGCACGGGAAGTGCTCAAAGACCATGATGTCATCTTCGCCAACCGCGACCCCACCGTCGCTGGCGCAGAGGCCACCTTCGGCGGCTCTGACATACTTTGGCTTCCTTATGGACCCGAATGGCGCATGTTGCGAAAGATCTGTGCGCGTGAATTGCTCTGCAACGCCACCTTGGACTCTCTCTACGTCCATAGGCGGGCAATGATCCGGAAGTCCATCAAGAACCTCTACGGACGGGTCGGGTCACCCGTCAATGTCCGGGATCAGGCTATGTTGACCATCCAGGACGTGATGACGAGCATGCTGTGGGGACGTCAGGAGAAGGAGGAGGAAATGAGTAGTCTGGGGATGGAGCTCCGGCGAGTAATGGCAGAGATTATGGCGCTGACGTGGAAGCCCAACTTGTCGGATTTTTTTCCGGGCTTGGCTCCGTTTGACTTGCAAGGGGTCCGGAAACAGATGAAGGGACTTGTAAAGCAGTTTGACCAGATTTTTGATGAGATGATTAATCAACGGCTGAAAATGGATGGGCAGGAGAGTAGCAGTGAGGACTTTCTGCAATTTTTATTGAAGATTAAAGACGAAGGAGACCCCAAAACGCCTCTCACCATGACCCACATCAAAGCCGTACTGCTGGTTTGCTTTTCTAATATTATGAGTTTTTCGAAGTTAAATTTTCAATAACTTCACTATTTTTTAATTAAAAGTTGGTAGATTTTATACTAAAAATTAGTAAATTTATACTAAAAGTTAATAAATTCATGTCAAAAGTTAATAGATAAATGCTGAAAATCTTTTTGCAAAATGACACGCTAAATGAATCAATTTTGAAGAAAATAGGTATCTTGACAATAATATTTTGAAAATTAAGCTACATTTGACTCCGTCTCTCTTAAGCTTTATTTGTTACAACATAAAATATTCTTTAGATAACATTTTTACTTATGTTTTAAGAAAGTAATTTTTAAGAATAAGAGTAAATGAGTCTTTCAAAAATATTTTATATTAAAACAAACGAAATCTCAACGTAAATTATTTTCTAAAGAACTACTTTACTCAAACTTTTTGTAAAATGTTTTTTGAGAACATGAATAAAATTATTTTAAAAAAATTACAATCAAATAACCGACACCTTAAAGAATATTTTATTTAAAGCAAGAAGCCCAAAATAAGTATACAACATTTTAGTATTCCCTTTTGGGGGGGGTCAAAATTTTCTTTTAGCTTCTTTCACTAACTTAAATTATTAAGTTTATTTTAAATTATCATAAGAAGTTATCAAAATTATGTGAATTTATCATCTTAAAAATAGACAAATTTTATTAAAAATAAAATTTAATTACAAAACTGTCATTATCAAATTATTATAGTCGACAATTTCTTTGGATGATTTTCTCAAGCATTGTATGAATAATATTTCTTAAATTAATGAGAGATGCAGAGCTGGCCTTCGGCTAAAGTCTAAGGTGCGATGGCTTTAGGCCCACAAAAAAATCTCTCATACAAGAGGCCCCCAAGTATCGGGTACTCTTATATATAGAGACCTCATTTTTTGAATGGCTTTAAGCCTCTAAAAGTCAGGATCGATTCTGCGGAGATGCGACTTATTTCATTACCAAAATCATATGGAGGGATAACTTGTAGACTAACGGTCACATATTAACGTCAAAAAATTTATATAAAAATTCATAGATTAATGATTTATGTTATTTACTTGTCATTTAGTACTGATTAATTGTTGAAAAACAATCTTTAGAGAAAAAAAAAAAAAAGACGGAGAGAGAAAAACAGAATTGCACCCGCGTAGGTAACATAGAAATCAAGCTGGTCAACGAGGTTATGGACGAATTGCATGCTTCGAAACAATGCAAGATAATATTTGACGCGATAGGATTGATAATACCATGCAACCATGAATATAAATAAATTAACTTGAATTTCACACTATATGATTTGATTTAAAAAAAAAAATTATTTAACACATGTTCACTGATTATTGAGATATTTAAAAGCAAAAATATGATTATATATTCTAACACGGCCTCAATTGTCACGGTAACTTAAGACGATCATATGTTGACCTAATTCAAGTAGTGTTGTGTATGAACATGCAGGACTTCATTCTGGCAGGTGCAGAGACAACATCAAGCCCGATTGAGTATGCAATGGCAGAGATGATAAATCAACCAGAACTGATGAGAAAAGCCCAACAAGAAGTGGAGGCAGTAGTTGGTAAAGATAGAATTGTGGAAGAGTCTGACATTCACAAGTTTCCGTACTTGTATGCAGTAATGAAGGAGACACTTCGCCTTCACCCTCCTGGCCCA
The DNA here is from genome assembly GCA_019916065.1 of Vitellaria paradoxa. Taxonomy (NCBI): domain Eukaryota; kingdom Viridiplantae; phylum Streptophyta; class Magnoliopsida; order Ericales; family Sapotaceae; genus Vitellaria; species Vitellaria paradoxa. The sequence goes on from CM034235.1 coordinate 5,509,840, forward strand.
TTCTTGGCACCTCACTGCCCTTCGGAGTCTTGTACTATAGCAAATTACACCATTCCAAAGGTGCTCACGTCCTTTGCAACACCTGGGCAATACACAGAGACCCTTCTGTTTGGAAGAATCCACTCCTATTTGACCCAGAGAGGTTTTTGAATTCAAAATGGGGTTATACAAATGCAAATGACTGCTATTATTTCCCATTTGGGTCCGGTAGAAGAACGTGCGTGGGGATTGCCACGGCTGAAAGGATGTTTGTATTTTTAGTTGCTTCACTTGTGCATTCTTTTGATTGGAAATTACCTGATGGTGAAAGGGAGAAGTTAGACCTATCCGATAAGTCCGTAAACATAAGAGTTGTGATGAGGATGAAAATACCCCTTGTTGCGATTCCAACACCGAGACTATCTAATCCAGCCCTCTATAATAAGTAAGATGAGGCATAATTATTCAACATATTTAAATAAATAAGGTAGTGTTATTATAAGGCGCATTTGGTTGGCTATGGAAAATGTGGCAAGCATGAGATGCGATTAAGGGTAGATTAAGGGTATGTAAATAGAATGAATGGAAGAGTGAAAATAATTATTTCTAATATCCATAGAGAATGAGTTTGAAGTTATGAGTAGTTTGTATTTAATAGTGTGGAATGTAACGGGAATATGAGTAAATAATAATATTATCCTTATGTAATAAAGCAAGTATTAGTAAGTAATAAAAATGAGGATGATTATGTAATTATTCCACCAAGACTCATTCTCTTAGTGAGAGAATAAGTCATTCCTGTATTTTGGAGGAAGAATGTCTTTTTCTCTCACAAAGAGAAGAAAGAGTGAATTGAGCATGACCTTGTACTTTTCAAAAGTAAAATTAAATAAGAAAATGCAATGCTTATTCTTATTCCACTATCTAAAATATCTAAAATACTAAATAGGGCCTATTTGGCCACAACATCTAATACACAATCCCTAGCGGTGAGTTTTAAATATGACAATATATATCTCAAATAAAATGATAAAACAAGTCATTATATCAATGTCTCAGGTAGCACAAGCAAGCATAAAAGAGAGAGAGAGAGAGAAAGAGAGAGAAATCATAATCATCTAGTCAAATCAACAATCGCTATTCTGTTTCAATAGCAATTCCAAGCTTTTGAGGTTCATCCAGGTAAACATAATAATAACTAAGCATAGTTCAAGATTGAACACAAGACACTTAAACTTAAGCTACCTATATCAACCTTATTGAGAATTAGGTCAACTTAATTCTTTTAATTATAACCAAACCTAAAATGGGAGTTTATTTGCACATTCATAAAAATGAAACTCAATTGTAATTGACAATATCAATACATTGACTCTTAGCAATAAACTTAACATAAATAATAGGGTTGTTGCCTTTATATCCCCTGTCCTTAGACTTACTTTTACTTTTACTCTCTCAACTTTATAAATGTGCACTAATACTCTCTGTACTGTTCACAAAAATACAATAACAGACGCCGTTACATTAAGTGATAAAAAATCATTTTTACCCTTCTATAAATAAATCAAAACCTTTTGCTTTTAATTCCCAATTTCAAAACTCTGACCTTAATTCTCTGCAAATCCAGTTCCATAGACGAAACTACACCCTCTGATTCTTAGAACCTTAGCCCTAATTGATTGTATATATTTTATATATACAAACATTTGCAACTCTCAGTAGCCGTTATTGGTTTGATTTCCGATGGATTCTCAGGGAAACAACCTATATGAGACGGTATTGCAGTTAGACACTGGCATTGACGCCTACTCCATCCTCGATGACGCGCTGTATTTGCTGGCCGTGAAATCACTATTGGAGAGGGAGATGGGGGACTACTCAAAAGGGCAGAGTTTTAAGTGCCGGTGGCTACGGTGGTGATTACTGTCGATGGCAAAATGGCAATGGGGGTTCTTGAAGGAAAAGTCGTGTGGCAGACGGAGAATATAGAGGCAACGGTGCGACCCTACTCTCATAGCTCTCCAGTCTTTCTTCTCCTCATCCTCATTCTTTGTACCCAATTGCCTTGTAATATTCTTCTCTTGATTCAAACTCTTCCTCTAGGTACTCAATGTGTTTTGGGACAACATAGATGCAGACTGTTGGTTTTGTTTTTGTACTTGGCAAATTAGTGAGCAAAACAGTAATTTCAAATTTGTATTTTTAGGCATTTGGCTAGGGTACCGAAGGTATACGTTTGAAGGTTTTTTATCCCCAAAGATACATGGATCAAGTAACTATGGTTTAGGGATATTGCTCGTAAAATTTTAAGTGAAAAGGAGTTCGGTAGCTACCTCGATAGAAAGTCATTGGGAGCTCGTTAGGAATCTCATCCCAGCAAAATTGCCAACGAGATTTTTTTTTTTTTTTTTTTGCATATTTTTGCACAGTTCCAATTTGATGATTGTTTTACATGTCGCTGGATGTCTCACTAGGAAGCTCGTTGGGTAAAACATTGTTAATATAAAGAACCGAGCTTTCTTACTGGCAGACTTGCTAGGTTCACTGGCTATTCCAGAATGCACGTCAAGGCAGTTATCATCTTGTTAAAATATTCGCTGACTTCGCTGGATACTTCGTTAGCTAAAACAGATAGACTTCAAGGCGATTGCAAACTCGCTGGGAACTTATTGGCACACTCGCTTCTACAAGAGATCTATGCTGTTTTAGAAACTAGTGGTTTTTTTTTTTTTTTTTTTTTTTTTTTTTTTTTTTTTTTTTTTTTTTTTTTTTGCAGCTTTCTAATATTTTCAAAGCTATTCTATTTAAAGAAGCCTTTTCCTAGGGTTTTTGAATACAGAGAACGAGAGCTACATTGTCTACACTACTTCAAGATGATCTTAATTCTTGACTTAGCTAAAATCATTACACACTTGGGTTTTTAATCTTCAAGGTTGAAAATAGTGAGGGTTTGTCATTGTAATATGAGTAAAGTCTCAACGCAAGGGATTGAGGGATTTTCAATTGTGTAACTTTGTGGTTGTAACTTTGTAACCCATTTTATATAGTAAAAGAAGTTTGTGGATATCTTGTTTTAAGTTCTGTGTTATATTCCTTGTGTCTTTTCAAGTTTTTCAACGTTGTGTTTGAGTAATTTATTGATTATATGCTTCACATAATTTTTCAATTAATATCAGAGTAGGTTCACTTATTTCAGTTTTTATACTTTCAAAGGCGAGATCTTGAGAAGCTAGCATCAATGGATTTACCACGTAAATGAAGATAAAGTACTCATCCCCTATGGTTTGACGGTTCCAATTACGCCTACTGGAAGGTCCAAATGACAGTGCACTTGATGTATATGAACGTAAAAGTCTAGAATGCAGTTCAAAAAGGTTGAAGCCCTTTTACAATCAAAATTGAAGGTGTTGAGAAAGATAAGTGCATCGATCTCTGGACTACGGAAGAATTAGAGAATGCTAAATATAATTTTTAAGGCAATTAATACAATTTTTGCAGCCGTCAGCCCTGATGAGTTCCAAAGATCTCCAGTTGTCAAAGTGCAAAAGAGGCCTAAATGATTCTACAGCTGACACATGAGGGAAACCCCTACTGTAAAAAGATCAAAACTGTAATGAATCACTACTGAGTTTGAAGAATTAAGAATGGGAGAGTCACAAGCCTTTGATCATTTTATGGACGGTTGATCAACGTCCCTAACCCTAAAATTATTAGAAAGATTCTTCGATCTTTTCCCTCCTCCTATGAGTCAAAAGTTACAACCATTGAAAAGAAGAAAAATATAGATGAAATGAGACTGGAAGATTTAGTTGACTCTCTTCAAACCTTTGAAGCCAACATAATTAAACCCAAAAAAGTTTGAAGGGTTAGCTTTCAAGGTGATCAAGGAAGAGGTTGAAAGTTTGGTGGAAAATGACAACTCTGACGTGGAAGATGAGGAAATTACTTCTCTTGCCAAGAAACTGAAGTTTCTCATTCAAAAACGAGAGGCAAGGAAATCCAATCCTTCATAGAAGAACTTTTTTAACAAATCTGAGAAGAAAGATAAAATCTCCAACTCAAGTAAGGATGATGAAAATTAAAAAAAAAAAATGAGGTTCAAAAAGTAAGAATTCAATGTTTCAAGTATCACAGCTATGGTTGCATCTTCCATGAGTGCCCTAATTGAAAGAAAAAACAGAAATTAAAGAAGAGTTTCAGTGTTACTGGGGATGATCTTGATGAGGAACTTACAAAAACAGAATCTGAAGACGATGACCCCTTTAGCAATTACACAGCATTCACGACCTTCTTAGATAAAAAAAACTTACCAGGGGTATTACTGAATTCTATAAGGACATAGGTAAGTCTAAATCTTCTCAAAAAGATCCTACTGACATTGGTGAGTTTTCAAATGTAAACTTAATCCATTCTTCTTCCTCTTCTGATAATGATGAATATATTATTGATAAAGATGAAAATACTGAATTAATTGAAATTTACCAAAAATTGCTAAAAGAAAATGGCAAGTTGAAAATAACAATTAGAGTCTTGAAGAAAGAAAAAGAGACCCTTATCAGCAAATGTGAAAGTCTTATAGCTCAACATAGTGAAGTAGAGGATGCCTTACAAAAGTTGGAACATGAGTACGAGACTTTAAAGAATATTGATCTAGTACCTAGAGACAACTTAGAAGAAAATGAGAAGGAATGTGATAAAATTAAAGGTGAACTATTTGAACTCAAAAACAAGTTAGGCAAGCCTTCCAAAAATCTGCATGAAATCTTGGGATCTCAATAAAGGGCTGCAGACAAGCAGGGACTAGAATTTGTTGAAACAAATGATACAAAAGATAACAAAGTAAACATCACTCCAAAGATATTTGTGAAGACTTCCACACAATTATCAGATCTTACAAATCAAGCCTCCACATCTACTCCTCCACAAAAAGAATAAAAAATGAATCAAGTCCTATACCAGCCAGCAAAAGTTAAGTTTAAGGCATGTTTAATATATAAATCACTTTTTGTGCCAATTTAACATCGTTGTGGGATGCATGGTCATATTTGCCCCAACTGTTTTAAATTGCATGCATGGCTTGCCTAGAAACTATTTTAATAATAATAAAAGTTTATATCCAAAATTGTTAAATAAATTTCAAATCCTTCAAGACTACCTTACCTCATTTGACTTTGAAGTTTCTTTTCAAGGTCGGTGAGACATTTTTCAAAACAAAAGGAAAATTCCAAATTTGTTAAAAAAAAAACACCGCACCTAATAAAAAGGCATCCAAAGTAAGAAACCACAAATAAAAACTCATGTAATTGGGTTAAAAAAGATGATTTGAATCCTGGTAAAACACCTAGGCATGAAAAAGGGGTAAATTTTTATGATAAATAATTGATAGTATGGTATAGACTAGGGTACTTAATGTTTATTTTTCCTAACTTGTGATTACTTTGGCATAGTTTTAGGAGTAATAATTTTTTTTACTACTTTGTTTTTGTTTATTCTCTCTTGCCCCTGTCCTTTTGTTTTTGTTGGTAATTTTTGTTGAAAAATATATTCTCTTTTTGGTACTTTTGTCTTAGCCTCTCTAACACCTTAGGTTTGAATTCTGTTAAATTTCTCTAAGTGTGTGTACCATTACTTAGAATTTTTTTCTATAAAAAAGAGGGGGAGTAGTTTAAACTGAAGGGGAGCATGAAAAATTATTAAATTACATTTTATCCATCATACACTTTTATCTAGTTCACTTTTGGAATTTTCGAATAAATGGATTGAACTCCATCAATGTGTGTAACTTGCTTTACTTAATTTCTTTTCTTATAAAACAAATCGCGTGTTCTTTGTTATGCTTGTAATTATCTAAATTGTTAAAACACCAAATTGATTCGTACTTGGTACAGTGCCACACTATTTTCGTACTTGTGGGATTGAATTCTTATCTTAGTTTGTGTTGTATATTGGGCGTACAAGTAGAAGCATGAAAAAGGCTACTGATGGGACCAGTGAGAAGCCCCTTAATGACATGTTGGTTATCAAAATAATCTCCCTATGAAAAAAATACAATTTAAGGGAAAAGGTACCTACCCATAAACGTTTGAAAGACGTCATGCACAATAGGTTAAAAAAAAAAAGGAGGGAGACATAAGTTGAAAATTGTTAAATTTCCTTTATTTTTTTCCCAATTAGATCACATGGCCTTGAAGAGCTCTCTATCCTGACATTTATGATTTTAGTATTCCATTGTATTTGGTTTGATGATTCTTACAATCACACGTACACCTAGAGTATCACTGTATAGCCTTGAACACTATACATGGAGTTATGTTAAGGGATTTTAAGTATTTCAAGTTCATGCCTTGGTGGTTGTTCAATTTATTTATTTGTTCAATATCCAAGAATTCTAGTAAAATAATGTACGAAATGATCAAAGTGTGATTTAATAACTTAATTGCTTTAACAAGATTAAATTACTTCTCAATTTTGTAATTCTTTAATTATTTCATTTTTTTAATTTTACAAATTTTTTTTTTATTTTATTTTGGCACATCCCAAGTAAATGTTTGCAGGTGTTTTAATCCTTGGTCGTTGGGGTTGGCTGGGTAAACCTGTGTCCACTCTTGAGATGATTTGGTTGGTTAGTTAGATTGTTTGCATGGTTTTTGTTATTGCATATTTTTCCCATTCCTCTTATCTTTATTGTTTCATGTTCCATCTTTTTCATTCTTTATTTTCTTAGTTTTATATTTAGAAATTTTATGATAAAAAAGGGGAGAAGTATATTATTATATTATTTTAAACTTAATGCTTTTCGCAAGGTATTTTGTTTAAGTGATGTGCAGTTTATACAAGAACATTGATTAAGAAAGGACTCATGTTCACATATTAAGGGAGAGTTTAGCTTAATTATGTTATAAATATTGGGAAAGGTTATAATTTTTTTTGGGACTATATAGAAGAGCATTATTTTATCACAAAATTGGCAAAGGGAAGATTATTAGTTTTATTTTTGTAATTAGCAAATTAGTGAGCAAAACAATAATTTCAAACTTATACTTTTAGGCAATTGGCTAGGGTGTCGAAGGTATAGATTTGAAGGTTTTTTAGGGCCAAAGATACACGAATCAAGTAATCAGGATCTAGGGATGTTTCCCGTAAAATTTTAAGCGAAAAAGAGTTCGGCAGCTATCTTGATGGGAAGTAGTTGGAAGCTTGTTGGGAATCTTGCCCTAGCGAGATTGCCAACGATATGTTTTTTTTGGGAATATTTTTTCACAGTTTTAATTTGATAATTGTTCTACATGTCACTGGATGTCTCACTGGGAAGCTCGTTGGGTAAAACAGTGTTGATGTAAAGAATTAAGCTTTCTCACTGACAGACTTGCTAACTTTGCTTGCAAACTCACTGGTTATTCTAGAATGCATGTCAAAGCGGTTATCATCTCGCTAGAATATTTACTGGCTTTGCTGGATAAAATAGATTGGACTTCAGGGTGCTAGGAACTCGCTTGCATGCTCGCCCCAGTGAGGGAATGACGCTATTTTAGGAATCAACGGTTTTTTTTTTTTTTTTTTTTTGGCAACTTTCTAATATTTTCAAAGCTGTTCTATTTAAAGAAATCTTTTCATAAGATTTATAAATATAAAGAATGAGAGATACATTGCTTACGCTATTTTAGGAAGTTCTTAATTATTCACTTAACTAAAATTATTACACACTTAGGTTTTTATTCTTCAAGGTTAAAGATTGGTCTTTCACTAGCGAGGTTTTTTATTCTTCAAGGTTAAAGATTGGTCTTTCACTAGCGAGGTTTATTGTTGTGATACGAGCAAAGTCTCAATATAAGGAATCAAGGGGTTTTCAATTGTGTAATTTTGTAGTTGTAACTTTGTAACTCATTTTATATAGTAAAAGAAGTTTATAGATATCCTGTTTTGAGTTTCACGTTATATTTCTGGTGTCTTTTCAAGTTTTTTTTTTTAGTAAGTATCTTTTCAAGTATTTAACGTTGTGTTTGAATAACCTATTGATTCTAAACTTCGTATAATTTTTCACAAGACTCTTTTTGACTCGGAGTGGATGAAATCCATTGATTGGGGGACTTTTGATGGTTTGGGCATATTTAGGAATTTCTCTACAAAGACTAAGTTGGTGATGAATTTGGGATGCGGGTATGAAGTTCGATCAGTTCATCGGTGGGTTTTTCTATGTAAGAGATGGCTTTGTCCTCATTAATTATTGGATCTGTGATGAGAGAAGGGGCTGTTTGTTGCCTTGACTAAACCAGAGTTGTAGAGAAAGCCCAGTTGAATTCCATCATTCTCTGGGTTTTCTTCTACTTTTTGCTTTTTCAATGGCTGGATAAGTAAAGATTCTAACAGCAATGGGTGGGAATTCGGTGACATTTCCGGTGGATGCCGCCATCAAGATCAATGGTCCGAGAGACAAAGGAGAAGGACAAAGACAGTCTTTTTCTTTTAAGCGCATTTTAGTCTGTCTTTTTTTTTTTTTTTTTTTTTTTTTAACACTTGCATTTCCTACATGCGTGTGATAAACGCACTGTTAAATTAGACAAATCCGTCCATTGTTACATTTGTATATATAGTACAGGAATATTAGTACACATTTATGAAATTAAGAATATAAAAGTGAGAATGAATTTAAGTACAAGAAGTGTAAAGATAATTAACTCTAAATAATAATATATGGAATCTAGTGCAATGGGGTATGATTTGGTGCATGCCCATGGAATCTCTAATTTATCATCTACTCTCTCACTACTTTATTATGGGACAGGTACAATTTACATGAAACTACCAACTACACCATCATATATCATCTACTCCTTAATGATTGAGACCATAAAATTGAGACCATATAATGGCAATCATTGGAGTTGAACAAAATAATATAAAAATTTATAAATTTTTACAAATATGAATTACGATATTGTAAAATTTAAATTTTTTATTTTATTACATAAAATACGAGGCATTAACTTTTACAATTTAATAACACACTCACTATTTTAGCTAAAATGTTTAACTACAAATCTTTACAAATATGAATTACGAGATTGTAAAATTTAAATTTTTTATTTTATTACACAAAATACGAGACATTAACTTTTACAATTTAATAACACACTCACTATTTTAGTTAAAATGTTTAAAAAGTGACATGATATTTTTAAATCAGAGTATTTAAGTGTTGGAGTTGTTTGTTTCCACATGAATACTTCTACACGTCACAACTTGAAATTTCCTGTCAGTGCCTGACGAATGCAGAAGAATAGGACATAAAATACCGTAATCAAAAAAATAAAATATTAGTATAGCAAGATGAAGTCAAAAGGCTCTGTTAAACCTGCATAATATAGAAAATAACGTGCATCAAGCTTAAGGGTCCACACCTCTTAGTTTACTTTGGTTTGATTTGATATTAAAATTTTAATCGAATCACAAGTTATCTATTTGAAAAAATTTTAAATGATAAAACAATCATTTATCTAAAAAATTTAACTATGAGCTACTAATGCTAGTTTAATATAACGATTTTATAGGACAAAAAATATATATATACACATATATATACTTTATTAATAATTAAGTTTACCTTTTTTATGGTAATAGTTCATAGATGATATATATACATATATTTGAAAGTATTTTTACTTGTCCCCAAAAGAAAGGTATTTTTAATATAAAATTTGAAATTAAAACGGCTTAATTTTTTAAATAAAAACTTTAAAAATTAATTCAAATTAATTGTCGTACAAATTTAATATCATAATTGTAACGTATCTCAAAATGTAATTTTTTATATCTTTTTAAAAAACTTATATATATATTTAATATATTAAATAATATATATTAATTATATTAATAGTATCGGTTTGATTCGATTAACTAATCCCCCAAATCTCAAGGTAAATCGAACTGCTTGATTTGTTAAAATTTTAAATCGTAACTGAACTGTTAGTTTAAAAAATCAACCTAAACTTAATCAAAAGAATTACGGGTAAATTACATCTATCTCTTCCTTAACATTTGAATAATTACATTTAATACTCACAACATTTAAAAATTATACTTGTCTCTTATATTTTGAAATGTTGTTAATATTGACCCATTTTTTATAAAATCAACTATTACAACTTAATAAAAAATATTAAAATAAGTAAAATTTTAGATTTTTTCCTATTTTATCTCTCACTCTATCACATTTTTGTTAGCTTTAGTTACAAAAATTTTTCAATTTGTTTTTGTTTTTACTTATTTTTTGCTTTTTTTTTTTTTAAGATTCTTGTAAAAAATGATGGAAATGTGAAAAAGTGAGAGATAAAATAGAAAAAATATCTAGGATTTTAATTATTTTAATATTTTCTGTTGAGTTTTAAGGATTGATTTTATTAGAAGGAGGTGAATATTAATAATATTTCAAAATAAGGGAAACAAGTATAATTTTTAAATATTGTGGTACTAAATATAGTTATCCAAAATGTTAAAGGGAGGTAGATGTAATTTAATAATAGTTTGACTGGCTCAATTGTACACTCCTAATCAAAGCTACTAAGAGGGTGTTTACAGTGACAAAAAGTGAGATAAAATGTGATTTGGTAAAATTTTTTGTATTTGGTGCACACATCTCAAATCGTATTTTTTTGAGATAAACAATAGGATTCCGTTCCGACGGATTATATTTATGTTTAGACGGATTCAAAATTTTGTATAAGTCATGACTTTTTTGCAGACTAAATCGAACTCAAAATGCCACTATTTCACACCATTCGTTATTCTCGTGCTCAAATTGAAAGGTATTTCTTTGAATTCCCTTTTATTTGCATTTTTATTTTCATTTTCTATTGTTGGAAGCTCGTATTAGTCATGGTGGGTCTTGGGTTTTGAGATTTCTTTACTTCTCCTTTTAAAGTAAGTGTCAATGGGTTAAGAATGTTTGTTTTCTTTCTTCTTACAAGTCTATTAGTAGCTTGTGTGTTGAGATGGAGAGAAAAAATATCTTTCATTGATCGTATTTCTAGATCTGGTGCCTCTGTAGTTCGAATCCCAAATATATTCAGCGAACCGTTCCAATCAAACTACGCCAGTCGTTTGAACAAAATTAGAAAGTGCGCTGCTGTCGAAACAGTTTCTATAATCCGTTTGGATGAAAATTAGCTATGTGAACAGTTTCTACAATCCGTCGGAATAGTTTCTACGACTCCAGAAAAATTAGTTACAGTGGGTGTCATTTGATAGTTTCGGAGTATGTGGTGAGAATGGAAAAAAAATTTTACTATTTGATTAATTAAATTCCAGTTATCGACTTTTTTTAGAAGGTATTGAATTTTTTTTGAATTTCGAAAAGGTAAAAAAATGTAAAAATGTAATAGAAATTCTCAGAGGTTTTAAACATTTTTCAAATATTTTCACTAAAGTTTGGTGCACGAAACGGATCCTAATAATAAGTTTCTTATTCTAATCCAAATAACACCACCTCAGCAATAAACCTAAATAAACGACACAAACCTCTTTGGCTATCAAATTACAAATATAAAAAAACAAAAAATTAAAGTGTATAATATATTTAGCGATGGGACATGACAATTGACCCCATAAAAATTAGGGAATGTATACCTAATAAAACTTTAACGCAATTCTCGTAATTTATAAAAACGAAAAATAGCACTCAATAACATGTAATATTGCTCAATAAATTAAGGACATACACTCCAACGTATATGAGCTGAAAGAGAAGTTTAGAACTTGGATGTTCAAAAAGTGGCCTAGCCGGCTGAATGCTCGCATTATATATTGATGCCTTTATTGAATAAATAAAGTTTCAAAATCATGCTGAATCAGATTAGGACTAAAAAGATACGATATGATATATAATTCAATAGAAATAATTGAATTAATAAATTTCAGATTCAAAACTCAACTCATCTCCTATTAAAATTGAATTAATCTAACTCAAGGTAATCAAATTGATATAATTTTTTTATTCTCTAGAGTATTTTGTCATTATATAAGTAGCCGTATTACAACACATACCCATATTTTTAATACAATGATCATGCTTATGATTTAACATATATATTTATATATGTCAAATCATTTATGTTTTACAATGCATCAGGTGTCACTTATGCAAAGACTAACAGATTCCAAGCCACCATTTCAAACGTAGAAAGGGATCTTTTGTTTGTCCCGATCAGTTTATATTAAAAATATATATAATCTATCTAGCCCTTGGAAGTCCTCCAAGACTAATTGAAGCATTGCCCATTAATTATGCTTCAAAAACTGACCCCCTCTTTGCCAGAGTGGTGGCAAAGCAACGACAACGTTGGGCTAGCTTCCGTGGTGGTGCTTGCCATATCATTATGGTTTGCATGGAAGTTCATGACCGGAAAAGCAAAATTAGGTCGTCTGCCGCCGGGCCCACTCGGACTCCCGTTGGTCGGAAACATCCCCTTCCTCCCCCCTGAGCTCCACACTTACTGTGCAAGCCTAGCTCAAAAATACGGGCCGATCTTAACCCTCCGACTCGGCAAGAAGATTCACATCGTTGTCACTTCCGCTGCCGTAGCACGGGAAGTGCTCAAAGAACATGACGTCATCTTCGCCAACCGCGACCCCACCGTCGCCGGCGGAGAGGCCACCTTCGGCGGCTCTGACATACTTTGGCTTCCTTACGGACCCGACTGGCGGATGTTGCGAAAGGTCTGTGCGCGTGAACTGCTCTGCAACGCCACCCTGGACTCTATCTACGTCCATCGGCGGGCAATGGTCCGGAAGGCCATCAAGAACCTCCACGGGCGGGTCGAGTCACCCGTCAATGTCCGGGATCAGGCTAGGTTGACCATCCACGACGTGATGACGAGAATGCTGTGGGGTGGTCAGGAGAAGGGGGAGGAAATGAGTAGTCTGGGGATGGAGCTCCGGCGAGTGATGTCGGAGATGATGGAGCTGACGGGGAAGCCCAACGTGTCGGATTTTTTTCCGGGTTTAGCTCGGTTTGACTTGCAAGGGATCCACAAACAGATGAAGGGACTGGTAAAGCAGTTTGACCAGATTTTCGATGAGATGATTAATCAACGGCTGAAAATGGACGGGCAGGAGAGTAGTGGTGTAGATTTTTTGCAGTTATTGTTGAAGCTAAAAGAAGACGGAGACCCCAAAACGCCTCTCACCATGACCCACGTCAAAGCCTTACTGCTGGTTTGTTTTTCTACTACTATATGAAGCAATTTTTGCCTAAATAGGTGACCTGGTAATAATGTTTTGAAAATTAATTAAGCTATATTTGGCTCTGCCTCTTTTAGGCTCTATATGTTACAGTATAAAATATTTTTTTCGATAATACTCCTACGTACTAACAATTATATATTAATGTCAAAAGATTTGTATAAAAATTCATAGAGTAATAATTGATTATTATTTGCTTATCATTTAGCACTTGTTAATTATTGGATAAAAAACAATCTACAAAAGAAGGGGAAAAAGAATTGATTGCACCCACGTACGTAACATAGAAATCAAGCTGATCAACGAGGTCATGGATGAATTGATTGCCTCAAAATAATGCATGATAGTATTTGACACGGGGGGATTGATAATACCATTCAAACATGGATATAAATAAATTAAGTTGAAACTCAAACTATATGATTTGATTTTAAAATAAAATAATTATTTAACATATGTACATTAATTTTTGATATATTTAAAAGGGAAAATACGATTATTTACCTCAATTGTCATAGTAACTTATGATGACCATGTGGTGGCCTAATTCGGGTAGTATTGTGTATGCACATGTAGGACTTCGTTTTGGCAGGCTCAGAAACAACATCAAGCCCGGTTGAGTCTGCAATGGCAGAGATGATGAACAAGCCAGAACTAATGAGAAAAGCTCAACAAGAAGTGGAGGCAGTAGTTGGCAGAGACAGAATTGTGGAAGAGTCTGACATTCACAAATTTCCATACTTATACGCAGTAATGAAGGAGGCACTTCGCCTTCACCCTCCTGGTCCGTTCTTAGCACCTCACTGCCCTTCCAAGTCTTGTACTGTTGCGAATTACAACATTCCAAAGGGTGCTCACGTCCTATTTAATGTGTGGGCAATACACAGAGACCCTTCTCTTTGGAAGAATCCACTCCTATTTGATCCAGAGAGGTTTTTGAATTCAAAATGGGATTACACTAGTGCAAATGATTGCTATTTGTTCCCATTTGGGTCCGGTAGAAGAACTTGCTTGGGAATTGCCACAGCTGAGAGGATGTTTGTGTTTTTAGTTGCTTCACTTGTGCATTCTTTTGACTGGAAATTACCTGGTGGTGATGGGGAGAAATTAGATCTATCCGATAAGTTTGGAGTTGTGAATAGGTTGAAAATACCCCTTGTCGCAATTCCAACACCAAGACTATCTAATCCAGCCCTTTATAAGTAAGATGAAACATAATTAATTATATATTTAGATAAATAATGTAGTATTATTATAAGGGTGCATTTTGGTTGGCTATGGGAATGAAGGCAAGCATGAGATTAAGAGTATGAATAGATTGAGTGCAAGAATGAAAATAATTATGTTTGGTATGCATAGAAAGTAAGTTTGAAGTTATGAGTAATCTATGTTTGGTAGAGTGGAATGTAATGAGAATACGAGTAAATAATAATATTATTGTATATAGTAAAGCAAGGATTTAGTAAATAATAAAAAGAGGGTAATTTTGTAATAATTTTAATAAGTCATTTTCATATTTTTTAGAAAAACGATTTTTCTCTCATGAAGAAAAGAAAGAGTGGAATAAGTATGACATTGTACCTTTTAAAAGTGAAATCAAATAAGAGAATGTAATACTTATTATCATTCCATCTTTTTCTGATAAAATAAACAGAACCTTAATTATGCTTCTAAGCAACTTGTGGTGTGCTAATATTTTACCATGTGAGGGAGCTTCCACCTTCATCAAATAATATTAATTACATGATGGCCCTGTTTGGCATCAAGATAAACCTCTAAAAATCTCTATAAATCTCTAACAACCCTTTTATATCTAATTTTTCTGCCATCACTAATTTCAAAAAATTTTAATATTTTGCTAAAAAAATAAAAAATCTGGAAATAGGTTAACCGAATGGGTAAATTTTTTATACAATCATATTATTCGTGTTGAGAGCTTTCAAACAAGTACCATTGTTGCTATTTTTTGTGAATTTTTTTGAATTCGTGGGAACGAATTTGGAAAACCGTTCCTAAGGTTTGCGACTTTTCAGAAAAAACGGTGCCAAAATCAATCCCAAACCACATTTTATCTCAATTTATCTTTTTTTTTTTTTTTTACTCTAAACGGGGCCAATATATGGTGTAAAAGTGTTTTTAATTGGTTCACGATGAAATGCACTTGTTATGCTTCAAATAATTTAATAATTAGGGATGACAATTTGATTCGATAATATGACTATTCATCTCTGGCCTTAATAGTATGGATTTAAAGTTTTAACGAATGGATTAAGGTTAATTTACTATACAAATAATAAGGGGTAAATTAAACTTAGCATGTCACACCACGAACTAAAAATGTTCAGAATGGACAATATAAGAAAATGAGAATTAATTTAAATAAAAAATAACCTATTCTAAGGTTTGATCAACGCAATGAACAATAACCATACGTCACCAGTCAGATCAACCTATACAACCTACAAAACAATAAAGTATAAAATTCTATTATGTCTTATCTCTCATTTTGATATTAAAGTAATAAGTTACCAGCCTAAGAATTACAATCAAAGCAACCACTAAATAAGGCCTTTCTGCAATTGCTCTCACTTGCATCCCTAAGTATTTAAGCCTCCAAATGTCATGATTTGCTCTTGAAAATAATAAACACTACTCAATATAAAATAGAGCCTTTAGAGAAAAATCATTACAATAAGCACCCTAAACCAAGTACAAACATAAAAGATTGGGTGCTTATCACAACCATTCAAATGAAAATCACATTTCTAGAATTATTTAATTAAATAATTAACTATTCAAATTCATGTATTTTATAAAATTTTAGTTCTTATAAGTTGGAACGACGTTTTATGTTTTCTAAAGATAGAAATATTATCAAGCTCAAGAGCCTCAAAAGTAAAAGTTCCCCATTTGAATTTGTTTGCCCTTCAAAATTGAATTCAAGATTCGTGTGTAGGTCTTGAAGAAGTTTCATACCACTGTGTTCATTTGAACCAATGAAAATAGCATGTTTGTTCATTAAAGTGTTGGTGAAGAGTTTACACATGAAACCGTTGTATTGTAGAACCGAATAAATCTTTTAACAAATAGGTGCATCGGGTTATAGTCTATTACGATAAAACTTTGAAACTAAAATTTTACATATCGAAAGATTTAAGTGGGCTGCATATCTGATCCGATATTTTTTTTTATTGTGTTGATTCAAGATTTAAAATTTTCACTTTATTTTGCAGGGTTTCTCTTCATCCTCACACATTTCATTTTCTTTCTTTGGTCCTCTAGATGGCACTACTACAAACAGAGATGAACTGAACACGCACATACACAGTAATTAAAAAAAAACATATATAAAATGGACAAAGCATTACAAGTCTGGCTAATAATCCCCAATTACGAATGAATAATACAAGGCACTTACCTTGATATTAGATCACAAAGATTAAACATACAAAAGATATCCATCGGAGTTTTTGGCAATCGAATTATCTTCTGGCATATGTAATTTTCATCGATCTAATAATATCTTTGTCTTTTTTTGGATTAATTACCTTTACACCCCATGTACTTAGACCAATTTTCACTTTTACCCCCTAACTTCATAAATGTGCATTAATATCTACTATACTATACATAAAAGTGCAACAACAAACGCCATTACATTAAGTGATAAAAGGTCATTTTTACCCCTCTATAAATAAATCAAAACCCTCCAAAACGGTTCAACATTCACACCCCATGACTCAGTCATATGCTATGACTCAGTAGCAGAGCAATCTTCTGTACTGTACTTCAATGACGGTCAATCTCTCTCGCTCTCACTGTCACTCTCTCTCCACTTATCTATCTATCTTTCAGTCATTTTGGTACACAAATTCTCTCATGCATAAAAGATTGCTACTAGATTCTCAGCCACGTGAAGTATGAGCACATTGACAGCACCGCTTTAAAAGAATAAGCCAGATGCTTATGGAAGAAATCCAAGCTACTGAGAAATTCTATGAAGAAATCTAATAAGTTACTAAGAAATCATTCAGAAATAACTACCTTCTCTAAGACATAGAAGACTATGAAGAAAACCCACAATCGAGGGGATTGCAATATATCCTAGTGAATTGGTTAAATTCATAGTTTTTCTAATATAGTTTTAATGATATGGTTGGGTAAACATTCACAGTGAAGATTGCAATTCATTGATTAAAGAGCATATGCCACTAACGTTAGATTTGGAGATTTGTTTATGATTTGGTAGAGATTTGGTGTTTGTGATTTGTTTTTGGAGATTTGGAGATTTGTTTATGGAGATTTAAAGATTTATTTGTGGCAAATTCAGATTTGATATATATATTTATACATATATAATTCATTTGTACATATATATGTACATCTAAAATTCATATGTATTTAATCCAAAGATCGAACCCACTTCTAAATCCCAATCTTTCAAAACAGCAGAATGACATTTGGTGTTCGATGTTTGGGTTCAACATTTGGCGTTGCAATAGCAGAATGACAGGAAATGCTGAAGTTTCGAAACAGAACAACGGAAAAGAAAGGTATTTTGGTATTTCTATTTTTTTAGATCTTAAACACTTACATTTTGTACACGCGTATATTGCATGCAGAAGTAAATTAGACAGATCCGTCTATAGTTGCATTTTTGTGTACAGTATAGGTGTATTAGTACACATTTATGAAGTTGAGGGAGTGAAAGTAAAAAATGGTCTACGTACAAGAGGTGCAAAGGCAATTAATCCTTTATTTTTTTTTTTTTCTCCCAAACATCACGATGGCATTGACATTTTGTTTTAACAATCCAAAAATTTGGCCAGATCCCATCTTCGTAATTAATTGTACAAGCACTAGTGTCGAAACCTTCCATTTAAAACCATTAGGATTATAGGATATATATATGTACAGTACGTAAGCAAAGATGTGACCCATCAACAAGCTTCCTCATGTTATAATTAATTAAACTGTCACCTTTTCAAGTCCAATACACATATATATACACACATATTTTTTCCTAAGAGTTTACCTTTCAGATGAGTTTTAACTCTTTTAACATGGAATAATGCATATAACTCACGAGGGAATCTTGGGCTTAGTTTGGGAAGATGAAAAATTTTTTTATAGTTGGCTATTAATTAATTATTAAAAAATTATTATTATTATTATTATTATTTGGTGTTTGAGAAGAAAAAATTAACATTTTAGTAATTAACTTTTCATTTTATATTTATTGATACACTTTTTTTCATGGTTTAAAAGAAATTTAAAATACAAAAGAATAATTTTGATCATTTCAGAAAAAGATAAAAAGTTAGAAGCTAAAAAATTATATTGCTTCTCAAACGGAGCCTTGATTTGTTCAAGTTAACCGACTTTTTGAATATATGAGCTATAAAAATTTAGACCATGTTTAATACATAAAAATAGAATGAAATGGAGTGGAATAAGAAATGGGAATGCAATTGAGGGTGGAATAGAATGGAATATGCATTTTATTCAATTGTTTCATTGACAACACGAATGCAAGTAACAACGCAAATGATCATTCCCATTTTATTGCTTGGTTACATTTTATAGTATGTTAGAATGAGGTGAATTTTTTAGATAAATAATAACTTTTAAACAAGTTTATATTAAATAAAATAAAACATTTATAATTCATTATATAACTCAAGGTACTCTTTACCTTTATTTTTATTTTAAAAAATCAATGCACATAATTAAATAAAAATTATGATTATACTATATTTGAAGATATTTTTAGACAACTAAAAAAATTAGGTGTCACTTGATTTATTTTTTTATTTTTATTTTCTATTTTTTGTTTAAGCTAATTTTTCATTTTGTGCTTTTAAAAATCGAAGAAACAGGTTAAAACTTATTTAGTTATTTGTATTTTCAAAATTTATTTTTGAAAACAGAAAATAAGTTTACACATAAAATGAAAAATGGCAAAAAGTTATTTTGAGAGTTTTTAATAAAAAATAAGAAATCTTAAAATAAGGAAAATAAAGCATTTTCTATATCCTCATTTTGAGATTTTTAACATAGAAAACAAAAAACAAAAAAATAAACCAAATGCCACTCTAATAATTCAAAAATTACTCCTTCCAAACTCAAGTTTTCAAACAAAATTATAATTATAAATGAAAATTAAGATTATAAGATTAGATCAGTATAATTGCAATTTTTTCTAGAGCTTACATTTAACAATCTTAAAAAGAAAAATTCTTGAATGAAAAAGGGTGGTGATATTGGCACTCCTCTAAAAGTTTCTCCCACTTCTTTTCATTTATTTGCTCTTAGAAAATTACAAAATTAACCTTATAATAGAGGTCAAGTATTACAAAACTCATTAAATATCACAATTACTCTATCTTTCTATTTATTATTGCAAGACTAACATCCTTAACTTTTTAATTTTCTATAACATTCTCCATTTTTTATTAATTTGTATGTTAAATTAAAAATTTATTGTCAATTATAATTTAATGAAATTGTGTAGAAAGCTTTTTTAAATTAGTTTTGTAAATATATCCTTTAAGTGTATTTTATCAAAAATCAAAGAAGAAAATAAAAATTATTATTTCTTAATTGATACAAAGCAAGATATCATAATTATTGATCAATTCATATGCTAATGAAAATAATTGAAATAAAGGTAAATCAA
This sequence comes from Vitellaria paradoxa, assembly GCA_019916065.1. NCBI lineage: Eukaryota > Viridiplantae > Streptophyta > Magnoliopsida > Ericales > Sapotaceae > Vitellaria > Vitellaria paradoxa. Next base: position 5,529,734 of record CM034235.1, read on the forward strand.
ATTGAAATTCAAATCTTAATATTCATCCCTTAAATTAGCCACTATTAAATGAAAAAAAAAAAATTGCACTGTTGAAAATGATTTAACAGTTTTAACCAAAAAAAAGAGGCCCTTAATAGGGGAAAAAAACCTAATAATGTAATAGTATATACATTAACAAAAATAAAAAGAAAGAAATATTACATGTAATTTGTTTCATATTATTTTGCTAAGAAATCAATCACATAAAATGGGAAAATTAAAAAAAGTTAACAATTGCTCTGCTATTTGAGGGATTCCATCATTCATAATAATATGAAATTTGTTTCATATTGTTTGTACCAAAAAAAAAAAAATAATCACATTTGAAGCTCCGATTATAGTTAAAAAAAAAAGTGAAAAGTGAAATTATAGAAAAATGAAAAGTAAAGTTCACTAATTTTATAATAATAAATGAAAAAGAAGGGTAATTATATATAGTATTTGAAGTGTTTTATATTAATTATTCACGATTAATTATAATACTAATTTTATAATTTTTTAGAATAAAAAAATTATAAGGAGTGAGGGACACTCTTGAAGGAGTGCCAATATCTCCACCCATGAGAGAATTGAATTGAAATCAAACTGTGATCAAACTTTGTCCTTAAAACTATGCGAAAATTTAGACCAACAAACTAAACATTCAACGAAAGTGAGGGATGAGAATTAATGCAGTAATGGGTTAATTACTGTATTTCAAGAAGGGTAGAAATGAGCCTCTAGTTCTCTAACTTCAAGAGTGCACAACAAATAATATAACAAAGAAAATACTATTTCACCTTAAAAATTCATCAAAAAATGCAATCAAATGAGGGGATAATAATAATACTGTAATATAAGTTTATTTATTTATTTATTTTTTTTTTTTTGGGCATATTTTTTCCTGATAGAACTACTCATTTAACAAGCATTGAAATGACTTTAATTAACACACATCATCCTGGCGGGATTGCCATTCAGTTAGTAGTAGAACAAACACCCTTTGGTCTTATTAACAAACTTTCTTCTGTATAGCTTTACTCATAGAGAGCTGGATCAGATAATCTGGGTGTTGGGATTGCAACAAGAGGTATCTTCTTCTTCAAAACAATTCCAACCTTCTCAGAGAGGTCTAATTCCTTCCCCTGAGGCAATTTCCAATCGAAAGAATGCACAAGCGAAGCAAGTGAATACATGAACATCCTCTCAGCCATTGCAGTCCCCGCACAGATTCTTCTGCCAGAGCCAAACGGGAAATAATTGAAGTCATTTCCACTGTAATCCCATTTACCAGAATTGACCAAGAACCTCTCCGGATCGAACTCCAAAGGGTTCTTCCAAACGGACGAGTCTCTGTGAATTGCCCAGACATTGACAAAGACGCGAGCTCCTTTTGGAATTGTGTAGCCTCCAACGATGGCTGACTCGCTGGGGCAGTGAGGCACTAAGAGTGGGAGGGCAGGGTGAAGACGTAGAGTCTCTTTCATCACTGCATGTAAGTATGGTAGCATGGGAATGTGGGACTCTTCTACGATGTTGGATTTGCCAACCACTGCGTCCACTTCTTGCTGGGCCTTTCTCATTATGTCTGGCTTGTTCATCATCTCTGCCATTGCGAATTCGACTGTGTTGGAGGTAGTGTCTGTACCTCCCACAACCATGTCCTGCCCATATAAGATACAATTATCAAGCGCATGTGGTGCACTCGTGATTGTGTTGTGAGCAGCTGAAATTGCACTATCGCTCACAACACAATCACGAGTCCACACAAGACTCCTACATTGCAGGGCCAAATGTAAACATTCTTTCTTTGTAAGCAGTGAAACTAATTCCAAGTTTTGTATGCGCACATAATTGACCAAGGGTTCTTTTTTTTTTTTTTTTTGAAACTGAGAATATAGACTAAGGGTTCATTTGAAAGTTCAATTTTTAATAATTTTTGATAATTTTTTTTAGTCAAAAGTTAGTAGGTAAAATTTCTTGTATATTTGATAAAATAAGTAACAATTTTTAATATATTTTAACAATTTTTATGTGTTTGGTAAAATTTTTGATAATTTTTGAAAACTTTTAGTAAGTCGGTAATTTTTTGTGTAATTAGTAAAAATTTTAGTAACTTTTGAGTTCAACAAGTTAATATTACTGTTAAGTATAAAAGTGACAAAATTTAGTATTTTGGTGAACACTCATCGGCCAAAATTTGATTTATTTATGCTAATTTTTGATCGACCAAACGGTACTTAAAAGTAGAAATGTGTTCATGATTCTATGAGAGAAGCAGTAGATATCCTATATGCAAAATGAGCCTTTTGAATTATAATATGCTTTTCTTATCCGTTAATTTTGAAACTCATAAGTGAGGCCTTTCGAAAGTCAAATTCGCATGTGAATGACATTGAAATGAATGTTATGCTTTATATTTTGCACAAATTTTCTTTACCCTGTATTTGAAATCACGGATTTGTTAGAGGAAAACGCAAAAAGGGATACAATTTACTTAATTACCCAAAAAGGGGGGATTACAATTTAAAACTATTTATCTATTTTGGTTCTATAAAAAATAAACATAAAATTTCACAAATAAAAAATAAAATTAAAAGATAATTTATTAAAAAAACATTTGTTGTTTATTTATATTTTCCAACTTAATTATAAAGAAAAATTGTAAATGATGCAAAACATTTCTACCATGTACATTGATAATTATATATTAGTCTAAATAAATCAAAATATGCCCAGACAATATCATTTACCTATTTAAAATTTCATAATAATTTTCTTGTTCTTTTCACTGCTTCTTTAACGTTTCCTTCTCTCTCACAAAAGTTACTAATTGTAGAAGTATTTTTATAGGGACAGAAACCGCACCATGAGTAAGGCTTTGAGTTGGGTCATGGAGAGAGGCGTTTTGGTGTCCCCTTCGTCTTTTAGTTTCAACAAGAACTGCAAAAAATCTTTACTTTCCTTTCCATCATCCTCACCAGTTTGTGCGTCCATTTTCAGCCGTTGATCAATCATGGTTTCAAAAATTCGATCAAACTGTTGCACCAATCCCCTCATCTGCTTCTGGATCCCCTGCAAGTCGAACCGGGCCAAACCCGGGAAAAAGTCCGAAAAATTGGGCTTCCCCAACAGCCCTGTCATCTCCGACACCGCCCGCCGGAACTCCGCCCCCAGACTGCCCCTCTCCTCCCCCTTCACGGTGCCACCCCACATCATGTTCGTAATCACGTTCAGAACATTCAAGAACATCTGTTCCCCGACGTTGACCGGAGACCCGACCCGTCCGTAGAAATAGTTAATCGTCCGCCGGAGCTCTCTCCGCCGGAGAGAGTAGACGGAGTCTAGTGTGGCGTTGCTGAGCATTTCACGCACGCAGACCTTCCTCAACATGCGCCATTCGGGTCCGTAAGGTGTCCAGACTATGTCGTAGCCGCCGTAGGTGGCCTCTCTGCCGGCGACAGTGACGTCACGATTGGCGAATGTGACGTCATGGTCTTTCAGCACTTCACGAGCTATGGCAGGGGAGGTGACGACGATCCCAACCTTCTGCCCAAGCTGTAGGGTGAGGATGGGCCCATAGCTCTGAGCCAGGTTGGCAAAATAAGTGTGCAGCTCGGGGTCGAGAGAGAGGAGGTTTCCAATAAGGGGAAGGCCACGTGGCCCCGGCGGCAAGGCCGGCTGACCCTTTCTGGATTTTCTGGCGAAGATCCAGCAAAACCATGACACGGAAAGCACGACGAGGAAGGAAGTGAGGACGACGCGCGCGAGGTCGCGGTTCTTGTTACTGGTTTGCCACGTTTCAGACAAGAAGATAGCTAGTTTTTGGAGCATGGTGGCGGAGGTGGAAGATAGAGGTGCGTTGAGAGGGTGGAGAAGAATAGAAATAAGTACGATGGGTTTGGAACCATTCCTTTCTTATATATAATTTAATGAAGAAAATGAATTTTTAATCAAAAAATATCACCAGAAGTAATTTTTTATAATAAAATATTATCTCAACTAATTTTTTATTTTAGATTGGTTGGTGTTAAAAAAAATTCTAATTATATAGTATTAATTTATAAATAAATTAAGGAGATAAAAAAATCAAATAATTAGAATCTGATGTGAAATTAAATTAAATTTGAGTATAATTTGTAACATTTCAAATTTAATTTAAGTTCGATTTGATAAATTTAAATTGATATAAAAATTAAACAGTTGGTTCTCGAACTCGAAAGTTTAACATATTTTTAATTTGTTTGCATAGAAATCTGTTTCTGTTGAGATTCACGTGCCCATGAATGATTTTTTTATTCTAAGTATTAATTTTAAAAAAAATGTGATTAACATATGTAAAAATTATGAAATAAAAAAAATAAATTTTAGTAATCATATAAAATAAAAAATTAATTAAAAAAATAAGCCTAAGTATAATTGTATTGGAGAATGGCCACGGTTATGGGTGTGTTTGGTCAATAAAAAAATAATTAAAAAGTATAATAAAAATTAAAAAATATAGCATAAAAATGATGTATAAATAAATTTAATTAAAATATTAAAATTAATAAATTTTAACAAATTATAGTAGTCCAAATAGGGCCGAGGCAAATACCAGACCTTCTGTTTGGGCTAAGGCAAATACCAGACCTTCTGTACTTATTAGAATTATGCGGTGGGATCTTCTGGACACATCACATCAGCACCTCCCAATCACTTAGACGGCTTGATAGATATTGCAACCCTCGAAAACTTGAAGAGATGACGCTTTTATTTTGGCCAATTATTCGGGTGGTTATTAATGATTTGGATTTTTTAAAAAGTATTTAAAAATTTTGTTTTTATTAATTTTTTTATTAAATTTTATTACGTATTATTTTTAAATTAATTTTTATTTATTTTTTATTTTTTAACAAATCAAACATTACTTTAAAAGTAAATATAAAATAACAAAGAAGACAAACTTACAAAAAATCAAATTACTATATATAACCCATTAATCTATTCACATTTTCAAATAATAGGTGTGCTTTGAATTATATAAAATTATAAAAATTAATGTTTAAAATTTTGTATAGTGAATAAAAAATTTAAATTTATTACTTTGTAATTTACATTTATAAAAATTTATAAAATTTTATAATATTTTATTTTAATTCCAAAGGATCCTATATGTTACATCACAAGGTTCAATTCCACCGTTTCTGCACCGGTTTTGATGCCCTCCTAATGACGGATCCTTTTTTGTTTTTATTTTTGAAAGAAAGTGACAAATATTACACTCTGATTGTGATTGCAGAATCTCCTCAATTAAGATGCCACACTAGGGGGGCTCATCTGTATCTATAGGCTGCAAATAAATATAAGGAGTTTTTGGAAGTCGGTCACTATTTATGGATTTATAATAGTTTAAGTCATACCTAAAAAATTTACTTGTGAATAAGTCACACTTGTAATAAAAAGACAAAAAAAGATATTACGTGTTTTTCACTACATTTCAAAACTGTCAGTTTTATCCGAAAATAGTGCACACTTTACTCATAATTTCCGTGACATTCCATCTTATTTATAAAGCAAGCAAAATTGATTTTTGGAAACAAAATCAAAATAGTTTGAGAAAAACTTAATTCCACGACTTTCCATCTTCTTTACAAAGCACGCAAAACTGATTTTTGGAAACAAAATCAAAACTGTTTAGGAAAATAGTACCACATAATAAAACAATACTGCATAAAAAATAGTACCACATAATAAAATATTACCGCATAAAAACAGTACCGCATAATAAACAGTACTGCATAATAAAACAGTACCGCATAATAAAACAGCACCATTCTTTGCATGATAGAGTCATGCGGTACTGTTTTTAAACGAGCATGCATCCTAAAAAAAAACAGTACCGCAGACATGTGGTACTGTCACACATGCGGTACTGTTGGTCATTCGTTTGATATGTGAACTATTTTTGTGTTTACATGTGATGTTTGCATGATAGAGTCATGCGGTACTGTTTTTGAACGAGCATGCATCCTAAAAAAAATAGTACCGCAGACATGTGGTACTGTCACACATGCGGTACTGTCGGTCATTCGTTTGATAAATGAACTATTTTTGTGTTTACATGTGATGTTTACATGATAGAGTCATGTGGTACTGTTTTTGAACGAGCATGCATCCTAAAAAAAACAGTACCGCAGACATGCGGTACTGTCACACATGCGGTACTGTCGGTCATTCGTTTGATAAGTGAACTATTTTTGTGTTTACATGTGATGTTTGCATGATAGAGTCATGCGGTACTGTTTTTGAACGAGCATACATCCTAAAAAAAACAATACCGTAGACATGTGGTACTGTCACACATGCGGTACTGTCGGTCATTCGTTTAATAAGTGAACTATTTTTGTGTTTATATGTGATGTTTGCATGATAGAGTCATGCGGTACTGTTTTTGAACGAGCATGCATCCTAAAAAAAATAGTACCGCAGACATGTGGTACTGTCACACATGCGGTACTGTCGGTCATTCGTTTGATAAGTAAACTATTTTTGTGTTTACATGTGATGTTTGCATGATAGAGTCATGCGGTACTGTTTTTGAACGAGCATGCATCCTAAAAAAAACAGTACCGCAGTCATGTGTTTAAATATGTAATCCAAATCCGTATATATTACTTCAACCGACGTTAATCTCACAGCACAAACTCGCGTAATCCGTGTGTATTCCTTCGTATAAAATCCTTTAACAGATTTTTATCTCACTATATGCTTGTTCACGCGATTTATAAGGAATGAAACAAAAACGAAAAACGTGATTCTCAGTTCCATAATTTTCGGCAACTTCTTCTCAATTAATTATAGAAAAATGGCATTTAGGTCATATTATAAATTATATTTAAAACAAACCCATGGGACCCACTCAAAAGTATGACTTAAATACAAAATTTTTCACATTAATGTGACTTAAAAGCAATACTTTTTTTTGAGTGTGACTAATAACTTTAAAAAATTACCAAGTATGATTTGGATATAATTTTCCGTAAATAGGAAATAACTAATAAGATAAATTGATCCTAAACTCTTGAACATTTAAGTAGTTACATTTAAATTCTCTTGACATTTAAAAGTTATAGATAGTTTCTTTATTTTAAAAAATAGTAACATCTGGCCCTCTCCATAGTTTTGACTTAGCTCTATTAAAATATTTGGTGTGAGTAAAATTTTACCTCAACTTTATATTCATTACTTGTGACTTCAATTTTGGGTTTTTCTTTTCCTCTATTCTCCAAATCCATTTAAGGTCTCATCCAAGCATCAATAAATTACCTTAAACGCGATGGGATTTTCTGTCTTATTTGCCAACTGAAGCCAACAAGAAATCTGCTTCTTGAGCTCGACTAATCAAAACAGAATCCAAAAATTAAAAAAAAAAAATGGGGATCAAAAAAACTCGGATCAATAATTTGAGATCTAGAGCGACTTAAAGGGAATTTGAGCTCGAGTGGTTCGATTTTAAGAAGCTTCCCTGTGCTTATTTTTCCAAAATGTGGTTCCGAAAGCAATTATTTTAATTAATTATTATTATTTATTCAAAAAGTAAAAGATTTGAGGACGATCCGGAAAGAAGAGGATGGGGAGTCTTTTTTTTTTTTTTTCCAGAAAACAAAAATGGAACGGAGAGATGGAGAGAGGTGTGGGAGTTTTGAGAGAAGAAAGAGAGAGAAAAATTAATAGCCTTAACACAAAATTTTATTTTAGTTATTTTATTCCCTGTGAACTGGTTTTATATAACGATGGTAAAGAACAAGGAGAGAAAACTGCCAAATGAATAACTTTAACTGGGTCGGCTTCTCCGCCACTCTTTCAGTTCTCAAACCTTTTGTCAATTGATCAACCCAAAATCTGTTGTTCAGACTTCCTCTTATCCCCTCCCCCCAGAGCCCACTATCTCCATCGCTAAAACCAAAACATTAGTCACAGTGAAGTAGATGCTGTATAGCAATGATGCAACTAATCAAGACTCCTCCATTTTGACAACACAGCAGGAGCCATTACAAGCCAAGCACCTATCCATTTTTACTCTTGGGAGGCATCCAATTGTTGGCGAATTTATGTAAGAACCTGGTGTGCGTTTGAATTCATACTCCAAAGTAGCTTCAATAACTAACAGAGTGAGCAAGGGCGTAACTATTAAGAGGCAAGGGATAAGTGCCCCTCTTAAAATTTTGAAGGTAAAAAGATAAAAATACTCCACTCTTAAATTATTATAACTATAAAATTATTCTTTACGTTCTACTTTATCAACTCAACAGTTGTCGACAAAGACAAAATAAGTTCACAAAATCAAATATTTTAAAAGAAAAGTGACAAAAAAAAAATCATTCTTACGGAATTCTAATGAATCTTCAACAAAAATCCCCTTAAATAAGACATGATTAAGTAACAAACTTAAAAAAAAAACAAAAAAAAAAAGCTGTGAGCCCCCTAACAAAAATTCTAATAATGAAATTTAAAAAAAAAATCGTGTGTCCCCTTTACAAGAATTATATATCTGCCCTGAGAGTGAAATTCAAATTCAGCTATAAAAATAAAATTTTAATTCAAACAAACATCAGAACACTAATAAATTAGATAGCAAGCCCCATTTCTATACTTAAAAAACCACAAAATTGATTCTCCTATGGTCTTTATAACAGTACTCAAGAAAAGAAAAAAAGAAAAAAAAAAAAAAACTTTTTAGCAGCACCTAGCCGCAATTTCAAATCTGAGAATACGTCCGTGGCTCCTTCCACTTCCACTGGACACCTTTCCGACGATTGCTCCTTCGTAGGTGGGATTCCCAAAAACCAGTTTGTCTAGATTATCGGAAGACGACAAGGCTTATCTCTTTAACGGAGGAGGGCATGTTGTCCACGTCCATGGAGACGGCACCATGTTAACCACCTCTTCGGAATGTTGCTTGAGGAGTTGTTTCCTGTCAAAATCGAGATTCTTGAGGGTGGGGAGGTCAGCGAGAGAGCCGAGCAGCGCACCAGTGAGCAAGTTCTGAGTGAGGCTTAGATTCCCGACGTTTCGGCATTCCGAGAGGTCCCCAAATCACAAGTGACTCTAGACGAGGTGTAGGTGTAGGGATCGTCATCTCTGTCATTCGAGTTGGAGAAGATATGCTTTGGGTTGTCGAGAGGATACGTGCGTGCGCGTGCGTGGGTGTGTGTATATTGGTTCGGTAAAGAAGATGAAAGGGAAATAGCATTTTATTTGTAATTAATTAATTGAGTTAGGGGTAAAATTATCTTTACATTAATTATTTTAACAGAGTTAAGATTAAAACTAACGGAGGGGTCAGATACTACTAACTTTTAAAAATAAATGAAGTATTTATAAATTTTTAAATGTCAAAAGAGTCAAAATATAATTACTTAAATGTCTTCTAAAAGTAAATGAAGTATTTATAAATTTTTAAATGTTGAAAGAGTCAAAATATAATTACTTAAATTTTTAGAGACGTAGGTGATTTTATCCTAACTAACATTATATACTACCAGCCGTTTGGCTTATACACTCGCACACACTGACTTGATCAGGCAATATTGAAATATATCAAAAATCAAAATGTGAAGACACCATTCATAGATTATGTGGGTCCAAACACGCGCACAACGAAAGTGGATGCAATAGTATTGGGCCCGCATTGAGTGAAAAGTGTAATTCCATCGCAGTTTTAAATAATTAGACTCGGGGTGTGTTTAGAGTAAAATTAAAAGAAGGGAATATTACTTTCGAAAAACTTTCACCCCTTTTTAATTATGTTATATATAATTTTAAAAAAATTTAAACGAGTTAACATTTTCTACTCCTTTTAAGCAATTAAGGCCCTGCTTGGATGCGGGGAAAGTTAGCATCCAAATATTTTACCTGGCCTACGGGTGGGTCCCATGCCTTTGCTATGATTTGGCAACCAAACTTACCCCCTCTTTGCCATTCCCGGGTCTTCACTTTCCCTCTCTCGCAATCCTCTCTCAGTTAAAATTTGGGCACGCTCGACCCTAGCCAAATTTTATCCGGGAGAAATGGCTATTGTTTTTATATTTTCAGTCCTCATTAATTTGATCAAAATAAATATAATGCTAGTAAAAAAATAATAGATGGGCCAAAAAGTCAAAATAAATATAATTAAAAATAAAATTAGATAATAATCAACCATTCAAAAGTACATATTTAAAAAAAATTGTTTAAATAAATTTATAAAAAATTAAATTTTCAATTAAATAAATAATATAACTTCAAATTGTCCAAAAATAATAAAATAGAGTGGGTTTTGCAATTTAATATTTAATTTAATGGGTAATCAAGTTTGGGACACCACAGGGGCAAAAGAGTCATTTGACTACTTTTTTCATCATTCACCCCTTCTTATTTATAAAACATCCAAACCAAGTCAAAAGTTATCCCCCTCCATAAACATCACATCAATGTGAGTCAACCCTATAAAAATAATACCCCCTCTTATCTTATACCCCCTCTAAAACTTATCCCTTAAAATTTTAGTATCATCCAATTGGGCCCTAAAAGTTAATTATTCAGGAATTAAAATATTAACAATTGCTCCTATAATATTTATCCTTTAACTTGTAATTTCATACCAAATACACCCTAATCTCTTACCAAATATTATGGCTATGTTTGATTATAGGAATTGGATGATAAGGTATAAGTAATACAATTACCAAAAAAAAAGGTATAAGTAATACTATAAGATAATATGTGTGATTGGATATAATATAGGATTAATTTTTTATATCACATTATTTTTTTAATGTTTGGTTTATGGGATAAAAAATGAGATAAAAATGTGATTTAACATGAGATGTAAGAGAAAATAATTTTAGACTTTTAGATTTTGGTCAGAAACAAATCCAAGAGTAGAGTATAAGTAATATCACACCTCCCATGGTATTACTTATCCCACATTTTGGGGGATATAAAGTCCAATTTGAAATTGTAATACTGCACACCAAACATAAGACTAAAGTTAACTTAATCAAAATTAGTAGACTATTTATCCAATCTCCTAATTTTATCCCTCAAACAAATATTACCTATATAAGTGTTGAGAAAAGGGACTAGATCAAGCAGGGCAAGCAACTCTTAGCAATCTCAAGCTCGTGTATCTAGCTGTAATTGGGGAGTTTCTCCCTTCAAATATGTATTTCAAATGAATAAATAAATAATAATAAAATATTAATAGAAATAGGTCAATATTAACGGCATTTCAAGAATATGAGAAATAAGTATAATTTTTAAATGTTAAGAAATAATAAATGTAATTATTTACATATTGAAGAAAAGTAAGTGTGATTTACCCATAACACATTTCGTCCATTTGCAAAAATGAAGACCTAAATCCTAATGCCTAATAACATTTATAACTGAATCCAATTTTAGCAAAATGCAGGCCTAATTCCATGACATTAGTTCACCCTGAATTAAGACTTTCTCTCAAACTTGCTTATCCAATGAAGGAATAGCAAGGAACAGTACTTGAAATCAGATAACATGCCAATTCATGCATAATTCACATAAGCTCCTTGAACCACAGGAATAACAAATAATAGATAAGTTCGAAGAATAAGATTAGGGATGGCAACGGGATAAATCGGAAGCGGATATGATATTATCTAAATCTGAACTTCAAATCTTTCGTCTACCTCCAAATTTGCCCTAAACTCCAAACAGATATTTTTTTGAACTTCCATCCTCGCTCCAAATGAAGAACGGATATATTCATGGATATCCAAAATTCCGAACCATCCATTCGCCTCCGAATCTACCCCTAAATTGATACATAATTTGATTGCATATGTAACCTATTACTACCAAATAATTCATCTCTAAAACTAAAATAATACATAACATCATCATAATAATAATTTACCAAAATAATACATAAACATCTCAAAAACCAATAGTTTACCAAAATACCATTTAACCAACAGACACATAATTTTAAAGTATATTGTCTTAACTCAAAGTAACAAATACAAAATATGATGGTTCATAACATAATTATAAATCTCAATTTCTTGAACCTCCAAAAAGCATTCATACAAAATTTCGAAGTTCCATATCAACCTAATTTTGAAATAAAATAACTGATTTTTTGTCTCTACTAACTTTTTACATCAACCTAATTTCAAAATAAAATAACTGATTTTTTTTCTCATCATTCACGTATAAAAAAAATAAAACTATCAAAAATTTTTAAATGTTTTTTAGAATAACATAGAACTAAAAATTTTTATCACAATAAGATAGCTTATCTGCATAAGTAAATTTTTTCAAAAAATTTAAAATGTAATTATCTGTACTTATCAAACTATCTAAGAAAAAATTAATAAGTTACATTCTCTATATATTTTTTAAAAAATAATTTCCGTTATAAAAAAATACTAAATATTTCATGAAACATTTTAGTTAAACTATTTAAAAAATCTATTTTCTAGAAAACTCTTTCAATATCAATATTGAAAAGTTTAAAAACATATTTTAGTTGAAAATATTAAAATATAGAAAAAATAATAAACTATTCAAAAGTTAAGAAAGAAGTTACTTAATGAAACAGTAAGTTTTTATACTAAAAATACAAAAAAAAATTAGCAAATAAAATATTTTAATTATTTTTAAAAATTTGTATCTATATATTTTTCTAGAAACAATTGAGTTTACAAGTCATAATAGGATTTAAAATTATATAAATTAATATAAATTTGTAAAAGTTACAGTTTCATAATTCGTGCAGTGAGAAAAAAAATTAAATTTTATAAGGATTTATATAATTTTATAGAATCTCAAATGATATACCTTATAAAATTTTAAATTTACTTCTTTAGGCTTTCTTGATTTTAACATGTGGAAGAAATAAATTGAACTTTTAAACTTCAATTTGTACAAAAATTAAAAAAAATTAAATTTATAATTTTTTCCCAAACATATCATAATTAATACAAAACGATGACAATTTTGTTTTAAATATATTTATCAATATTCATTTTAATGACAATAATAGTGAAATTTAATAAGTTTAGAGTATTATAAGTGTGAATATTATTTGTCATGGTATGGTGACGATATTGTCATCATGGTTCCAAATGGTTCGGGGTTATTCGGATATTTTTCGAGATAGATTGGGATAGTTTGGGACAAATCAGGGCAGATTCAGATTGGATATTGAATTCGGGGCAGAGGCAATCCCATTCCCATATCCGATCCAGTATTCAATTTTTTTTTTAAACCAAATCCAAATCCAAACCAATCTCCAAAATAAAATCCAAATTCTACATCCATTCGGCTCGAATAATGGATCAGATTTAGATGGGTTGGCCGAGATGGCTATTACTAAATAAGATGCATATACCTACTTACCCAAAAAAAAAAAAACAGATGCATATACCTTATCATATGGGCAACCATATCAAGTATGGAGCTTTGAGTCAGCTAAGGAAGTGCGACCAGAGAGCCTTCTTTTCCAGTTCAATTTCAAACCTCTCCGAAAGGTCAAGATTTGTTCCCTTGGGACAATGCTACTGAAACAAACGTAAGAATGCTAGTTAGAAGCCAAAATCGAATGTTCAAGCTCACCATTTTCCCCAGCAGCCTCTCCGGTCAATAACTCCAATGGGTTCTTCCAATCGTCTTAATCCTAATGTATTGCTTCCTGCATTCACCAGTGTGCTACCTTTGGGTATCAATGCCATACTGTTTAGGGCCACAACTTCATTTAATTCGTCTAAAGATTTCATCGTTTTCTCTGGTTCTTTAATCAATTCTGAAATTGCCCTTTCCACTGCAGTTACATTGAAGTAGTGTCAGCGACTTTTATCCTGTTTGCAGAAGTCAGGGCAATATAGATAATAAATTATCCTGGCAATGAAAATCGGATTGAAATGGTGCATCCATAAGAATATTACATTTATCTCTCTCTTCTTGTTCCAACATCTCTATGGTCTCCTCCAACACTCCGAGCTCTACTTTCTTGTTGATGCTCGACACCAGTGCATGGGTGCCATTCCTTGCCTGACATAGAAAGAGTAGCCATGTCATTAACATCATCTTTCTCCCCCTTTGTTGCTCTTTCTTACTTTCTGTAGTCTCCTCTACTCTGACGTATTCGGCTTGCTTGAATAAGAATGTTTAGATTGAGACCTTTACAAGATACCCTTGAAGCCATGGCTTAGCCGAAAGAGCTAGCGGAAGCCCACTCACACACTGCTTACTCCACACATATGCAAGCCACCACCTCCGATCAAGGCACAGCACCTCAACCGCAAGTTTCAAAGCTGAACTCTCCAACAGAATCCAGCTCCTCCCTTGACTTCCTGAACTGGCTCCCTGCCACATCTCTATATTGCCAAACTGCACTGTATGATATTTACCGCTTCCTGCACTCTGTTCATCACGTCACCACTTGGACCGCGACCAGTTCAAGTTACGGTCAATTGTGATTCCTTGAAGCTCACCTAATGTCAATGAAAGAGTCATTGAGAGGACCACACCTTAAAAATAACCTCCCAAAGTGTTTCATAACTTTTTTTTTTTTTTTTTGGTGATAAGAAATCTCTCCGATTTATTGCAGTTCTTAATGAACCGCATAACTAATGGATAAATTGGGGGCTCACGCAATAACTTACAAACCACGCGAACTGATTAAGTTCCAAGCTTACACTTTACATAGGAAACTCCAAGATTTGTTAGTCCTTAGAGTCGAACTCCCAATCTCTCTTAAGAAAGCCGAGAGTTTTGGGCAACTACCCTAAAACAGTTGGTTTCATACTTACCTAGGCTATCATCTGTAATTCCTAGAGGTTCTCATCCAAAAAAGTTTGAACCACCTCATACTTACCTAGGTTTATCTCATTTGGGGGTGTTTAGGGCGATGAAAATCGCTGAAAAACTTTAAAAATTTTTTAAAATCTCTAAAATTCTCTAATATATTTTGCACTCCTTACATTCCGTAAAATTTTTATAAATTTATATATATCTACGTATCCTAACAACTTTTTACAAATTCCAATAAATTTTTTACAAACCCCAATAATATTTTACAAATCCCAATAACATTTCTACAAATTCTAAAAACTTTTCAACGACTTTCAATAAATTCTTACATAAAATCGTTCCGACAGGCTCAAAAAAATTGTTCGGACAATTTTTTTCTTCAAAAAACTGACACAAAAGTTAAAAAGTTTCATTACTTATCTCTGAAAAACATAATTTTGTGTCTGCCCGCCAAACACCAAAAAATTACTCAAACCACATTTTTTATTATTTTTTATTAGTTTTCGTCGCTCCAAACACACTCTTTATTGAAGACTCAATTGGTACAACTACAAGGCCTTACATCAGAGCGGTTGCGTCAACACGTTGAACCCATCTTTCTCCTCCGCCCAAAAATAAAAATAAAAATAAAAATAAAAAACTAAAACAAATGTATGTTAAATGGGCGTTCACTCACATGCCCGCATTAAACATCCCCTGCTTAGAGTCATAACATAATGGCTCCCAAAAATTTCATATATCACCTAATCTCAATCCGTTAAAAGCTTTGGACTCGTAAGTTCGTAACAATATACATGATACCGTAAAACCACAGAGGGAGGGGGGGGGGGGGGGAATTACCAGCATCACCCTAAAGTTGTTTTCCACGTAGCTACAAAAATCCCACTCGCAACTAACTCCACTAGGTCTCCACCCCAAAAGCAAGCACAACTTTCTCGCTTCTGTGAGATCACTTGTCCTGGCGACAGTTAAGTCATAAGCAAGACTTTCGCCAAAGATTCTGCTCGTGACACCTGGCAAGCTCAGCTTGTTCCAACCAAATCTAAGACAAGGTGGAGTTTAGCTCTCCTACAACAAGCTTAACTAGGTAAAAACCTAATAAACTTCTCCTAAGCAGTTGACTCACACGGCATGCCATCAAAGGGTTTTTTGAATCTTCTAAAAGGGTTCTTTCGCCATATCTCCCTTCTATGGAAACTTCATTATATCTTAAAATTTTCTTCAATAAAGGTCCAGATGTTCTAGTTAAATTGTCAACCACCAACTCATCTAAAACTAACAGCTAGGAAGGTGGTGGTTGATAACTCCTCATGTTTGAACAGGCTCTCCTCCATAAGTGGGCCAAACACATACAAGTATTATAACTAGTGGTTAGGCTATGAGGATCAAACAAAAGACTGCTTGCTCGGTGTGGCAGCAGTGTTGAAGACAGTGACAGCTGTGTGTGTGTGTGTGTGTGTGTGTGTGTCCGCGCGTGTTTGTGTTGAAAAGCAAGTTTCCTCCCCTTTTTTGGGGGGGGGGGTGAAACCAAGTTGAGAGAAAAGAAAAAGAGATTAGAGAAACTGAAATAAACTAGAATAAGCTAATAACCAAAATACACTTGATAAATTATTCCCTAATAATACTCCAAATATTCTATCACTGAAAATGATGTGACCTAGCATCATGTCATCAACCAAATGCAATCCATGAACTTTCGTCGATTAGCAGATAAAGCCACACACTAGCCAAAATGTTGTCCTGGCTGCCCCCACTCTATGACGACTGCCAGTGCAAACATAGTTTGAGGAAAGAGTTGGCAGGTGTAAGATGCAGCCAGTTAATTAGGCATCAAATTTCCAAAGGACTGCAGATGTTTTTAGGTTTGGAAATTTTCATTTCTTTCCCTCAAGAATGTTATGTCCTCTCTAAAATCCTACTTTCTACCTCAATATGCTATTCATCAATTTCGTCCCAGTGAAAATGACAAAAGAAGCTAGGATATATCAACTAAGATTACTTGGAAATAAACTCCCTGCAGTGGGGGAAAAAAATTCATGTGTTCTGAACAGAAATGAAAAGCCTCAACAAATAAACAAGGTAGAGTAAACATAGAAAAGTGAAGTCTGAAAAATAATCTGCACTAGTAGTAATTAACAACACTAACAGTGAATTTTCATACATAATCAAGCAATGAAGGATTTAACTCTCTCTCTCTATCTGTCTCTGTCTCTGTCTCTGTTTAACTTATTCACAAGTTCAAGGACTACCTCCGCATTCAAGGGGCAGATTGTCCAACCAATAATCATCCAAGAGAGGAGGCGAAGATTCAGATTCAGTCGGCCATTCGACACTCACATCTATTTCATCATAAATAACAGGCTTACATTTCCCATCCCTACTTCTAACAATTGCTTGTAACCACAAATTGCAGTGCACAAAAATCAGATCACTAAATTTATCCAGCGCTGAAGTGTTGCGTTTCTTGGTATGTATGCTGTCAAAAGTGCTCCAGTTCCATCTACACCAGTGAGAACTACAAGGTTGACTCAGTATCCGTATTGCAGCCCTCTGCAGCGTTGGGATTTCATAACCATACCCAGCCCACCAATCACCTAAGGATACACGATGGAAAATAAACATGACGTTTTTACACAATGGCAAATAAGTGCAAAGATTTTCAGGAGGGAACGTTAAACTGAATAATTATCTCAAGAAAGATGAGTGGTGGGAAGTAATAGTTCACAAGAAGTGCAAATTCTGGTAGTTAGCAGTGGATAAATCGCATTATATCCTACTCAATATGCCTCGTTTAAGCTAATACTTGAAAACTGAAGTGTTTGCCTTGACTTATATTAGCAGATGTTTAAAATGGAGCAGTTAGCATGTATTCCAGTGAATTTAGTGTCAAAATTGCTTAGAAGATTGTTTGAGCAAATGAACCTGAGAGCATTCACAAGCTAAGAAAACTACAGAGTTGTTTTAGCATTTGAATCTACAGTGTTTAGTGTTCATGAGCTAAGAAAGTACAAGATAGCCTTGTAAGCGTTCAAACAGTAAAAAGTGCTGCATTCAAATGGTGACTGAATCCTGACACAAATCTGAGCTGCCCAAGGATACCTAATGCTTCCCTTTAAAGTCCAATTAGGTCTACCACTCCATGGATAAAAAAAGAAAAAGGAAGACATAATTTTGGGATCTTTTGCCTTTTGTTCCTTGGACCATTTGTGCTATCTGCATCCATTTGGAACTAAAAACTTAGCTATGGCTTAGGATGAAGCCATTGGCATGTGGTGATTATTTTAAACAATGAAGTTATGATTCATGAATGTTTTATCTCTTCAAATCCATGGACCAATTGATTTCTTTTCAAATATTGAATGCTTTCTACATTGATTTGATAAGTTGCTAACAAAAATATTTGGAACAATTTATTCTTATAAACCCCTACAAGTTATTTCACTTTGACTTTGACTTGATTTTTAAATGATCACTTCCAAAGTTGAACTTATGCAAATTCATCCAATTGAATATCACAATTATTGATGGTTAATTGAGTTACAAAATTTGATTGAAAATATGATCCCTAACATTGATAGGTGATTTCTGAAAGCCTGAGTTCCTTTCACATTGATTTTTCTGCAATTCATACGTTCTTGCTATCATATTCCAAAAGATTCTTGCACTACAATCTCCTTCGCTGTACGACCTTGAGCCTAGCTTTTCCAATCCAATTCCTGACTCACTGAGATAATGACGCAACGTGAAGAAGTAAGGATAAATTGACTTGTATCGAAAGTGTTTACAAAGGTCCCTATTTATAGGGAAAACTAATCACAAATCTAATCCTAATTAAAATAGGAACAACACAAATCCAAAATAAACTAGGAATACTAATCCTAATTACATTAGAAATAAAACAAATCCAAAAGAAATTAGAAAATATCAAATTTGTCCAAAATCATTCTTCTCCTCTTAAGAAAATAACTCGTCCTCAAGTTGTCTAAGGTAAGATCTAAAAAAAATGAATGATAAGATCTAAAAAAAATGAATGACCATCACGAGCAAGCACTTTCAATGCAATTTCTGTTGCAGATAAAAATTTGTGTAATTTTAACATGAGAATAATCTTCATATTCACAAGCAATACTGCTCGAATTTTGTTGTCTGCGAATAGTTCTTCAAATAATTCTTCATGGTTGAACACTTCAATCATATCAACTCTTACTTTCTTAACAAATTTTGGCGCACTTTTATCTTCGATTTCCGCTATTTGAAAATTGATGAAACCAATTTCTTCACCATCGAACAATAAATCCAAGTTGTAATGCTCATCATCAAAAAAATCAATGACTTCTACTATTGTAGGATCTTTAATCTGCTCATCTTGAAATATTGCGAGATTTTTAATCTCCTCTCCTTGAAGATCAATTATAATTTTGTTTTCTTCCAAAAATAGTTAATCTAAATTATAATTGTCTTCAAATATAGTGTCCACAAAAATAGAAGTCTTTTTTACCTCAATATCTTCTTTAAATATGTCACGATGAAGTGCATAATACGTAGGATTGTCATACCTCCTACCTCTAGTTTAAGCTGCCGCAAACCCTAAATCACTTCCATCATCATCACTATCATTAAGATCTGCTACTACTCGCTTTCTAGGGTTTAAAGGAGCGAAACCCTTAACTATTTCACCGCGGGCAATTCCCTTGGTTGGATTCAATCTTGCATTCCTATTCCTGTCGCCTACAATTCGCCATATGTGTACTAATCTCATCGATCCACTGCTCTAATGCTCGTATTGTCAACTGCTATTCCTGGACCTGAGCTGAGACAGCCTGCAATCTCTGTCTATGAGTCGCCTCCACTACCGCCATGGTTAGTCATCGGATTAGAAAACATCCGTTCTGATACCACCTAACATAGCGTGAAGTAAGGATAAATTGACGCATATCAAAAGTGTTTACAAGGTCCCTATTTATAGGAAAAACTAAGAATAAATCTAATCCTAATTAAAATAGGAACAACACAAATCCAAAATAAACTAGGAATACTAATCCTAATTATAGTAGAAATAAATCAAATCCAAAAGAAATTAAAAAATATCAATTTTGTCCTACATCAGATAAACTATTGTAGACAATCCTACACTTGGGAGCAACATTTAAGACGCAGCAGGAACACTGGGAAGAAAGCATCTTGCTCTTCCCAAGATGTAGCACAGATTAAGAGTGATCCAGAAGCACAATTTGAAGGGACTTCGAAAAGATATCTCATGGATATTGATATTATTAAGTTAGCTTGATATGCATTGTTAGACATATTTCCTGACAGCTTAAGTTTTGGGAACAATTAGTGACTTAACATGGTATTAGAGCTCTAATTTCCAGAGGTCCTTGGTGTAAGTCTTGTTATAATGTTTGTTTCTCATTTATTCTTATGCATTTCATTTTGTTTTGTTTGGTGATCTGTTCATATCTTTAGACCACTTGCAAAAGTGGCTCTATGTGAGGGGAGTGTTAAAAAGCAATTGTTGAATCTTAATGAGGCAATATAGTTACATCCTCCTATTCCCCTACGTAGCAAGAAGAGGACACGCCAGTCAAGACTTTCGGTTTTTCTTATAAATGCATATGCCGATTGGCTCTTTCTCTTCTTCGGTTTCGCTTCTTTTTAATGTTAGGGTCTAAGTTGAACATGAGGATTTGTTAATCCAAGAGTTTTAGTTCCAATTCAAATAGAAGATGTCAATCCCATTGTTAGAAGTAAATGGGTTAGCACTCTGAAGTCAAATTATGAATTAGATGCATTATAGTTATAGCAGGGAATGACTGAAACGAATTCTGCTGTACATCTAAGAAGCATGGATACGGGATACGGAAATGATAAAGATATGGGCATTTATACGACAATTTTGAAAAAAATGAAGATATATGAACACGATCACACAATCAAAAAATATAGCTTTTGTATATTTTTATTAGCTATATATATGAATATAACATTCACAACAAAACTAATTTAATATATAATTTAATATACAAAATATAACAAAATATAAATTATAAGATTTAATAATTTTAAGAGTTTCGCTTACTTAGATCTAGATTTATCTTAATCATATATTTAAAAAATTAATAATAAAATAATATAACACGCCATGTGGCGTGCCGGACATAAAACTTGGAGTGTCTAAGGACTATATGTGTCCGGTACATGTCGGGTAGAATATGGCACCCATTTTGAATGTTCATGCTTCCTAGATATACATTGTTGAACCCATTTTTTAACAGCTTATCTCTTGAGGATAATTGGTGACTTAATAGATATAACTTATTGGACAAATTCATCTAAAGTTGTGTCCTTTTCTGGTAAATATTATAATTTTACGAAAATTACAAATACTACTCATAAGCGCATTAGACATTATCTTTTGCATACATCATTGGTGGAATCATACTGACTTTATCATAGTGTTTTAGGTGTGAAATTTAATAAGAAAACAATAAGAGCTCCATTCCATCTTGCTTGCCTCTGAACAAAAGAATGTCTAGCATGAATGCATGACAAGTAGCAGAATTGGAAATTAAATGCAAAGTAACACATACATACCTGGGGAATTTAGGGTCCTTCCCAGGACTGCAAATTCAGTTCCAAGGGCACCTTGAGCATTTATGTATATTGGATGCTCTTTGGTTATTTCTATTTTGTCCTTCCCCTCAGTAGCCATCTTCATCATGGCTTCTTGAAACCCATTCCTCATTTTTAAATCAACTTTAAATTTTAGGCTATAGAAAATAGAAGGATTCAGGAATGCTGCTGCTGCATGTAATGGCGAGTGAAGCTCCACATACCATCTTCTATCAATTATGTCCCAAATTGGAACGTATTTTTCTTCAATGCCCTTATAAAATGCCTTGATGGTAACTTTTGCTCTCTCCATTCCCTCAAACAGATAGCCCATTGCAGGCATGTCCCCGTCTATAATCCTTAGCAGTTTAACTAGTGGCTCAGAAACGCTTACAGCTTCATGTGCAGACTTCCAAAATCTCTCCAAATACAGTAAGGACTTAATAGCTTGAGCCTCAGGACATCTACTATAGGAGGATGACAGCCACTCTGTATGAGAAAACATTTTTTTCAAATTATCCTCCTGAATCACAATGGACCTCAAGGAGAGGAAATCAGTGACAAATCTAGTAATCTTAGGCCTAATCAATTCCGTTCCACCTGTGAACTTTCTCATCATATTTAAAACCCCTCCATGACTATATAGGAATCTTGTTATGGTATTTGCCTCTTCCAAGACTTCACTCACCCATTCTTGTTTACTGAAATCTTCCAACATCTTGTTAAGACAATATGAAGCACATGGAGACCAGAATAATGAAGAATACTTGGCCATAAGAAGCCTTCCAGCATAAACATAGCTAGCCGTACTATCTGTTATTACTTGAACAACATTTTCTACACCAACCTCCAAAACAACTGACTCAAGCAAGTTAAACAAGTAATGAGCATCATCTACGTGGCCAGATATATCAACAGACTTTAGAAATAATGTACCTTTAGGACATGAAGCTGAAAACACCACAAGTGATTTGTTCCTACAGTCAGACCAGCAATCGCACAAGATAGTGCAGCCTGTTTCCTTCCATTCATCTCTTAATTTCTTGTGAAACTCATTTATATCTTCTTTCACTTTCTCCAAGAGTGTAGACCTCAACTTCTCATAACTGGGTGCTTTATAGCCCACCCCACACTCAGCCACAGCACCCACCATTTCCTGATAATACATGGATTTAGCAGCGGTAAAAGGAACAGAATTGTGAAAGAAAAATACAGCAATCTTCTTATCAGCATCATCCTGCTTTTTCTTTTGGGCATCGTCCACAGCTGGTTGTGCACTTGGAGAAGGGCGTGGGAATAACAAAGGTGGGCAAGTGCTACCGCGTTGTCCACTAGATCCACGATTGGGATGAACACCTCCACTAGCAGAGGAACTATTTTGCTGACCATTGGCTTCCACATCCACCTTTTGTTTCTTGGGGGTTTTCTGTTTCTTGGGGTTGCTTAGTAAAATCTGTATCTGCTCTCTCACATCATCTGGGACTTCAGCACAAGGAACTATGTCTTTGTTCCTAATTTGAGCTAAATGAAACTTCATCCTATAAACTCCTCCACTAAACTCTCGTTGACAATAATTACACCTCACCTTCTGCCTTGTTGCATCAACAAGAACACAGTGTTCCCAACAGGCATCCCTTCCTCGTACCATTGTCTGACAAGATTCCCTATTTTGGCCAAGAACACCAATAAGCATGCCGGAAGCATAATTAGAAGTTTTGAAACAAAAAATACCATTGATTTAATGACCTCAAGTCAGGCTAGTTTTAATTTGCATCTTGTAATGAAGACCATAAGAATTGAGATGGTATTCAATTCTATGCCTAAGAATTAAAAGGTAGCATACAAGTATCAAATAATAGAATTAATGATCATAATCAAGGCCATAATCTAAAGAAAATAACAACCAAGTGCAATTAATAAACATTGTTTTGCCATAAGTTAATCCAGTATATACTAGAGTTCTGGTGCATGACAACTCCAAAAAGGAAATGAGATCTAATGCTGGCCTTAGCTAAGAAGTAAATTTTATATAGAGTGTTATTATATTGGCTCCAATGCAATGTCTAGTAAGATTCACTTCCATGGTTCATAACAAGCAGCTGCTACCCCTTCACTATTTGGATTCACAAAATCGTTCTCACCAAATTATATAGTTAAATATGGGTGAAACCTGTCAGACAAACCGATCTTTAATTTAGCAACCAACAGAAAAAGGAATTTTATGACATGTTATTTGCAAAAATTCTTTTCATCCAATAACTAAAGAAGCCCATGATGTAGACAACGTGCATGATATCACTTGGCTTATAAACCATGTTGTGCCCACGGTACACATACAGCAGGAAGGTTTGCACAGGATAGATGACAATTCCCTCCCAATTTGGCCCAAGAAAATTGAAGTGGATGGAATATTTGCTTTGTTGAATCTTCCGAGAAAATGTATTTCAATTTAATAGATGTAAATGGAAGTCCACTGGGATAAGAAAACGACGGGCCATCTGAATTTATGAAATTTCCTTTTGGCTATTAAAACTGAAAAATTTCGAGTACAACACTGTTAACAGACTAGAGTTGTGTCCTTTTTACAAGTGTTTGTCTCCCAAAGCTACTGTAGGAATCTTGTCCTGCCAACTGTCACTTAATTAAAACTCCATGAAATATATATTATTTTCTTTTTTTTTTTTTTGGGATAACCCAAGAAATCACCACCCAGCCTTGGGTTATTATTAGGTATAACCCTGGAAGCCTGCAGTACCTCCGCCTTCATAGCAAAGTGGGGCTTCACCCTAGGTTGGGTAATCCCGTAATAGCACCCCATGAAGATTGAATACAAGACGTCATTTCACAAGCATTTAATCTCAGCTCACTAACCACCCCCTTGGGGCTCTGCGGTATATTTGAAAGTTTGAGAATCTTCCTTAATGTAATAAGTGAGTTAACACAACAAAATATTTAAATCAGCCCAAGAGATTAAATACACCATGGCTCCCCAGGAAAGGCAAACAACAGTAGCCTGCGAGAGATGCAAATATAAGTTGGTAGGTATGCCACAAATACCCATTCAATTCCAATTATCTTTACTCGGGACTCACAAATCAGTATCTACATAAGCATTTAGGCAAAAGCAGCAATATTCCTCCTTGGATCAAAAGAGTGAAATTCTAAATCAATAATATCTGTTCAGTCAGAAGAATATTAAATTGTTCTTGGGTTTATTCAAGCCTGCGCCGATGAGCATCAATTCATCCTTTGCCGTAAGAACTTAATGCAGCCTCACATTAACATGACAATTGCACAAAAAGAGGGCGCCCCCCACCCGCCCCCCCCCCCCCGCGGGGGGGGGGGGGGGACAAACAAACAAACAACAACAACAACGTCTACTAAGATATCAACATGTCAAATGCCCTTGTCCCCATGGAAACAAAC
Organism: Vitellaria paradoxa; assembly: GCA_019916065.1. NCBI lineage: Eukaryota > Viridiplantae > Streptophyta > Magnoliopsida > Ericales > Sapotaceae > Vitellaria > Vitellaria paradoxa. The sequence goes on from CM034235.1 coordinate 5,554,589, forward strand.
AGAATAGAGAATCAGAAGGGGGAATAGAGTTACACCAGAAAGGAGACAGTAGAGTAGAAGCTCTGTAGAGTGCTCCAATATATTAGTATTATTAACCATGTGAAGCTAATAATATAACTAACTTTCCATCACAATAAGTAACATTATTAACCAACTATTTCCATTTTTTTTTTTTAACAAAAACAAGTTCACTGTCTCCAAAAATCTTTCACAATCCGACCTTCCTATTATTCCTTTTCATTTTTTATTTTGTGTAATTTGCAAATTAGTAACCGGCACAGTCTAAAAAAATTAATAAATTGAAGAAAATATATTATTGCATAAACGATCGGAGAGATACAACCACAGCAAAGACAAATATGGAGGTTTGATTTGACTGTTGTGATATGCATAGAGAGAGGAGAGGAGATATATTACCTGCTTAAAGGGAAATTGTTGTTTGATGCGGTGGTTGTCGGAAGCTGACCGTGATCGGAGTGGTCGCAAACTGGGAATCTTGACGGAGAAGATGAGATCGCCGATGGAGATAACCGAGGAAATCAAAACCGCGGCGATAAATTAATCAGGCCGCACCACTCCTCGCCAACCCGATTGCGGTGAACGAGGAGTCTATTACTCCGCGTGGAAATCGCCATCCCCTTCACGTGATCCTTGCGTGACTCCCTTGACATTTTAATGCAAACTTCACTTTGGACCAAAAAATGTACAAATATATAACTTTTTCTTCAAAACAAAATTATAATGATAAGAATTTTTCTTCCCTAACTTAATTTTGAATAGTTTAAATATTTATTTTAAATTTTTAACAAATAAACATAAAATTAGTGAATATTCTATTAATTTAACTTACAATTAAATTAATTCAATTGTTTTTATTTTTCTTCCAGAAATCAAATATGCAAGTAATTCAATCAGTTACTTATTTTGATTAGTTCAATTAATAAAAATTGGATTTAAATAGATTATTTTTTACTTTTTACCATCAATAAATTATGTCTTTTCATTATCAATTTATTGGTGACTCATTTATTTTAAACATAATTATTTTCATATAATTATATGTATTGTATATAAAATCAACACTTATCAATAACAATTATAATAAAATTCTTTTAATAATGATGAATTAATTGTAATAATAATTTGACAAGTATTCAATATTTAAAATTTACCAATTATTTAAAATTTAAGTAAATTAATCAATTATCAAGAATACCATTTTTAATGTTTAACTTTATATATTTTTATATAAATTTATAAAAATTATATTGAATGATTATTGAGTCTATATTTATTTTAAATTTGATAAATTACTTGTGGCTTTATTTCTTCAAGTAATAAAAATAAATTTAAAAAAAGTAGTTGGTTACTATGTAAAAAAAAAAAAACTAAAGTGTAATTATAAGGTTTTTAAATAAGGGACAAAATGAGAGAAATATGGTAGCTTTAAAGTATCTCAAAACTAAGAGAGTAAACTTGAACATATGACAAACAAAAATTGTAAAAATAAAGTTCTTTTTTTTTTAAACCAATCTAATATGTATTGAGTGAAAGTACAGATTTTAAATAAACAAGAATTTTATTTAGGTAAACTTTTGTACAAAAAAATTTGTATAAATATCACTTGTATTCACACTTTTACTCTTATACTTCATCTTCAAAAGGAAAATTTATACTCTAAACTTCTCACTCTTACTTGTTACAAATGAAATACCCAATGTGGTCTATTCATACTAATCTATGGCTGATGGTAGAACAATCTAGAAATATTCATATTCTAGGAAAAAATTTATAGAAAATTCTATCTAATTTAAATAATTTGTTTAAGTAACCTATTTATAAGAAGATAACAAAAAATTCTAAAGCTATAAGAACAAATAGATAATTCTAAATAGTTGGGAACAATTATTAATAATACAAACATTTATTTTAAAATTTAATTTTTTTATTTCCTTTTTCTTTTTATCTCCTTCCACCACATAACTATTTCATGTCAGTCATTCACATATCTAGGCTATAATGTGAATCTCATAACATTAACATTCGGCATACAATCATTCTAATTAAGGACCCATTTCGAGGAGAAAAAAAAAATACCAACTTTTCGTATCTTAGATATTTGGTAAAATATCAAAAATTATTAATTATGTTGATTTGTCAGCTTGCCAAAATACTAAGGGTTCATTTGATTTATTTTTTATTTTTTATTTTCTATTTTTATTTTTCATTTTGAACTCATTTTTCATTTTACGCTTTTGAAAATAAGAAAAATAGTTCAAAACAATTTGGTTAATTGTGTTTTCAAAATTTGTTTTAGAAAACAAAAAATGAGTTTACACATAAAATAAAAAATGAAAAAAGTTGTTTTGAGTGCTTTTAACTCAAATAAAGAAAATCTAAAAATAAGAAAAACTGAGTAGTTTCTATTTCCTTATTTTGAAAATTTTAAACATAAAATAAAAATAAAAAATAGGAAATAGAAAAACAAACCAAATACCCCTTAACTTTTGTGAATTAACAAGAGGTGTAATAGTCATTTTACTTTAATCAACTCAAAAGTTACCATAATTTTTACCGAACACTTATAAGTTATCAAAAGTTCTAAAAATTTCTATTTATTTTACCAAACACTTAAAAGTTGTCAAAAATTACTAAAAATTTTTATTTGTTTTACCAAATACAAAATATTTCACCAACCAACTTTTACCAAAAAATTAGTAAAAGTTATTAAAAATTTCACTCCGAAGTGAGGCAAAACAATTATTGCTAGCGTTCGGGAATCCTCAAATTTAGAACATTGCACTCTTCAATCCAACCCCTTCAAATATATATATATATATATATATAACAATAATAATCATTATCATTAAAATTAAAATTAAAATTAATTGTACTTATTTTGAATTTAGAAAAATTAACATTAAAATTAATACCAACTCATACAATGTTTAGGGTTAAAAAAAATACAAAACTCTATAAATTTCTATAAAGATGAATTACGAGACTGTAAAATTTAAATTTTTTACTCACCACACAAAGTATAAGATATTAATTTTTACAAATTTATACAATTCCAAATATACTTTAACAATTCAAATCAAATTGCCACCCAATTGGCATAAATTTAACTACAGCCTCCCCCATTTGCCTGTTTTTCCCTTTTGAATCATCGGATTGAGGCATTTTGATTTGACAAGCCAAATATTGCAAGTGGTGAGAGATGAGATTTTCTACTTTGATGTTAACATCTTTACCTCCCCCACTTTCAACTATTGACTATGGGAGTTGCAGACCACTTTCATGTGGGATGAGAGTCAAACGAAGTCCTTTGACAACGCTCCCCCTTACATCATTATTTCTTCACCAAAACAAAAAAATTGATAGTGCCGTTGAACACCCACTACTATCAACAGCATTAGGCAATCTCTAGTTGCGACACTAATTCTAAAAATGACCAATGGGCAATGAGGTTGCAAACCCTGAACGAGTCTTATTTTTATTTTTTTATTTTTAAGCACTCAAACTTTTAAAGGTTTTAGTCAACAAGCTCCAAAAGTACCATATGACACCTACCATCTTTGGGTAAAGACGGGAACAGACACCAATGACTGGGCATTGTGGTGTAGTATCTGACTCCACTCATTAAACAACAGCATAATAAGTTCATTAATTTTTTTTTTAACTCCTAACTTTTTTTGACCGTTTGCAGTAACTATCTAAAGCAATTAAAAAAATGCAAAGAAGGGTTTTTTGGACTTATAATTTACGGAGATAAAAGAAAAGAGGAAAAATAAAAATGACAAAATAATTTACAAGTGCATGTTCTTACTGGGGTGAATTAAAAAAAATAAAAATAAAAAGCATTAATCAATAAACTAATTTTCTAATTTAATTACTTTTAGTTTTTCAAATCACACGCTTTCCCTTCTATTTTCCTCAATAAAGCAGACAAGACAGAGATATTTTAATTTCCTCTCTCTTTCATTTTCCCTTGAAAAATTCCAAGTCCAAACATCGCCTCAGATTAAATCAATTGGCTTCACAATATTCTGCAAAATGACCCGTGAGCAAGGGATTTCTAGCTTCCTGCAAAGAAAACACTGGATGTTCAAATTCAACATCATTCAAGGTTTCAAATAGCTCTCACATTGCTGTGCTCAAACTCTTTCATATGGGTCCTTGCAATCAGATCAGAAAACCTATCCCTGTCGAGATGAAATTGTTATTGCGTGCATGATGAGAGGATAGAGCATTCTTTGATGAAGTACCTGATCTTTTCTGACCTCTCCAAAAGATGACAAGGAAAATGCATCACACTTGACTAGAAAATTAAACACAATACTAATTTGAAAAATATGCAGCTTCGTTACAAGAAATAAATAAAGAAAGAAAAGGTAACTGCTAAAACACGCGCTATTACAGAACAGCTATACTGGGTTGAAATCATTACGAACAGCACAGTTCGGGAGCAAGCGACTTAGTGTGTAGGGTTTTATATACCCAAAAGAGTTAGCCATTGTTTTGGCACGAAGCCACTCAGTGCAGTGAAAATAAAAGGGCGAAAAAAACAAAAATTAATCCATGGGCAAAATCCACCTAACACATGCATGGGAACAATAGTTTTGGTTTATTAGCACCACAAAAATCTGAGTGTCACTCAAACCAGCAATAGTCTCGGTATAAAGATTCAAAATTATCATTTAGATAGCCTACTTATCTGCTGAACTCACTTGCTGCCTATCTCTGCGAACACAATCTGCGTAGTTTTTTACCACACTGGCACATTGCAGGGGTTCCTTGGCATGCTCCTTGTAGCATTTAAAGCAAGCATCTTTCTCAGCTAGACAGGGTGGCGGCCTCTGGTATGGAAGCTTGAACTCCTTGTCACGGAGATTCTTGGCTCTCTGTGTTACTTCCTGCACCATGACCTCCTCCTGCTTCTGTAGCTTCTCCAAAACTTTCTCACTTTCTTGAACAGTAGAACGGATGGCATCTAACTCTGTGTTAGCAGACTGAGGAGGGGATACCGGCAGGAAAAATGGAGGCTGAACTGACCAACCGACAGGAGCAGTCCCTTTGGGCATTTCAGAATCACTAGAAATCTCCTGCTGATGTGACTTAGTCTGAGTTTGTTGGGTCTCCCGCGGCAGCCTTGTTTTCGATCTCTTTGATTTTTTCTTCATCTTCCCACCATCATCCGCAAGCTGTTTGACTAAGTTGCTGCTAATCTGAATCGTAAAAGTTTCACCCATTTTATAGGAGCTTCCAGACAAGTAACCTGAAGACATCCATTCGGGTGATCAAATAAGACAAACCAGATCAGCAGCCGGCTAAATCAGCATTAAAATTTCAAAATCATGTTTGTGAATGGTAAATTTCCTAAACAGCATGAAGTATATGTATGAAATACATGAGATAGACAGGAGTGAGGGTACTACGAGGCCCCTTGATGAGATAAGCATAGCGCAATTGAGAGGGGGGGGGGGGGAAGCAAATTAGAAGAATATGAATAACGATAAGGTTTCTCATAAGATTAAGAGGCTGTTGGACTCTGAGGAGCACCTTTTGTGAGACTTGGATCTAATGCTACTGGCTAGCGTTAGTTCGTAACAGAATTCCACTGCTTCAGATATTTTAGGCAACTATACTACTGCCCGCTAACAACCAGGTGTTAAAGGCTGAGAATGCACAACTTATATGGCGTTATGGGCATGCAAGTTGAGAATAATGCAACAATGAGAGAAATAGTATTCAAACCCGAGAGTTCGATTTTATCTAAATAAATTATAAGTACTCAAGGATCAAGAGAAGAGGCAATGGCATAATTACAGCTCAACAATGAATATTCATGATGCATAGAATAAAGACATTGTTCGTAAAGCATGGATCAAAATCATATAATCTTATGGCGTGTTAGATAGCAGGATTGATGCTCTCTCTTCCATTGCAAAAATATGGCCAAGAAACAAAAGTTTTTTCTTCACAAGATTTTGGATGCGAAGAAAGTTCATTTTGGTCTCTTTAAAACATCACATCAATGCCTCAATCCATCAACACCAACTTCACAATGATCCACTTTTAGCTATCAGCCTATCACTACAACTTGAACATTCCACAAGAAAATTTGTATCTTACTCAATAAACTGTGCAGGCCCCTTTTTCATTTTAATCAACTGCACTGCTCTGCTGCTTCAGTTACCCAACTCCTTCCATCATGGCCGATTCTACTTGGTGAGTATTTCAACAAAAGATTACTTCTTCAACTCAAATGGATCCTTTTCAGTTTTCCTCCTAATTCCCCCTCCAACTTTGTTCTCTATTTCAAAGTTTTAACTTTAAACAATCCATTTCTACAGAAGCCTTCAAAAGACAACCCCGTCGAAACATAAAATAAATTAGGAAAGCACTTAATAAAATCTTCCATAAGCTTTAGCACCCAATGCTATATCTCATATGATTTTTCATGCCTTCACCATGTTCCTCTGACACCCAAGGGTGAAACCTTAGCTATCAGGTATATAGCCAAAAGAATAAAATGCCTCCTAATCATCCAACACACCAATTGATTATTGTGGGGGATCAAACCTAGAGGGAATCTAATTGTCTAGGAAAAATGTCAGTCTCTGACAATGGCAGAGTCACCAGAAGCCGGTGGAGGAGTGAAAACCAAGACAGTCTGGAGTAAGAGAAAGAGAGAGAATAGTGATGGTAATGGTAATGGGGAGTGAATGAATGATGGACCCTCCAAAATGAGGAGGTTTATATAGGCTAGGAGGAGTCCTTTAAGGTAAGGGTCAAGGCTTCATGAGTTCCAGCCTTTAACCAGCACGAATCTACAAGGAAATGATACTTCCTGAATCTCTCTCTCTAGACCAGTTGAGGGGCACTGACGAGCCTTTGATTCTTGCACCCAAACCACTGGACTCCCAAATCCTTAGATTTTGCTCCTTGTCCAAGGAATGGGATTATCCGCAAGAGGATCCTTGCTATGAATAACCTACCAGGAAATCCTCCTGCGATAAACCTATGTGAAAGAAATCTTGGTCTCAAGGTATGCCGTGTGAAAGGTATTGACGAACCCTGACCCTTATCGCCGTAACCTAGGTACCCACAACTACTTACTCCATCACTGTCATTACCATTTCTGCCGCTGCCACCCACCCAACACCGGTATCACCGGCCGCCACTTTCACCACCTCTCAACCACCCACTGCTGCCACAACCACCTTTTCTCGCTCATTACTACAACATATCACTATTGTCACTATGTTCAACATTGTCACCCCATTACAACACTACACCATTGCCACCCAATTACTACCCTCCACCAACACCACTACTATATTTCTAATTATTATCATGCTCTACCATCAACTACCGCTCCACGCCACCAATCGCCACTCCCATCACTCTTGCCCTTTTATACTACATTTACCTTATTTCTTAGTTTTATTTTTACAACTTTTGTAAATATCGAATATGGTTTCTGTCAGGAAGAAAAAAAATGACAGCATTAAAAATAAAAAATGAGCAACTAAAGCATTACCAAACAACACCAAATTAATTTTCAGTTGATCTCGAATATAAGCAATATGAATCCCCATTGGGATTGGATGACCCCAGCATGAAACATTGAAATGAAGTGCATCTTTAGCAATTACAGTCATCACTTCTTATAACAACAAAAATAAAATAAAATAAAATAAAATAAAATAATAAAAATATTTTTAAATAAATGTAAAGGATTTTATTAATAAAAGGCATCAAGGGATGCCACCCAATTACAATGCAGTAATTATGACTCCATATCGTCAACAAAAGATTAAAAAAAAAATATCTAAATCAGGTTCAATGTCATTAGAAGAAATCCACCTATACAAAGAGGACATCAAAATTCCATTTAACCTATGAAAATAAAATTAAATTCCTTGAAAGTTCTTCTATTCCGCTCCATCCAAATTAACCACGTAATGCAAAATCCAATAAGGAGTTTGATCACGCCCAAAGTGAACTTATCGATCATATACCTAGACCTATACTACTGTACATATCTCTAGAGATATAACTATTATCACCAGTTATATCTATCAAATTGCACAGAGAGCGGGAGCTGAGAGTCAGAAAGGATGAAACAGATGATCTGATAAAATATGAAGATCGCCGGCAAGGTTTGAAATCGGAAAGCATACAAGCTAGAGAGAGGAGATAGATACCTGATGGAGGAAGAATGATCGTCGAGTAATTGAACTGTTATTCCCAATCGATCAGTGACGATTAGAGACACAGAGGGTTTCTCCAGCCCTAGAACTGCAATTTTTGTACGGACACTGCCTAATAAAACGCCTGTTGGTCTATGTCGGGATCCGGTTCACGAATACCTCAAACTTAACAAATTTTATTTTGCGGGCGGTTGGCGTGGCGAAAAATAACGAAAATTTTAATTTGAATAATTTTTTAACGTTTAATACATAGTTATCGAGTTATATTTTTTAAATATGAATAATAAAATTTTTTAATTTTTATATTTATTTTTTAGAGAGAAAAATAATCTGAACGATTTTTTTGTTCAGTTGAAACGATTTTATGTTAGAATTTATTAAAAAATATAAAAATTTTAAAGATTTGTATAAAAGTTATTAAGATTTATAGAATATTATTAAGATTTGTAAAAAATTTATTGATATTTGTAAAAAGTTATTAGAATATATAGATATATATAAATTTATAATTATTTTCCAAAATATGAAAACTATAATATGTAATAGAAAAATTTAGAAATTTTAAAAAAAAATTAAAATTTTAAAAAAATTTTAAAATTTTTTAATAATTTTTATCGCGTCAAACGAGCTTTCTAAAAGTCACGCGACTAAAATTTAAAAATTCTATTTCTTATATATATATATATATATATATGTTCGTTTTCAGTTTAGAACTGAAATCTCAAAATATTTTTGAATATCATAATATTAAATTTCAAATAATACGAATTCATTTAACAATTCACCGAAATAATAATAATAAGAGATATATGTGAAGTGAAATTCATTGTCTCACAAATTTTGTATAAATAACATGTTTACGAGAAAAAGTCATTTATTGAGCACTTGCTTAATTAAAGGTTATTTTGTACCAAAATGTGACACTTGTTAATAAAAATTTATAAAAGTTAAAAAAATTAAAAAATAATAAAACACAAAAAATGCGTTTTGAAGATAAAGTTGGAGAAAATTAATAAAAATTATTATTATTATTATTTTGATAAAAATTAGTGAGCCAAATAACTTCTAAAAAAAAAAAAAAATCCTTTAAACTGGTTTAGGTTTAAACAAATCATCACTGAAATAATATTATGTGAAATAGGTTTGCATATTATTAGAATATCAAACCAAACCAAACAAAGTCTTTTCTCATTAGGTGGAGTCAGTTATATGAATTTGACGACGCTAATCAAATCTGTTTAGGGTCATATCCTCCGTTAAATCCAAGTTTACATACTATTAGGATGCCTCACAATAAAATATAATTCCATCAATACCGATTGATGTATATATTCACTTGGTACAATTTTTTTTTTCTCAAATTCAATCTTGGTCAAAATGATTTTATATGGCACTTTTTGTATAATTTCCTTTTGTGATTTTTCTGACATACGGTGTAAAAAAAAACAAAAAAAATTATATAAAAACCATTAAAAGACCAAAAACAAGAACAATATTTTACCAATCTATTGTTTAATTATATATGTTGTTACCATTTTACCTTTTCACATGCATTATTCTTGGTTCAATTCTATATCATAGTAATAGTGGATGCGCAATCTGTGCTTAAGAGAAATAAAAAATTATTTTTTTATTTTCAAATTTTATTTCTTGTTTTTTTTAAATTTTTCTAAATTAAAAAACATGTGAAAATTTAAAAGATTAAATATTTATCTCAAATAATAGATAGTGACATTTTAAGCAAATAGTAAATAATTGAAGACTATTTTAAGAGTAAAAAGAAAAGTAGTGAAAAGTTAAGGGGTCTACAAGGAGAGTGAAAAATAAATGTGGAAAGTTAAGGGGGATATAAGGAGGGTGAAAAATACAAAGGTAAAATTACTCCACCTCCTCCGAATCAAAAGAAAAGGGGAAGATCCACCGAGCCTCTAAACTTACAAGGCTTGGATCCCCCACCTGGGACAAAGTCAGTGCGAAGGAATCTCTGGGTCGGCTGAAGCAAAGGAGAAATGAGAATAAGGGAAAAAAAAAAAAAAAGGGAAAATTAAATTTAACAGAAAATAAATTCATGAAAAAAACTGACTTTTAATCTCTCTCTCTCTCTCGCCTAAAGGTAGCAGTAGACCACCTTCATATGTGCAGCCTTAATGTCTCTCTAAATTATATCAAGTGAGAAGATTCGCCACTAATTGCTCTCTTTTGTTTTACTTGTTCATTTTTTTTTTTTTTTCTCAATTAATGCTAGTGGTGGCTGGTAGCCATGCACGGTCATCATTGTTTTTCCCCTGTGATGAGTTGGTAAAGCCTTTACGAAAAGAACCAAGCAATATTTATATGTAACATGTTCTTTGTTGTGGCATATAAAGAATTGAAAATAAAAATTAATGTGCTTCTTTTATTGATTTTTAATAGGATGGAGATATTGGCATTCTTCTAAAAACTTTTCTTACTTCTTACCATTTTTTGACTTCTACAAAATTACAAAACTAACCTTGTGGTAAAAGTCAATTAATATAAAATACATTAAATACCATGATGACCCTCCCTGTCTATTTACTATTGTAAAATTAACATTCTCTACTTTTTTTCTTTTTTTTTTATAACATCCCTCACTTTTTATTCATTTGCATATTAAATTAAAAATCTATTGTCAATTATAATTTTATGAAGTTATATGAAAAACCTTTTCTAATAATTTTGACATTAACTTTGTAAATATATTTTTTAAGTTTATTTTATCAAAAACCAAAGAAAAAAATTGAAGAAAAAAATAATTATTATTTTTTGATTGATATAAAGTAAGACATAATAATAGGTGATCAATTAATACACTAATAAGTTAATTGAAATAAAGGTAAATTATATTGAAATTCAAATCCTAACATTCATTCTCAAAATTAGCTACTATTACATGAAAAATAATATGATATTGTTTCAAACAATTCAATTATTTTAACAAAAACTCTCTATAAATTACCAAGCAAAAAAAAAAAAAAGAACTTAATAGGAAAAAACCCAAATAATGTAATAGCATATATACTAACAAAAATAAAAAAAAAAGTAAAAAAATATTACATGTAATTTGTTCTATATTGTTCTACCAAGAAAACAATCACATCAAAGGAGAAAATTAAAGAAACACAATCGCATAAAAGGAGAAAATTAGAAAAAATTAATAGTTGCTCTACTATTTGAGGATTCGATAATTCATAATAATATGAAATTTGTTCTATATTACTTATATCAACAAAAAGATAATAATAATCACATTCGAAAGCTTACTTCAATTAAATCCTCTTCTATAGTATTTTGTTTAAGGTTAATGAACCAAAAAGAAATATATAGGAGTGAGAGTATATATACTACTATGAGAAATATAGTTACATAAAAGTAAAAGTGGAGTCATTGAAAAGTGAAAAGAGAGATTTTAGTTTTATAATAATAATGGAAAATGAAAGGTAATTATGGTATTTGAAGTGTTTTATATTAATTATCCTTCATTAATTACAAGATTAGTTTTGTAATTTTGTAGAGTAAAAGAATTGTAAGAAGTGGGAAAAATATTTCAAAGAGTGCTAATATTGCCACCCTTTTCAATATTACAAATAATGGTAGGAAAACTTTCCAAGTTTCGAAAGTGTTAATCCCTTCGATTTGGGGAAATAGTAAGAAAACTTTCCAAGTTTCGAAAATAAGCAAAAGGGTAAATTATATTTATTACCTATCAATATTTAAGAATTATATTTACATCCCTTATTTTAAAATATGATTTGCATTGATTCATTTTCATTAAATTAATTGTTAAAAATTAATAGAAAAAGTCAAAATAATCAAAATTTTAGATTTTTTTTTTATTTTACCCTATCTCTTTCACATTTTTTTTTAGTTTTCTTTATAAAAAATTTTACTTTTTTTTTTATTTTTACTTATTTTTAGAAATTTTTTAGTATAAAAGTCCTTTTAACACTTCCCTAGTTCTGTCACTTATACTGTATCTCTATTTCCTTGCTTATCGCTTTGTCATCAGGCCATCAATATATCTCATCATTTTATATTCTAATAATATATTTATATATGTCTTTCCATTACATTTTCTCATGTATATATTCATATAGGTTGACATCAGTGTTAGCTACCCTTACCGATCGGATCAATTGATCGTGACATATTTCTTCATAGAAATTATAAAGGGTGTAATAGTTCAAAACATTAATCATGAATCAATGCTAGCTAGCTAGAGCTCTAAAGTGGAATTGACTCGTTTCAATCTTCCTGGAAATTAATGAACCAAAATATAGAACTGAAGCTCTTCTTGCACTGGAGATGACAGAGGCTGCGTTTGGCATAAAAAAAACATTGAAAATTTTTCTATAAATCTCTAATAACTCTTTTATTTTTAATTTTTCCGCCTTCACTAATTTTAAAAAATTCTAATATTTCGCTAAAAAAATAAAAAATCTAGAAGTAAGTTATCCGAATGTATAAATTTTTTATACAATCATATTTTTCGTGTCAAGAGCTTTCAAACGAGTACTATTATCGCTATTTTTTGTGAATTTTTTTTAAATCTGTGGGAACGGATTTGGCAAACCGTTCTCACGGTTTACGAATTTTCAAAAAAAAAGTGACACCAAAATCAACCCCAAATCACATTTTATCTCAATTTATCTTTTTTTTTTCTTACACCAAACGGGGTCGGAATACCATTTTGATTGGTGTTCAGTTTTTAATGGACGTAGAAAATTGTGTTTAAGAATTTTATTATAATTAAAGGAAATACTTCTTTCTATAATTATAATTTTTGTTTAAAAAAATGTGACAGAATTATGTGTCATAACAATTTTATTATTAAAATACATCTTGGTGATGAGTTTATTGGTTAGTTCATTGGAGAATCATATCATTTATATATATATATATATTTGTGTACATATATAGACAATTATAATTTTATGCTACTACTCTGTTAGTTAATTAGTACCACTAAGAAGTAGTGCCAATAATGGTGTTTCATGATAAGAGATGGCTTGTTTGGGAGTATTGCTTGAAATGCAATTCATCAAGTGACAAAACCCTGCTTGAGTACATTTTTATTTTGTTTTATTGAAGATTTTGTCATAATGATGATAAGATGACAAGCTAGACTGTAATATTAAAGAAATAATTAACACGGAGTGTCAGCTTAATTATTCTTATTGTATGTACATATATATATATATATATATTATATTTTTTAATTAATAATTAATTAATGAGATAAGATTAGCGTCCTCTAAGCGTCATGTGTAGCGCTTACATACTCCAACAAAGTGCACGTGATAATGCCTTGGTTCTTGGAAATGTTTATTCTCTAGGAACTTCACAGTGGCTTTTTATCTTTTTATTTATTTATTTATTTTTTCACCCAACACAAGGCCATCGAGCTCCAAGTGACAATTGAAGCTGCAATTTTTTTTTATTTTAAAGCCGCAACTTTTGCACTTAAAAGTATGAGTTAATATATGCGTGACATCTTAAATTTTTATTATATTATTAAATTTTTATTTTATGTTTAAAAATTTTAATGGTGTTGATTTGACATCATTTAGTATTAATTTATTATTATTTTAACTTTAATCAGTCTTATTTTAGATTAATAGATTAATTAATTAATATATATATACATATGTATATCAATCCGTTTGAGTATTAATTAATCTATTTATATATATATATATATACACATATGTACATCCATTAATTTAGGTGAACTGTGGTTAAAACAAAAAATAAAAAACAAAAAGAGGGTGACGTGGCTTAACCCAAGGCACCCATATATGGGTCTACCAAGGGTAGGTGTGTAGGGGTGACAAGACTATGGGTTAGCCAGCAACGTGCCAAGTTAGGGGAAAAAAAAAAAAGAAAAGAAAAAATTGAAAGGTGGAGTGGTAAACCTACCGACGACGTGCATATATACATGTTGCGTTTGATGTATTAAAAAGTGTGAAAAAATGAGGTAAAATGTAATTTAAAAAAATTTTTTTGTATTTGGTGTACACTGTTTAAATTAAGTTTTTTAGAGATGAATAGTAAAATTTTGTTCCGACCGTTCAAATTTTCATTTGGACGGATTCAAAATTTTAGATAGTCATGACTTTTTATATTACAATCCGTCCAAACGGATTGTAGAAATCATTTGGACAAAAGTTCTCCGCGCGATTCCGTTGTAATGGTTTCTACAATCTGTTGGAACGATTTAAAAAACGCCACAAAAAATAGTTAAAATGTGTGTCATTTCGTAACTTGGGAATCCCTGATAAGAATGGCAAAAAATTTTTATTATTTGAATAACCGAATTTTAGTTATCGATTTTTTTTTTTGGAAAGATATTGAACGTTTTTTGAATTTTAAAAATGTATGAATGTATAAAATTTTATAAAGATTTTCAAAAAGTTTCAGATATTTTCAGAGACTTTGTGCACCAAACACAGCCATAGTGCACATGAAAATAAAAAATAAAAAGAAAAAAAAAAACTGGTTAGAAAGTGAAGCTAGGGAAAGGAACAGAAGAAGGGAACCTTTGGAAATTTTTGAAAAAAAAAACTTCAATTGAGGTAAATTATTTTACTTTATTAATTTAAAATTAATTTCATAGAAAATTAAAAGGGATGCTTAAAGATGTGATGTAAAAGTGTTATGTGGTAAATTTTGATTAGAAGGAATTGGTAACTTTTGGTATTTCTTTACTCTATCAAATAGCTCTAAATAATATGTTAAAGATACGATGATTGTGTTTTATTTACTAGATTTTTTGTTATCAATTAACTCATGTTATAATTCAATTGTTTAATGTCATAATTGCATAAGTTGACTGGGATAAAATTAAGATTCAGAAATAGTCAACAGTAACCACCTTAATAATTTAATTTTCTCAGGGTAAAAATGTATTTATTCCCTAAGTAAAATTAATAATAATAATAATGATAATGATAATAATAATAAAATTATTAATAGCTAAATGTTAGATATAAATTTTAGTTAAAATGAGGTTCATTTTTGGGAGATAATAATAATAGAAATACAATAACTGATTAGTAAAATGATAATAAAAATAGTAATATTTAATTAGTCAATTAAAGGAATAAATAGTTATCCAAAAATTAAACAGAATTATTTGATAACGGGAGGAGGTACTAATCTAGACCTCCTAGGCTAAATGTAATAATTAAAATAATTAGACGACTGTATGTGAATGCGCGTTAATCAACCTTAATTCATTATATAGAATTTGGCACAATGCAAAGAAAAAAAAAATCAACAGGAAAGGTTACTAAACCCTTCAAGTAGGGGATTTACTCCTATAACTAAAATTTAATATTTTCTATATGGAGACATGACAAACATAAATGACTTCATTGCATAATTATTGTGGCATAGTAGCAAAATATGAAATGTGATAGTTGGGTTATGCGAGATTTAGAGAATTGTTTTCAGATACTCTGAAGTTTTACTAGTGATTATTAATGTATGTTGTAGTTTAAGAACTTACGCCGTCAGGCTGAGTCCACGAGATTACAAGGGCGGTGTGGGATGATAAGGGTGGAGAGAGGGTTAGTGCTTATATTATAATGGTTATGTACATGCTATATAAAGAAGGTGTGAAAGTGTTATAGAGGTAGCAGGGTGTCATAAGGGTGGAAGAAGGGGATAGCATTACATGCGTATTTCTTTGCTTAATTATTCAATTTATACTGCTATCATCTGTTTCATATAGCAATGACAGTTTTTTGTGCACTTGATATCTACTTTACAAGAAAATAATTGTTGATATTATTTGAATACTTTTTCTACTGGATTTAGCGGCTCATCCCGTTTTATGAGTTTTATATAGAAGAGTCATCTGATAGCAAAAAGTGTGACTAACATGTGATTAGCGACCAACTGAGACCGATGACTAGCTATTAGTATAAGGCCACACACATGTGTAGTAAATTTCTTTTAACAATTAGAGTAGGGAGGAACTTCTGTTGTGAAATTGGTCTTTGTATTCCAATCTTTCTTTTTTTTTTTCTTTCATTAAAAGTTGGGGTGTGATAATATATTTATGTGTATGTGGGAAATTATCAATCAACCTAGATGATTAAGAAAGTATTTTTCTTGACTAATATTCCAAGAATCATAACTTATTTTTCGATGTTCAATTTGTTTTTTTTTTTTTTTTCACCGCTTGATTGCAATTTGAGTTAATTTGTAAAACCAAAATTATAGATGTTTATGTTAATTTGTAAAACAAAAGTTAATTTGTAACTCCAGATTGCAACACAGGAAATCATGCTGTTAGCACAAGTTGAAAATTATAGATGCTTACGTTCTTTTTTTTTTTTGGAAGTACATGTTTGTGTTCATAATGAAAGATATATATATATATATATATATTCTTTTCTACAGTAGCCTCCACGTGGCTTCTCGGAGTATCGACATTGTTTAATTTGGTGCTAATTAATTAATTAACACACAAGCATGAGGTGGAACAACAAAGTCATGATGATTCATTATTAATTTGAAAGTTTTAGGGATTAGTCTCGAGTGCCCTTTAACACAAAGCAGCGAATTCCCAGGATTTAAAATTAAATTTAGTTTGGCCACTCCAACTAGTAACTGTTACAGTGGCAAGTTAACAGCTAACTAGTAGCTGTCAGTATATCATTATAGCAGCTAATTGTTAGATTATTTTTAAATTATGAAATTACTCTTTACTTATATACTGTATTCATGTGAATTTTTAAATTAATAAATGGGGTCGATTCCAATCAAAAAAGGAGTTGACCTATTTTGGCAGTGAGCATGTGAATCTCTAAACCAAGCAAATAGGCTTGACCCTATTAGAAAAAAGAAGTTGACCCTTTTTGACAAAAGGCATGTGAATTCTTAAACCAACAAATGGGGTTGACCCCTTGTTTCTGGTGGGGTCAACCCCTTTTGGCAGTAAGCACGTGAGGACCTAGGGAATTTATGTCTTCCAAGATAGTTTTTGTGTCTTCAACAGTAGTTTTGAAAAATAATATGAAATATTAAGGGTATACATGTCAATATATAAATTTATTAGAAAAGTTAGGGTAAAAAAAGTAGTTAACTTGACTTCCCAAACACAAAAATAGCAGGCTTTCTAGCTAAAAAAAAAGCCAATTATTTTTATGTTTGGAAAGCCAAATTAGCCGCCTTTTTTAGTTAAAAAAAAAAAAAAAAAACAACTATTTTAGTTGAGAAACCAAGCCTTAATTGCTTTCTTGTAAAGTATATATCCATTAGTAAGGCTGGACTCATTAAAGGTTTTTTGCGTCAATACTTCCACACACCCTTTAGTTAATTTATCCAATTTAAGTACAAAGGAAGGAAAAGGAAGAGTGCACCAGTTGCAGTACCCATAGAGCAAACATTTATGTACGAATAAATATTTCTCTTATTGATTTAATTTTAACACACATATACACACACATATACACACAAAAGGTTTCACATTTGATATATCATAAGGCCCATCTAACATTTTGATATGTTTAATGTACCCTCTTCACCTTTCACAAATCACTTTGATTTGGTTGGTGAGAAACCTCTATAAGCAGTGAGAGGTTTGATTCCAACCCACCAAGGACATTCTGTAGTATTATGGTAGACAAAATCAACCTAATTAGTTCGAGCCAAAGACAACCTAGTAATTAATTAAACCTTAATATATGCTTTTTGTTTTTGAGTCCACGATGGTCCATTTGTATTATTGCTCGCTGCCCATCCCTAACTTGTTTAACGAGTTCACGACTTCAACGTCATCGAAGCAGTCCATGCCAAAGTCGTGAATGCCAAAATCCTGGCAGTCCATTAGCCAAGCACAACTTTCATCCAACGGTGGGAAATTACTGACGCCATTATTCTTCATGAAGCTTTGACCATCAAATAGAGGATTAATGCTTTCATGATCTTCTTCCCACAGCCAACTCAACAATGGGTCATCGTCGCCGCAGATGCTAAGTAAGTGGGATCCCTCGCCGGAACAATTCTGATCAGTTTGTGAGCTCGACGAGTTCTCCTCCGAGCCGACGTTAGTTGTTGCCTGAAATTTCACGTTGTCGTGGTTTGATTCTGGTGAATAATCTCCCGGAGATATTGAGGCTTCATTAGTAGTACTCTTTGCCAATTCATTGTTGAGGGGCTCGTGGGTTATAGGATCAATTCCCATCTTAAGAAGCTTTTTCTTGATGTGTGTGTTCCAGTGGTTCTTGATCTCATTATCAGTCCTTCCTGGCAATCTTGCAGCTATTTTGGACCACCTGATCATAAAACACAAATATCAATTAAGCCAATATTATTAACACGATCATTTTTTATTTTTATATTTATTATTTTTTTTTTCTAATTATGCACTTGTGAGTTGGCATTTTACACTAATTGGTTGCAATGAAAGATAAATTCAACCTTTGAATCTTATTCGAAGGATTGTTAGCGGAATTAAATAATATAAAAACGAGTTAATTGTTTTTACACCTGTGTAATAAAAATAGAAAATTATTAATATACATCTTTGAATTTCAAAAATTTACTTTTATATTCATTATAATTAAAACTGTGAAAAGTGTTAAATATGTAAGTAATAAGATAAAAATAATCCATTGTAAGTTAAATAAAATCAAAAAATGTGAATGATAGATAGAGGCAGATTTAGTATGGGCTCAGGAGCAGCTGCCCTCACTGGTTGAAAATTTTGTATATATATTTTGAATAAATTTTTTATTTTTAATATATATTATATAAATTGCCTCTATTGAATTTAAAATTTATCTTCTAAATACACCTGATAATTGTTTTCTATTGTCAAATCAATTAAAATCCGTTACTTTTTTACTCAGTTACAGTGATTTACTCAATCCAAAAGTTACCCAAAATTGTTAAAATTTATTAAAAGTTGTTAAAAATTTTACCAAACAACTCAAAAATTGCAAAAAAGTACTAAAATTGTTAAAAATTACTATTTATTTTACCAAATCCCTAAAAATTACAATTAATAATTCTTGGTAAAAAATACTAAAAATTGTTAGAATTTGAATTTCTAAACGGTACCTAAAATTCATCATTTAAAAATTTGTAATGTTTATTTCATTTAATTTTACCTCCACTCAACAAATTTTCTGAATCCGCCCTTGATGATGGAAGTATGATGAACCTAGCTACAAAAGGTGTGAATACATTTTTCAATATTATTAAGACTTGGAAATTGTTAACTTTTTATTTTAATGTGAAGCACAAATAATAAAAGGTAAGTTTTTTAAAGTTTACCTTTCATTTTTAGTAGCTGTGCCATATCCAAACAAAAAATTAGTAAAGTCCCGATTGAATTAATAAATAACTAATCACATCAAGCTGAAAAGAAAGCTAGTTACACAAAATGATTTTGTTGTATCATTCTACAATTAAAGTTAAAAGGGTGACGTTGACATTTAATGAATGATAGCATAATGATATTGGGATGGTAATTATTAAATTAAAATTTAAAAATTTAAATATATTTATTTTTTTAATTCTTAAAAAATAAAAATATTTAAATTTTAATCTAACAGTTCATCACAATTTGATTGTCATTGAGGTAACATCCACCCAATATCAGCGCCGGATCCGCCAAAGTTACCCATCATTACTAGTGACCTTTAGAAATGTTTTAGTCTGCATTTTTCTGTAGCTGTGTTTGATCGACACATATATTTCTATGGAAATGCCACACCTAACACGAAATAATTTCAAGAAAAATTATTCTTTAACTGGGATATGCATATGTATATATATATATATATATGATGAGCAAACCGAATTTATAAGAATGATCTATATATATAGGGATGGATGGATGGATGGAGCAAACCTGTTTCCAAGACGAGCATGGAGGTCAATAACTAACTGTTCCTCAGCTTGGGTTAGGAGACCTCTCTTCAAGTCGGGGCGAAGGTAATTAGTCCAGCGGAGCCTACAGCTCTTGCCACAGCGACGAAGTCCAGCGAGTTTAGGGACAGCCCTCCAGCAACATTGCCCATTCGTGAGAATGAAGCTAATGAGTTTCTTGTCCTCCTCAGCTGTCCATGGCCCCTTCTTCACCCCAAGTTTGTCACAACAAGGTTGTCTACCCATATCCCCTGCCCAGCTACTGTCACCAATAAATATTATACCAACGCAGAGAATTATGTCTCTCCCAACACAAACTACTTGTAAAGACTCAAAAGCCCTACACCCACCTTTATATACCACCAAATCCTTTTTTTTTTTTTTTTTTTTTTCCGAAGCTTTCCACCTTCAGTAAAGTAGGACCCAACTAGAAAAACATAAATAAATAAATCAGCCATGTAAAAAACTCATCACCTATTATTTAAAAGTTTTAAATGAATTGAAATAGAAAAATATACCCAAAAAATAAAACTAAAATGTTAATAATGTGAACCAAGGAAAAAACTAGTCTGGGTGTGTTTGGAGTTTTATTTTTTGGGTAATTATGTTTAGAGTTGTATAAATTTATAAAAATTAGTGTCTCATGCTTTGTACGGTGAGTAAAAAATTAAAATTTTACAATTTCGTAATTCGTATTTGTATAAATTTGTAGAATTTTATATTTTTTTATTTAACATCAAACGGTGCCTTTATAGCAGTGAAAAGCAAACTACTAGTTGGTAAAACCACTATAGATGATTATATTTTACAATTAAAAATTTTAAAATACAAACTGATAATAATTAATTTTCATCTCCAATTCTTAGAAAGAGTGGGTACATGACTCTTTTGATTCTCAAAAATAGCATCAACTAATAATGTTCTTTTTTGGTCTGCATATTAAGTTTTTCTGACAGATATTATTCGTTTTGTGCTTGTAAAGATTCTGACGCACAACTTTAAAACGCATCATATTAGATAGAGAGGAGTTAAATACTTATAAATTATCACAATTCTTGACTTCTTTTCGACGTGAGATTTATGAAGTCATCAAAAATAGTTGACTCTCCACTGCCAAAAATTATCATAAATATTGTCTTTTGGTAAGTCTTATAACTCTATCATCATTATATTGTCCTAATTAATTTTATTTTTTTAATATATTTTTCTGATCCAATTCATCTATTCTTTTTAGCTGACAAATATTTTACATCATTCTCGTCATTTTCTTTTTTTTTTTTAAATTTGCGCGTCGTTACTCTTTCTATCAGCGGATAGTAAGAAGAAGTATGATTCAATGGGCCATCCCCATTGGCTTTGAAAGGTACGGATGAACTACAACCTATTGTTCCGGTGTTTTCACCTCGACAAGTTGCTGACGGTGAGAGATTGCCGACGACCAATGACAAAGCTCCATCTAATCATTCCAACATTTTCTTCCCATTCCCCCACACAATGTGTTCCACTCCCAGATTGCACTCTTACTCAACCATTCCATCACCATTTCGTCACCCACACGTTTATTACGGTAGTAAATGATCCTGTGTTACTAATAACTATCGATGGCTCTGTTTTAATTAGACATCTGGACCGTTGGATCTGAGGAAACTATGCTTTCGATGGGCTCAACCTGAATACTTCACACATGCTCTAGCTAGCCATTACCACTAATACATATTCACCACCAACATCATTAACATTGGTCCTGCAGATAGCTAATTGGGCATTTCATCATAAAGTCGGGTCTGATGAACAATGATTTTGCTTGCAGTGATTGGTAATTTCAAAACGGCATAAATGATAAATGTTCTTGTGAAAAATGTGCCATCCCGTGTGGTGACATTTGGATATTCTATTACTATTTTTAATTTTTTTTAACACAAAAGGGAAAAAAATATTTAAATGAAACTCTATGCCTAAATGCTAAGCCCCCTTTGATAATATTTTTATTTTTTATTTTGTGTTTATTTTTAAAATTTTGTAAATTGATAATAGAAATATATTTATTAAATTTACTTATATTTTTTTCTTAAAAAATTAAAACTTAAACAAAAAAATATAAACAAAAAGGTATTTTTACTATTTTTTTCTGCTGTAAATATTTTGTCAATTCTAATACTCTGTCTATTTTTGTTGCATCATATTAAAATAAATTATTTTATTTAAATATTTTGTTAAACTAAAATTATTTTTAATAAATAATATAATTAAATTAATATGTAATATATATTACTAATTTAATTCTAATAAATAATTAAATTAAATTAGTTAATTTAATTAATAGGAAATATATATTATTAAAATAAAAATAAAATAAAATATATTAATTTAATTTAATAAATAATTTAATCAACATGAATATATTTTATTAAACTATTTTAAATAAATATTATAATTAAATAATTTAATTTAATTGTTTCCAAAAAAAATTAATTTAATTTAATAGTCAATTTAAATTAATTAATTTAACTAACATTAAATATATTTTATCAAATTATTTTTAACAAATATCATAATTAAATTAATTTAATTTAATAATTATTTTATTTTATTTTATTTTATTTATTTAATAAGAAATATATTTTATTAAATTATTTTTAATAAATATTGTAATTACATTATTTAAATTACTATGAAATATATTTTATTTAATTATTTTAGTAAATAATATAATTAAATTACAATTAATATATTTTATATCTACTAGATAAAATGATATAATACTTATATTTTCTTCAATTATTTTTAATAAATAATATAATTAAATTAAATTAATACGAAATATATTTATTAAATTCAATTAATTTTTTAAAAATTACTAAAATTAAATATTTTATGAAAATAAAAAAATTAATAATTATAAACAAAATTATATTTTTAAACGTAATTTTAATTTTTATTTCATAAAAAAAAATGATAACAACAAATAAAAAATAAAAAATATAAATATATAAATATAAACAGAAAAATATCAACGACACAAACGGTTCTAAGTACTGTGTTACAATGAATAATGATATTTAGCTTATCACCAATGTGTTAAACTGAACTTGCCCAGTTGATCTGTTATATATATATATATATATATATACATATGTACACGTACATAAGAAGATTGCTATGCTACGTACGTATTTACATATGAAGGACTATAAGTACGTTCAGAACTTCCAAGGACGAAGCTCTCCTAAAATCAAGGAGCGCATGGCCTCTTTTAAATTTTGAAATTTACCGTTCCTCTATACTAATTTTTAATTATAAAATTTTTATATTATAGTTTGACTTTTTAAAAATTTTAAAAATTAGTTAACCTTGATAAAAAAATACCACTGCTAATATATATAAATTTTTGAATAAAAAAATTTAGATTATGAACTAATCTATCTAAAACTTAATTATTTTTTTCAATTATATAATATAATTCAAAATTTGAAAGCCTAATTAATTGTATCATTTATACATATATATAATTTATTTTTCATTTACTAAATATATGTGCGGAAGTTTATCAAAATTAACTAAAATCTATCTACTTTTATTAATTATTTTTAATTTTTTCTAATTAAATTTCACCACATATCAATTTTACATTAACTTTTTGTATTTTTTATGTGCTTTTTTACCATCCAAACACCACCTTAGGCTCCCAGCACTAAATTTTATCAAAAAAAAATTCTAAAAATTTAATTTTATCAAAAAAAGAAATCTAAAAATTTCTAAAAATTTTTTATATTTTTCTCATAGTTGCATGAATTATGAAACTATAATTTTTATTTATTTTTACTTTTTGCCACTTCAAACGATGTTAGCTGAGGTTAAAATGCTCGCCAAATTGATAATAATTACTAATCAAATCTCAAAAAAAAAAAAAAACGAATTGTACGCACGTGCACGCACACACACAATTGTTGAGGTTTAAATGTTCACAGGATTGATTAATAACAACTATAAACTAACCCCCACAAAAAATAATAACTAAAGTAAATTTTGAACAAAGAATGAGTCAAATATCTATACTTATAAATTTTTAACTATAGAATATAAAACAATTACGGTAATTATTATTGTCATTGGAGAAGGTCGTTACTTAATTCCGTTCTTAATTATATCTACATGAATAGAACTTTATTTCTCTCGACCCCATTTCAAAATTTCTTTAATCATTCTGTAGAATTTTAGGTAATCTTAATCGCACGATTGTCAAGGCATGTATAGCCATTCAAGTTATTTTTTTTTTCTTTTCATCCACTAGTTCATATAGTACTTGATTAGGACAAGAAAAGTCCATATATGGCTCAGTTTAGTGAGATTGTAAACAGTTCAGATGGTTTTAAATTACAAACCAGTCAATTCTTCGTACTGATGGGTGTTGAAAAACAAGTATCAAAATGACTTACAAAAGTTAATGTCTTGGAGTTGGATAAAATTGCATGTACACAATTGTATATAAAATTATAAAAATTAATATCTCGTATTTTATGCAGTGATTAGAGAATTTAAATTTTACAGTTTTGTAATTCTTAGTTGTAAAAATTTGTAAAATTTTATATTTTTTTGTATGACTCCAAAAGATGCCAAAGTTTAGTTCCCCGTGATCTTACTAGTATCTCTCACTTAAAAGCTCTGTTTGTAGTACTTTTTTTTTTAATTTTTATAAATTTTTTTAAAATTTAAATTTTCTACTCTGTGTAAAAATTACAAGAAAATTTTTTACTTATTGCACAAATTATGAGATTACAACTTTTACAAATTTAAATAATTACAAATACTCTTAAAATTATGTCTATTCTTTTATAAAAATACGAGTCTGAGCTCTCACACATGTGGAATTTAAGAAACAATAATGTATAATCTTAGGTAATCAGTAGTTAATGACACTTAAAAATATTAAACTCAAAACCTCCAAATCAGAAATTACCCACTTAGGTAAGGGCGTGCAAGACTCAGTTTCATTAACACACGTTCACATATGTATGCATATACGTATACTCTCCCCATAAGGAAAGACAAGTGATGCGATATTTCACTTTGTTAATAAAATTCTATGACTACCTTCAGGTCAATGTCGCATATATGTATATATATATATATGTACAGCTGCCTTGCCCTCGTAGTATCCCAACAATCAAACTAATTCCTGATCAACCACGTACGTACGTATTTAATTCTCACCACCAGTTAATGATTAACCCTCAAACAAGATATCATTATAAATTCATAATAATTAATATTTTTTTGGTCAATTATCTGTATGTCTTCTTTTTGGTAGGTTGATTAGATGTAACTTTAGGTACGTGTGCTAGGGTCAACACTGTAGCAGTTGTGAGTTCACAATCAGTAGAGTACTGACCATAGTTTAAGCCTGCTGTTCACCTTTCACAGTTCCTTCCACATCGGAACTCCACTCCGGTGGTTTAATTTACCTTTCTCTGACCTTTTGCTTTGCATGATGTCGAAGCATTTGCTCTTTTTAGAACTTTTAATATTCGTTCACAGTTTGCCTGTATTCATATATATAAAACATGTTAATATCTTGTTTTTAATGACAATTTAATTTACCCTTATAATACTGGTGTACGTATTGATTGATGGATTTACTCTTAATAAAATTAATTATTGATTCGAATTTATTTTGAGTATGGTAACTCGGAAGGCTTGCCATACTCCTTTTTTTTTTTTGATTGTTTAACTATCAGATACATGAATCATGACTAACCCTAGCTTTTTTTTTAAATTTATAAACAGTGTATATATCATGTGGTGGGACTAGAATCAGTGGCGGAGTCACGTTAGGGCAAGGGGGGCAAGTGATCCCCTTGAATTTTTGATGTTAAATTACAAAAATACCCTTGATATTTTACCTTTAATTGAAAAATAAATGAATTCAAAGTTAGATTCTATTAGTCTTATTTAAAAACTAAGGTAAATTCAAAAATTTTTCACATAAAAAGAGTTTATAAAAATTAAACCCAAGTATTTTTTTGAAATAAAATATATTGTCCTATTACACTATTCAATATTTTTGTGCATAATATCAAAAAATATAATATATAACATAATAAATTCTATAAACAATAAAAACTTAATAATAATTATATTTTTTTAAGTAATGATAGATATCTTATTAAATCTAAGATACTGTTAAAATAACTAGTTAAACCATTAAATTGAAAAACGTATAATCAACGGTTTAATGTTCAAGAATAATTTTATCTCTCCCTAAAAGTAATATTATTTCTCTCCTACTCTTAGTCCGAAGATAATTTGTTATTCC
Organism: Vitellaria paradoxa; assembly: GCA_019916065.1. Classification (NCBI taxonomy): domain Eukaryota; kingdom Viridiplantae; phylum Streptophyta; class Magnoliopsida; order Ericales; family Sapotaceae; genus Vitellaria; species Vitellaria paradoxa. The sequence goes on from CM034235.1 coordinate 5,581,025, forward strand.
CGTCTTAGATACCCAGTGCCCCCCCTGACTGAAAATTCTGGATCCGCCCCTGACTAGAATTAGTTTAATTAACTGGTTCGCAAGACCCATCTTAGTTTGTATTCACCCATATATGACAAATCTAGCTGGAGAAAAGAAACCGCCTTTCCAATCCATACCATGCGCAGGGAGAGAGAGAGAGAAAAAATAGAGAAGAAGAAGAAGAAGAAGAAGAAGAAGAAACGACTACAAAATTACTGTTAAAGATGACCTTGCCCCCACGGGGGTGGCCGAGTGGAAGTCGGGCTCGCCTTAGAGCTTGGGCCTCTCGAGGTTCCGGGTTCGACTCCCCCACGGGGGGTGGGTTACCGCTGTAATGGCGGGTGCCTAATGGCCTTCTCTCGGTCGTGCCGGTCAGCCATGACTTACCTAGGCTAGTTAACTCTCCAAGGGCCTTTGCCAACTAAGGTCTTGGAGCGTGCTTCGCCCTGTGCGCACCGCAGTACGGGGTAGCGGCTGCGGACTTACACGTACCAGAAGATGACCTAGTTTTGGATTTCGCTTTGCTACCTAGTTAGTGTATACCCAAGGATATGTTACCCTCCATCAAGTTTGGATGAGAGAGCAACAATTATCCCTATATGAGATAAATTGTTACTTTAGTAGAGGGGTGATGGGTAATGGAGGGTAATAGAAAATTTTTCCTTCTTCTCATTACTCTCATAAAATATTTTTTTTACACCCCCGTATAACTCTAAGCAACATTCTCCTATATAATTATAATAAATATTATAAAAAAATAATTAATTTAATCAAACTAAAATTAATTAATTATTAAATCATTTTATAAAAATAATATTTAATAAATAACAATTTATTTTAACATAATTTATTTTATTTTATTAAATTATAATTTATTTTATTTTATTAAATTAATATTATTGAAATATTAATCTATGACTAATATTATTTATTTTCTCAAATTAAAATTAATGTTTAATAAATAATAATTACTTATTAAAATAATTTATTTTATTGAAATGTTTATTACATGAAAATGATTTCTCATAAATAATAATTTATTAGATTATGTATTGCATTGATATAATTTACAAAAATTAATAATTTACTTAAGTAAACTAAAATTATTGATTTTAGTAAATTATTTTATCAAAATAAAAATAACTTTTAAGAAATAATAATTAATTATTTAAATTAATTACTATTGAAATATTAATCTATGATAAAATTATTTTATATGATTAATATTTTTATTTAAAATTATATTTAATAATATATATTTTAATAAAATTAATTATTCTTAAATTAACAATTATTATGATGATTTATTTTATTATTATATTTTACTAGGACAAATGAACTTAAAAGATCTATTCTCCCTCTAGTGAGTCCCTTATTAAATTTATTTTCATTCTAAACACAATCAATTTTTATTCTTTCAAAACTTTTAGTATTTCAAGCATAATATTATTATTACTGGTAATATTTAATTTCCCAATCCAAATATAAGTATTATAAATGTGTTACCCCATTAATTGTTACTGGGTAACAATTACTCCAATAATCTATTACCCTAAATTTTTCACCTCGAAGCAAACGTTACTAAAATTGATTTTGGATTAAATGAGAAAAATACCCATGAGTATGCTTCAAATTTAATGTTTTTTTGTATTTTTAATCGGTCTACATATTTCTGTGTGCGTGTATATATACATGTACTCGCACAGTTGCAAGTCGGTGTCAAATTATTTCATTCATTAATTAGTAGCGCAATTACGAAAATTGCTTGTTAATCACTTCAAAGAGCCAGCCTTCTTTCGCTTGAAGGGAAGAAAAATTAAGTAAAACCCAATTGGTTTATATATTGTTTTATTAAGTAAATCACACACTTAAATCAGTTCATTAATTTCATTTTAATTCCTTACAAATAATGGCATGATTGTCACATCCATCAGTCCCACTTGTTTGAAAATGAGATTCTAAAGTTCTAATCGCATCATCATTATCAAGCATGCTTTAAAGGGACTTATGAGCTAACAAATAACAATTTATAAACGTTGGGGGTAACCATTTGCCACAAAAGAGTAATGGTAATTAAGTTCTCACAGTCAAGATCAAAATATATACATATATATATGTTCAGAACCTAATGATGTAATCTATGAGTAACACAATCGTCATTAGAGCAGATACAGAAGCCAACAAAAATTTCACCTGAAGTTTAGAATTATTGACCATAAAAATCTAAATATATATATATATGTATATATATATATATATATATATATTGTGTGTGTGTTTTCAGAGCCTAATGAAGTAATTTGTGAGTAACACAATCGTCATTGGAGCAAATATAGAAGCTAACAAAAATTTAACCTGAAGCTTAGAATTAATGGCCGTAAATATCCAACTGTTCCATCCTAATAAATCATTTTCTCGGCTTCTATGATGGCATATCGTGTCTCTCTTTTTTCTTGATGGTTTAGATTTAGTTGAGAAATCTTTTCTTCTTGTCCGATGGAATACAGAAGGGATAAGGTTTGGTGAGGAAATTAGCAGGGAGTTGGGTCTATTGTTAAGGTCACTGAAAGACTTTCGATGTAATCCCTTTATTATTATTTTTTTTTGTGTTTGAAAGTTGACATACTACTATCTTATAATCAAGATCATTGAATTAAAATTTAATAGTACAAATTTATTCATAATTTTTTTAAATTAAAATAATATGAATGCATCTGAATCATTGAATTAAAATTCAACAATTTTAAATTAATGTCACGAAGCTGATAACATTACTATATTAGCCTCCCATTGTCATTCTTTTCTCAGTTAGCAATGTTTACTTACTGCTAGCTTTGGCGCTGAACCCAATTAACAACCAGGTAATGTAGATTTAGAATTTTAACAAGAGAAGTGGTTATATAAATATATATATATATATATATACACGTATCACCAAATTAAATGTTGAGACAGATGGCTCACTTGTATCACTTTGAAGGTGAGATACAAGTCACAAGAAATATTCCCAAATTCCACCAAATCCCTTTCTTTCCTCACGGTAATAATCACCCAGTCCCAGCCAACCCCAGCCCGTTGAGCAGTAAGCTTAGATCGAGTTGTTCCCTGGTATAATTAGCCCCCAATGACTATCCTTTTTTTTCTTTTTCTTTTTTTTTTTTATTTTATTTTATTCAGTAGTTTTGTCTAAATCCCAAACAAACAAGCTCCAAGTGCCCAACAGACTAGCAACAGGGCTCTCAAGTCTTTTACCAAAAACATGAGCTATATATATATATATATATAGGGCCATTTTGAAAGCGAATTTTTTGATCATTTTTTTTGATAAGTTGTTAAGTGTAGCTTTTTATGCGTTTGGCAAAAGTTTGAAAATGATAGATTATTTTGTAGGATCAAATTCAATAATAATGAAAATATTAGAACTATTTTGCAAAATTTGAGATATGTTACTATAAGTGTGTTTGAAGTGACAAAAAATGAAATAAAATAAGATAAAGTAAGATAAGTTATTGGTCCGTAATTCATATAGTGAGCTAAAAAGTTAATAACTTTTAGAATTTTTCTATATTTTTTATTAGTTTTTAGAATTTTTTACCACCCCTAACGGAACCTACAACACAATTTAGCCGGTAAAGGGTGTGCTTCTTAGTCGAGTCATGCAATAACACGACTGTAATAATGAACATTGGAAGCCAAAATTTATTGACAGACTACCATATCCGTTTGCTAAAAGAGTTAAAAAAGACTACTAGAGATAGAAATGATGAAATTTCTATTCCTCATGCCTGTTATACTCAAGGGCAGTTAATAATAGGATTGTGTCAACAAGAAAATTTAGGCTTATATAATAATTTAGAACTTAAACAGCAGATTAAAAAAAACAAAGGTCTGTAGAAAAGAGACAGTTAGGAGAATTCTGTGAACAAATTGCACGTGACCTACTACAACCCACTTCATCTTCAAAGTCTCGTAAAATAAATTAGAAAACCAAAGAAACATATAAGGAAAAGAAAAAAAAATGTCTCTAGACCACAAACTAGGAAGAGAAGGAAGAAAAAATATATCCCTAAAAATTGAGTACTATAAATATGAAAAAAAAAAAAAAAAGGCCATTAGGCAAATCAACGTAAAACAAAAGAAAATAATAATAATAATAATAATAACTTCAAATAAGATCTGTATACATAGATTTGTAAAATTTTATGTAATGATAGCAAATCTTAAAAATTAGGATGGCATTTAGTTTACTCTTCTGTTTTCTCTTTTTGTTTTATGTGTTAAAAATTTCAAAACGAAGAAACAGAAAATGTTCTTTTTTTTTTTTTTTTTTTTTTTAAGATTTTTCTTCTTTTTTGTTAAAAACTTTCAAAACGATTTTTTGTCATTTTTCATTTGATGTGTAAACTTATTTTTGGTTTTCGAAAACAAAAATTTAAAAACACAAAATAACCAAATAAATTTTGAACTATTTTCTTTATTTTCAAAAGTATAAAATGAACTATAAGCTCAAAACAGAAAATAGAAAACAAAAACAGAAAATAAAAAACAAATCAAATAACACCTAGATAATGAGAATCAAGAGGAACATTTTGAAATGGAAACTAATTCGGAAAAATTAGAACCTGAACCATGCAGTTGCTCAAAGCAAACCATACAAGGAATTGGCTAAGATTTAGTAGAATAATCTACGGATTATTTTAAGGTGCTCGCCGAATGAATTCATTGAATATTAACGTGTTAACCAAATATTAAGAAAATTTAGTAAAATCGATAGATTAAATAAATGATTCTACAATTACGGAAATAACTGATTGAAAAACTACTTTTAATAAAACCAAAGAGTTGACATCAAAATTAATACGAGCCCCTCATTTGTGAGAAAGGAACTAAACTCAGTGAAATATTAATTCCAAAGTAATTGGGGTCGACAGGGTTGAGAAAGGAAGGGGATAAGAAAATCGAACTCGTAGTAACTTTGTCCAATAATTGTATGAATAATAAAATATAGAAAGAATAGAAATATCATAAGTAATTTTCTATGTTTGGATAAGGTAGAAAAAGAAAGAAACTTTATTAACGAGTAAAATGAGTCCAAACAGGAGATAATACTTATTAGGAGCGGAGAAGGGTAAAGCTAAATTAAGAGAGTAATTTAGCTTAATTCATTTCCTTCCCATTTAGGAGAGAAACCAATTGTTTCAAACAAAGAGGATTTAGCTCCCCTCTCTCTTCCTTTCCTTCCTTTCTCTTGCAAAGGCCAGCCATTGCACGGCCACTTCACCAAACTTGATAGAAGCAGCTGTGAACTGCTTGACATATGATGCAGCTGAAGTTGTGGAAGAAAATTTAGACTATGTTTCCCATCCCACCCCCAATCCCCCGTGCCAAACAGAAAAGTTATTCCATTTTCCTAAGCATCTTAGTGACAATTTCATTTCCTCATGCAGCGCTGTTGCAAAACCATATAAACTGAAACAATTCTGATGAAATTAAACTTAGAAAACAAGATGAAAGCTTCAAAATGCGTTGTTGAATTTCACTCCAGCAGAAAATCTGAAAGCAGCAGGCGACAGTTTTATGCGTGGAGACTACAGAATCATACAACAGGTTGAATAATACAGCTTGACAAACAGCTATTCAATGCAACACCACTCAACTCAGTATATGTAACACGCAGAGCTAATTAATAAGAAAGCCTCCAACGATTTGTGAATCCCATTTCAAAAATTACTGAAATTGACTGTTGCCCAATGACATTTGTAGAGAACAACCACTAGAAGAGCATCAGAGAAGCACCTAAAAAGAGCAAGCTGATTAACAATCCAGTCCACGAAAGCCTGCACACTCCATTTTCATTCTTGGCAGGTGCTGCTGTAAAATTTAAATTTACCCCCCATTAATAGTTAGAGAAGTGAGGTATCAACATTGCTAAATCACAGAACTCTACGTGCATGCAGACCAAGCCTTGCCAAAAAAGAGGATATTATTTGTTTGCTCTGAGTAATAAGAACACCAATTTATTGGAAATGATATTCACCATCCAATTACAGAATGAATTATTGTTCGCAAGAATGAGGTTATATCTACTATTCTAATACAATTTCAAAGCTTGTGTAAGTAACATTTCTGCTAGTAGAAGACTAATTTTTTTTGTTCCCCTAATTTCATTCTGAATACTACTCATGAGAGGCCAAGCAGAAGCCAAAATTTAATTTGATTTTTGAAGAAATCTTGCAGTTTAAAACAAACAACGGACTGGTGTGATCCTATGACTTTATTAAAAAAATGATGAGAAAAATGTTACTCTACCAGAAGAATTCAAAAAGAAAAAAAAAAATGTCAGAATGATATGAAGACTTTAGGCCTATCACTTTAAATAAAATCACCCATTAATACGTACTCTAATTGCAAAATTGTTTGTGGGCTAGGTCAAGGGGCTCATGGCCTGTGGGCTAATGCAGTGCAAGTGCCTGGTGATGAGAAGTAAGAGATAGTCGTTCGTCAAACAATTGGTGAGTCATCCAAGAGGCAAAAGGAAGAACAAGTCAATCGAGAGAGAGAGAGAGAAGCTCTGTGTTGGGAATTTAGTACCTTCTAAATTCACCGTCTTAGGATCTACCTTTAGCAAAATATCAAAAAGAATTGAGAAAATAATAAGAACATAAGAATTTACGTGATTCGGTAAGATGTCTACGTCCACGGGTACTCAGAGAAGAAAATCCACTATGTGAAAAATTGTTACAATAACACGATTCTTCCTCTCACACCCAAAACCCCAATACACCCACAAAGAATTGCCCCAAGCAATCTTTAACTCTCACCTCACAAAAGAGGAATTTAATTAGAGTTAAATTTTGCTATACAAATCTTTGACTTTGACCGGTGCACATAACCAAAGAGAAAGAGGTCTTCATTTATAACCTCACAAGACCTCCACTTCTTTGTGAGAAACTGATATAGGACTTCTAAAGGAGCCACCACACCAACAATCTCCACCTGGGTGACTTTAGTCGATCCCACATCCAACCTTCACCTCCAGGAGATTCTGAAAATATAGCTCTCTATCGTCGAGAATTATCATGCTCCAAGAGCATCATGCTCCACCATAAAAAGCATACACACTTACAATAAACCAATTCTAAGCATTTCACTTCGGCACATGTCGAAAAACCTTGCTGAAAAATTATGGTGCAACTCCCATGTTTGGCTTTCTTGGAAGTTCATTAGCCATCAACATAAATTTCCACCACACACCCTGCATCAATGCCAAATAATGCCCACGTGCAAACTTGTGGACCCACTAATAGCAACACATCCTCTATCATGGCAACTTTGGGGATTAGCGACATGCCATGAGGATGTACACAATGTTAGCGACATTGTCAGTCTCTCCATTTACTGACCTAGAGCCATTTGCTGAATCCGCTCAACCTCTATGAAATTTTTATTGACGAGCCCAGATTATCCACACCTCCAGCAGAGTACTGCTGATATTAGGGGTTGGCCAGCCTGCCTTGTGCAATCCCGACTGAATCAAAATATCCTTGACTTGCACTTGCCACAAGCCAAAATTAATTCTCCCATCGAATTTCTCCACCTCAAATCTAGCAGGATTTGAAACCCTACTTCTCGACATTTTTTATTTTCCGCGCTTCTGCTTTGATGAATTTTATCGTAGAAGTGAACAGTATTCACTAAGTTAGTTTCTAGGAAATATTGGAGAGGTCACACTAGTCCCACTTAAAACCCAATCTCCTAGATAGAACCTTCTTAAACTTGCACGTGTCCACACTACCACATCAAAGCTCCGCTGCACCAAAGGACCAAAGCTCTTATACAACTTGTTGGGAATTTAGTACCTCCTAAATTCACCCTCTTAGAATCTACTTTTGGCAAAATATCAAAAAGAATTGAGAAAATAATAAGAACACAAGAATTTACGTGGTTCGGCAAGTTGCCTACATCCATGAGCACTCAGAGAAGAAAATTCACTATGTGAAAAATTGTTACAATCACACAATTCTTCCTCTCACACCCAAAACCCCAATACACCCACAAAGAATTGCCCTAAGCAATCTTTAACTCTCACCTCACAAAAGAGGAATTTAATTAGAGTCAAATTTTGCTATACAAATCTTTGACTTTGACTGGTGCACATAACCAAAGAGGAAGAGGTCTTTATTTATAACATCACGAGGCCTCCACTTCTTTGTTTCTTGCAAGAAACCAATGTGGGACTCCTAAAGTAGCCACCACACCAACACTAACACTCTGGTTGGTAAGAATTGGATGTACCATGTGTAAATGAGATGGATAAGGGGGATCAATAGTGATTAGGGTGTTAAATGAGGGCTGGGGGTATGTCCAATGCATTATGCATCGATTTGTCCTCTAATGCAAAACTTACACCAATTCCTTCATATAGGAACCAGTGTAATTTTTGCACTGGAGGATGCACTACATCAAACTTACCTCCAATTCGTCAAATGATGCAAGTCAGTAGCTCAATCACCAAGTAGAGGACAATTTGGGAGAACATTTAAGGATGTAGATGTGTTAGAGCAGCTCACCTGTCGCAAGTTTTTTGCTAATCGGGTGGCTCGATTAATGGTAATGAGGCAAGTGTCCCTTTCGATATGTAGTGGTTGTGGGTATTAAATGCTTGGTGGTTTGGCACATTAATTGTGGTAACACATCTCTCTCCCTTAGCAGGTCTAGTGGCTCCCTCGAGAGAGGGATCTGCTAGTTCAACGAAACCTTTCTCTTGCCTCCATCTCATTGACCTCGCAAGTGATCCTGAAGGAGTGTACTGCATACATCTTCCTAAACTTAGGAGTTTCCTTTGAAGAGTGGGAGGTAAGATCTCTCGCGAGGGAGTGGAGTGTACGAGGAGGGGGCACTTGCTCCAAGTGATATTTATTAGAGGGCAGCTTAGCTAGGTGAGACACGCTATGCTCAAATTTTGGCCAAGTTTGAAGGGTTGATGCCTTTTCCAGGTGTCACTTTCAATAAGCCAACACATGGGGGAAGACGGGATTACCACAAAGAGGCAGCTAAAACTTAAGAGGTACCTAAACTGTCATTGACACATGATTTTGATAACTCTCACTAGTAATTTCTTCTTTCAGAATAGCATTGCTAAAAAAATAATAAAACCACTAAAATACCCTTCTATTACACAAAGTGTAATACTTGTAGGGCAAAACAGGTTACTTGATAAGGTTTAAGTGCCAAACTTGTGGGCACTGAAATCATGGAACAGCTAGCAAGTCTAGTATCACACTGAATCAAATCCTAATTAAATTTATTGCCACTTAAGTGTCAAACGTGAGCAATTATTTGGTGCTGTTAGAGCATTCGTAGTGATCATGCCACAAAACAACCTTTGAATGGGACTCACTACAATCATGCCTGTGTGCACAATTCTAACAAATGTGGAGCACCTGCACCAAATAATTTTTTGTCGCCGATCATTGCAAGTGAGGTCCAGATTAATTAACCTAGATATAAATAACAAAAATCTCCACTTTGTTACTAAAAAGCAACGCAAAGAGAAGCAACAGTAGGCAAATTTTGATACCTGAGGGTGGCTGGTTTGAGGAAGGGGTTGTTGAACCTGTACGAGAATTTGAAAATTAATAAACAATAGTTAGTCAATATGCTCACCTCTAACTCAGATAATAGTAATAAAAAAAATTAATAAATTTTGCGGAAAGGGAAAATAACTGTATCAGATGTGGGGGTGCTCCCAAGCAGTCGTGGAAAACGCTAGTGGTCAGTATATAAAAGCCTCACCGCTAACTTTTGTGATTGAGATAGGTCCAAGACCCCAACACTGGTATCAGAGCCCCGCAATCTCAGTCTATCGTCGGTATATTAGCGTGAGGAAAAGTCTCGCAATCTAGCTTTTGGCGTTAAAATAGGCCAATACCGCCCAACAAAAATTTGAGATAAATTACTCATGGTATTCATGAATAAATGATTAACAACAAGCTGGGTTGGTTAACAATGGGAAAGCAATATATGCTGCTTTTGAAACATTGATCAAGCAGATTGAGTCAAGAGAGTCTACTCAAAAAGTTGAGTCACTGAGTTCCCCAATCTTTCAAAGACAACCAAATCAAATGCAAGCGTACTCAATTCAGATTTAAACCCAGCAATTGAGAGCCGAGGTACCAATTAGAGATTACCGTTGCAGAGGTTGGTTCCGCCGGTGATGTTGCAGTGGGCGGGAAGTAGAACGGCCTGAGTGATGTTGATACCGAAAGCCTTCAACAAACTTGTGTTATTTACGTAGAGATTGCAGAGGCATTCCTTCTCCTTCGTCACCGTTTCTTTCAGTGGGTCGCAGCAACTAGCCGGTGGATGGGTTGAATTTAAGAAATCCCGGCAAGGAATCAGCTTCGCCCCGCACGACGGCGGAGATGTCTGCCCCTCCCCCGTCCTGATTGCCAACGCCATCACCAGAACCACCGCTACGACGGCCGAAATCTTCGAATAAGCCATTGCTACTCTCGCTCCTTCTCTCTCTCTCTGCACCTTCCTCTGCTTTTCCTTAGACAATTATAGCCGTCGATATACACAACCACAACCGGACACGGCACATGGTCACCGCGTGCGAACTCAAACATTCAAGAAAGTAATGAAAGTCAGTTCAGAAAATGGAAAAAAAAAAAAAAAAAAGAAAGTAATGAAAGCAAGGGAGCTGTTTAAAAAAAAAAAGATAATTTGCATAATAAAATTAAAAAATAATAATAATAAATTTCTTATGTTTTATAATTTTTTATATAAATTAATTTTTTTTTTAAATATTATTGATATTAACCCTCACTCTTTTATTTTTTCTACTCTGTACTCTTTTTTAAATAAATTAACACTTTTGTTAAACGAATATTATTTTATAAATTTATTTAAATAATTGGATTTTAATTAAAAATTAAATTATTACCGTCGATGCCCCTCATTTATATTCATGGACTACTCGGCATCTTCCCTTTTGGTACGTTAAGTTGACTGAGTACGTGTCACCCAACTTTTTTTTTTCCAATAAACTTAATATTATTACTTTATTTCTTTTATTTCTTTTTTAAGTCTTGCGCCCTGTCTTTAATTTTTGAATGTGTTTGGGATTTCACAAAATTTTAAAAATTATTATAAATTTTTATAAATATTAATTTTTTTTACTTATTATTATAACATTTACAAATTTATTATAAAATTCAAATTTTGTGCCTTTTGTTATTTTTAATTATTGTTTTTAATTTTTTAGTTCATATTAAATTATTTTTTAAACGAATTTATAGTTAATGGGTTAATTATTTTTACTTGTAAGTATATGAACATTAATTATTATTTTTATATTAAATGTTAGATTGTTAATTTCATTTAATATATTCTAACAACAATAATTTTAAAATTTCTTCTACTTATTCAAAGATTTACAACCTTTCATAATATAAAATCAACGTATTTTTTTAAGATATTCTTCAAATAAATATTCGTACTAAGCAAACATAAATTTTGCATTTAAAAAATCAAGGTTTTATTGCAAACAAATATATTTTAAATATAAAATACAATAAAAAATAAATAAATTAAAACCGGCGTCAGATGTGACTAGTTTCAAACTAATGAAAGTTGGGAAAATTCTTTCCCTCTCCGGTCTTCCATTGTCTCAGTGGCCACATGGCACCAAGGCGACCGCTCCTTTATATTCGTCACGACCAAAAGACTTTCTTTAACTACTTACCAAAAAAAAAGACTTTCTTTACCGCTGGACTTTGATTTCTTCCCTTTTGACGTTTTTTTTTTATTTTTTTTTTCAACGTTTTTCTTAAGCTGGCAACGGGCGCTTCGGCCGGGTGTGGCTAACAGGAGCAGGGTTTTTGCCCGGGTATGTGTTTGAAGTGATAAAAAATGAGATAAGTTATGAGTTCGTAATTCGTGTAGTGAGATAAAAAATAAATAACTTTTAGAGATTTTTAAAAATTTTTAAATTTTTTTTTATTTTCTAGCACACCAAACAATGCCGTAAGCACGAAAATTGGGTTAGACCCGAACCAAGTTAACCCACTCCTAAAAGTGATTCGGCCCTAGTTGGGGCCGGGTCAACTATTCTTTTTCCAATCGTTTTTTAAAATTTTATTTCCTAAAAATAAATTACAAAATAAATAAAATAAAAAATAAAAAAATTATTTCCAAATATATAAATTTTTTATGAAAAAATAGTTAAATTTTATTAATAAAAAATTAATTAAAAAAAAAAGGTAGGAGTCACCAATATCCTGCCCCTAGATGGTTAAGGGTAGTTTACCAAAGACAATAAGAGCATCATGCTCGAGTTTGACCCCAAACTCATCCACCCCATTCGTCATCCCTATGCATGTACGATGCTTATAGACTTTGGACCGTCAACTGATTTTTTATTAAGTGTTTTTTTTTTTTTTTAAGAAATTTTAATAAAATACCAAATGGTCATAGAATAAAAAATTAATTTTTGATAAAAAAAAATCATATAAAGCGATGAAGTTATCGAAAAGATGCCAACTTTATATATGTTAAAGTTATGTAGTTGATGTACCTTTTTTTTTTCCTCATATTTCCAACTCTTATTTGACATCTCTCGTTACTTTTAATTATATTTTCTTCTTTTGTACAATTTTAAATTAATTATAATTTTTTCTCTCTTACTCACTCACCAAATTCATTAATAAACCAAATTATCTGTTCTCACTTTTTTCTCTCTTATTTACTCACCAATCTCTCTCTCTATCTTTCTCTCTCTCTCCCTCTCTCTAAATTAATTATAATTTTTTCCCTCTTACTCACTCACCAATTTCATTAATAAACCAAACTATCTGTTCTCACTTTTTTCTCTCTTATTTACTCACCAATCTCTCTCTCTATCTTTCTCTCTCTCTCTCTCTCTAAATTAATTATAATTTTTTCCCTCTTACTCACTCACCAAATTCATTAATAAACCAAACTATCTGTTCTCACTTTTTTTCTTTCTTATTTACTCACCAATCTCTCTCTCTATCTTTCTCTCTCTAATTTTATTGCCCATCAAGTACAAGTTTAATTCTCAAGTCTACTCATGTAAATTTATTTATTTTTTTAACAAAAATAATTTATAAAATAGAAATACTAAATGCATTTTATTCTTAACTTCTCGTACGCTTCCTCTCACAATCATAATGCTCATTTAAAATGTAAAAAGTTAAAAGTTTAATTCACTTAGCATCTCCCCTTATAAAATTATAAAAGTAAAATGTTTAGTATTAAAATAATATTTTCCCAAAAACTTTAATAAAAAAATTATTTTTATAAAAAAATATAAATAAAATATGTAAAATGTATGTAGATATATATTTAAATATTTCATATCAGATCGAGCCTTAGACAAAATTAATATATTCAATCTTAAGCCCAAAAAAATAAAACAACCTTTGTCAATTAAGCTTAAAATGTCTACCCCTTCTCTCACTCATTTACCCCCTCTTCTAAGTAGGCAGGATTTCATAAGAAGACCTTATCACGCCTCAAATCCCATACTCCGAGGATGTGAGTTACAAAATTTACATACTTGTAATACCATTACAAACTCCTATCCTAATTAAAGCGACATAACAACCTAGAGCTAGATAAATAAACAAAACCAAAATATATATATACAAGCTTTAGTCATGATACTCCAAAACAAATCATATTAAATTCAACCGGGCTCATACATTCTAATTGAATTATAATTATATATGAAAATATATATACAATCTACCTTATAAAGAAGTAGAAAAAAAGTAATATATAAATTACGACGTCATACTTGAGACACAAAAAGAATAATATAAATACATAAAAAAAAAGGTGACAAAGAGTCAGAGAACCTAAATCTCTGACTAATAGATTTAGCAGACAATTTCGCGTTAGGACCTATGACAAAATTTGTAGGAGAAAGATGTGCGCACTATGCAACAAAGATAAAAGAAAATGTAATATCTTGAAACAAAATTAGCACTAATTCTGATTTAATCCTAGTTAATTAGATATTTCAGAGTTAATTGAGGACAATGAATTAATTATAATTGGTTGGGTTACTTTATTCATAAAAAATTTTAACTGAAATAATTAATTTATTTAGACTTGAGCTGAGGTGTTGGACCGGAAACTACATAATTTGAATCATTAACCCATTAATTAATTTGAATAAACCCATTAACCATAGCAGACTTGACTCAATTACCTACCTTCCACCACTGAGCTTACAAGCAAACCAGTTGGAGAGTGTTTATAGTGAAAAAAGTTATATAAATTAATAAAAGTTATAATTTTGTATCTTGTGCAGTATATGAAAAAGAGAGGAGGTGATTGAGTATAAATTTTTATTTTTATTTTTTTGGTTTTTTAAAAAAGCAATCAAAATCAAATTAATAGAAATACTGAGATTTGATTTCGGTTAACACTATATTATTCAAAATTCTATTTATATAAATAAATTTTTAATTTTGTTTTTCATTAGTTTATTATTACTGTATTATATAAAATCATATTATATATAGAAATATAAAAATTTTAATTTATTTTTTTACAAAAATATAATGCTTATATTTGTATTTAATTTCTAATTCAATTTAAGTTGTTTTCATTTTTCATTTAGGAGAATTGGAGTTAAATCAAATTTTAATTTATGCCTAAAATAATAATCAAAATCAAGCCAAAAAAAAAAAAAAACAAATAGCTAAACAAAATTAACTGAAAATCAAAATTTTCCATTTCATTTTGCACACACCTACCAATTTTTCAGAATCAGCGCCAAATAGCAAGGGACCGTTTGGTGATACTGTTGTTTTTCTGTTTATATTTATATATTTATGTTTTCTATTTTTTGTTTTCTGTTACCGTTTTCTTTTTCTGAAATTGAAACTAGAACTGCGTTTGAAAATATATGTCACACCCCTATTTTAGGATACATATTTAATCCTTTCAATAGGAGTAGATGCTCACAAATCCTTCCATATAATAATCACTTTGAATATGACATCTCATAACTTGGAACTCTAGATTAATTTTTTTTTTCTTTCACAAACACCAAAATTGGGTCCTCTTCCAGCACATGCAGCCACGCCTACTTCAACCTGAAAAATTTAAGATTTAGGGTGTGAGTGTCACACACTCAGTGGAAGTGTTATACTTAAAATAAAAGATAATAAATTATTCCCACTTTCCATCCTTATTGTTATATTACTTCCGTTCTCATCACACATTCATTAGAACTCATCTCCATATCTCATCCCCAGTGATTGTCTCATAACATGCATCCACAATTAATTTCACAAACAATAATCTCACAATTGACGAAGAATTAAATTTAATAACACTAGTCACATCATTTCACATTATTAACACCATGATTCTTTTATCAACTCATAACATCGCAATATGCCCCATCTGGCAATATATCACCATGTCATTAGTGCATCCATAATCCATCACACAATCAGTAGTCGCACACATAATCAAGAAGTAAATTTAACAATGATAGCAACATCACATCACATCATTAAGAACATGATCCCCGTATCAACTCATAGCATCACATTAAGCCCGATCTGGTAATATGTCATCGCATCATAAGCATCACATGTCAACCATTAACCTCATCATATCTTTATATCAAACCTTCTCAATGCATCATGATGCTACATGCCCCATCTGGCACTGCCATAATATGTATGTATGATGAATGATTTAAGTGTTAATGTACACACAATTGGCCCCATCTGGCCTATGAGTTGAGCGCTCAACGGTGGACAGTGGCTTTAATATAGCTTGTCCCATTAGCCCCATCTAGCTTAGCCCCATCTGGCCGTATCGTTGGTCCCATCTGACCTGGCCCCATCTGGCCTCATTTTGTTTTCTTTTTCTAGCCCCATCTGGCCTCAATGCACGTGCAATGCACACAATCCATGCTATGCGATGATATTTATTATTTTATTACTATCATTATTATTGTTGTGTTTCTCAGTAAAAATATCACTTTCCATTCAGCAACCTCATAAATAGCCACAATTCAACATCACCACAATCAATCCACAAATAAGGTATCGTAACCCATAATTAGCCACAATTTAGCATCGCCACAATCAACTCACAAATAATGTATAATTTTAAAATGTCAAGCCACCCACTAACGTTCTATAAATATTCATAAATCGTCATCAGCACACTTAATTCATAATTCATTGCATACAAAAAAAAATATCTATTATACGAATTATTATTCCATGAATACTCATAATTTAATACTAGCAGAATTAATTTATAATTACACAATATTTCTCATTCACACAAATAATTCCCCACATTAAAACAACAGTACTCACATTCATGATCTCATAAATCATCATCACTTAATTAATTCATAGACAATCAGTATTTTTATTATCCTCACAAATAATTCCTCTGCTAAATATAAAATTTCCCAATAGTCATTTAGTATTTCTGGCAAATATGTTCTGAAATAAAAATCATCTTTATTATTACTTAACCGTTAATATAAATATTTCATAATATCCTGTATTATTTTAATTTTTTTTTGTTTATCCCCACAGATTACTTCATAAATGATTACCACTACCTCATCAATCCAAATACCACATAAATCATCAATATTCACACATAAATAATTTCTCAGTTATAAATATTATTTTTTTCACAAATAATTCCAATTCACTAATTACTATTAAAATAATAACAATAATTATTTCACAATTATTAGTCTATAAATATTTTTAATTCACCGTCAATATGCCCCACAAATAATTCTTCACAAAAAGAAGTATTAATTCATACACTATATTTCTCCTAAATAATGTCAACTTCCTGTTAACAAATTAATTTACCACAATCAATATTCCTTACCATAAATAATTGATACCAACGAAATAAAATTTATTTATTAATATTTATTATCTTTTACCTTTAAGTTTAACACACCCACCTGGATAGTAGATTTCCTGACAACATGAGGGTATTGAGGTGGTTGCTGCAGACTATTCTCCAGTCCTAAGTTTAACCTAAATAAATTACATAACTCTATTATTAAATAATTAAGCAAAATAAAATTCTGATTAATAAAACACAATCATTTTATTTTTTTACATGTTTAATTTATTTAATCTTCCACAAAATTAATTTTAAAATGACACAATAAAATAACTTACCTCAATAATTTGACCAAAATTCCTAATTTTCATCTTCTCTTTCTTTCTTGTTTTTTTTTTTTTTTTCCTTTCTCTTCTTCTTCTCCTCGGTTTTCTTCTTCCCGTACTCTCTCTTTTTCTCTCTTTCCCCCTCTCGGTTTGCTCCCCCATTTGCCACAAACTCATCACTTACACACACATACATATATATATGTGCCTAAGACTTGGTGGCCAAGTATACTCACCTACACATGACTTTTTTTTTTTTTTTTTTTTCCTTGGTCATTAGTTGGGCACGTAGCCCCTAGCCACACCTCCATCAAATATATATATATTATAGCCATGTGGCTATTCACCCCATTTTACAATTTTTTTTTTTTTTTTTACATGACAAGTGGTCAAACCCACATCTTCCACATCACCTCCTTAATCATGATAATCTCACAATATTTATCCATAATAATTAGCCAAATTCCACCATGTAGTTCACAAGTCATTTAAAACAATTAACATACATATATACTTTATTTAATTAAACTATTTGAGTAACTTTAATCAAGACTAAGTACGTTATAAATGTATTGTAAATTACTTTAATTTAAATTAATACAATCTAAACTAACGTAATTAAAATTTATAGGTGTAAAAATTAAATTAGTAATATAATAAAAATTCAGGATGTCACAATATAATTTTGTTTAAATTTACTAATTTTTTATTTTCATAAAATATTCAATTTTATTAATTTTTTAAAAATTAATTGAATTTAATAAATACATTTTACATTAATTTAATTTAATTATATTATTTATTAAAAATAATTGAATAAAATATAAATATTATATCATTTAATCCAGTAAATATAAAATATATTAACTATAATTTAATTATATTATTTATTAAAATTTATTGAATAAAATATATTTCACAATAATTTAAATAATTTAATTATGATATTTATTAAAAATAATTTAATAAAATATAATTCATATTAAATAAATTAAATTAATTATTAAATTAACTATATCAAAAATAATTTAATAAAATAATTTAATATTATTTAGAATAATTATTTTAAATTAATTATTAAATTAAATAATTTAATTATAATATTTATTAAAAATGATTTAATAAAATATATTTATATTAATAAAATTATTTATTAAATTAAATTAAAATATTTTATTTTATTATTTATTAAAAATAATTTAATAATATATATTTCTTATTAATTAAATTAACTAATTTAATTTAATTATTTATTAGAAATAAATTAATAATAGATATTACATATTAATTTAATTTAATTAATTTAAATATTTTATTTATTGAAATAATTTTAATTTAATAAAATATTTGAATAAAATAATTTATTTTAATTTGATGTAACAAAAATAGATAAAATATTAAAATTGATAAAATATTTGTAAAAAAAAAAAAACACAGAATGAAATTTTTTTTTTTACTTTTTTTATTTTATTTTTTAATTTTTTTGAAAATAAAAAAATATAAATAAATTTAACAAATATATTTTTGTTGTTAATTTATAAAATTTTAAAAATATAATAAAAAAATAAAAAACAAAAACGTTAATTAGCCAGGCCCAAATGATCTTTTCTGGCAAATAGCAACAAAAACGGCTTTGTGCAGGCGTTCTTGAATAACGGATAAAAAGCATAGCCATCAATGCTGCACCAGACGAGTGAGAGGCAGCTCCAGAAGGCCCGTCCATGGCCATGGCCTCCTTTCTCAACCTTGCCAACCCGGCCAGCGTTTCTATCTACCGCACCGCCAATTTCCCTAAACCAAGATGTTTCAGGACCACGATTCGCTGCGTAGGATGGGTATTCCCGCCACCCCCTCTTCTCTCTCTCTCTCTCTCTCTATATATATATATATATATATATCCATATATATAGTGTATATGTACACAATTAATCACTCATTGCACGGGACTGAAGTTGAAATTGATTGTTTAATCTCCTTATGGTGAAGGAAGGACCCAGAAGGCTTGTTCGGGCCGCCCCAAACGGGCCACATCGCAAGGCGCGAGTTTCAGAGACGGCTGGAGAGAGATGCCGAGGCCAGGGAAGCCTTCGAGCGTCAAGTTCGCGAAGAGAAAGAGCGTCGCCAAATACTTCGACAAGTAAGTAATTCCCACATATGGGTTTTGAGGTTTTTTTTTTTTAACTTGAATTGAATTGGGTCTTCCGTTCATTAGAATTCACTTAAATATGTATAAATATATATATTGTATTGGTGACTTTTAATTACCTGCTTGTTTTCTTGTTTTTTTTGTAGTCTCGGGTTGCTCCGGACACTCCAGCAGAGTTAATTGAGTACTTTCTTGATACGGAAGCTCAGGAGATTGAGTTTGAGATCTCCAGGTTGAGGCCTCGGTTAGTTCTTGTCCCTTTTCCAATATTGTGAATGTGAATATAGATTTTATGTATGGAATTTGGTTGGTTTTAAATCGTAGGGGTATTTGGAATTATGAAAGGTAGTATAAATTTGTAAAAGTTGCAGCCTCTAATGCATTGGGTGGAAAATTTAAATTTTTTGAGAATTTTAGAGTTTTGTAAAGCTCAAAACACACCCTCTCAGAATTTTTTCACTCGAATTTATATTATTAGTAATTATGCAGAACAAAATTCTGAATTTGCAAGTTTAGTTCTTCACTTGTGGGTGGCACTTTTATTTTCTTTTTGGGTGCATAGACTTCTTCAAGATTCTGAATCCTATCTAAAAATGTGATCTGAGTTATTGGCAATGAAAATTTCTCCTGCACCTAGTTGTAGAGGTCACAGGTACAATTTTCTCTACCATATGACCACTCATCTTGGCTTCGGCCTTGACTCGTAATGTATGAGATGGGGTGGTGCATTTTCGCCTGGTTTACAGTCTGGTCACAGCTCAGTTAGGGGGTCGGTTCCTGGGGCATCAAAAATAATAGAATGAAAATTCCATAACTTTCCCATTGCAAATGCATGCTTTTTAATGAATTTCATCCCCAACCCATAATTTTGATTCCACAAGGAAAAAACAAAAATACAACACATTGAAATTTGCAGGCTTGACGAGGAATTTTTTTCGCATTTGAAGTATGAACTAGGACAACTTCGGTTTGCTGTTACAAAAACTCAGGTTTGTCATTGAGCCATACATTAAAGCACAATCCATGCCAGATATTTGAGCAGAACTCGGCATACATCTTCTGATGGATTTTGTAGGATATGGAAGATAGATTGATTGAGTTGGAAGCACTTCAAAAAGCTTTGATGGAAGGAACAGGTTAGTTAATAAGCACAAATATTGGTGTGGAAGGTGGAGTTTTCTCACTTGGGTTCCAGAAACCTTTACTAATTTCATCCCATGATTTTCTACAGAAGCTTATGATAAAATGCAAGCTCAGCTCATAAAGGCAAGAGAAAGCTTAACCAAAATCTTAACATCAAAGGATGTAAAAGCAACCGTATGCACTATCCTTTATAATACCAAGCCTTTACATATAATCTATTGCTGATCTGACGTTTTTCAGTTAGATTATTATATCTTATCATGTAGTTATTGGAGATGGTTGAGAAGAATCAGCTTAATAGATCATTGCTGGCGCTTCTTGATGAAAATATAGCAAATGCGCATCAGGGTAACCAGGTGAGAGACATTCCGAGGACTTTTTCATTTTGCTAATTAGAATTTCTTGTGGTTTAATTTTGTATTTGCAGAATATGTGTAGTGCATCACTTATGATGTTTGTATAACCACAACAAAAGTAATCATTTTGAACTTTGACACTGTTGAAAATGAATGCACATTGAAGAGGCTAGTTATTGGGCATCGATGGTATGTGCAGATTGAATCTGACATACAGAACTAACTATAGTGGTCTTATTCCAACTTGGAAACATCTTATGTTGGCTGAAAACCTGTAAACTATTGGAAGCCATAAACCTGATGTACTTGTGCCATAAATTCTGAACCAGATGTATTTGTGCCACAGACATGTAATTGTATCCCTATGCTTTTACCCTCTGTCTGATAAATTTAGTGGCAAGTGATCAGCAGATTGTTAAGTCAAGGTCAGAATTGATGTTCAATCATCAAGGAATTGTAACCGTGATTATTGCACAATTTCTATGTGCAAAGACAATTCCGGTAGATACCCTATATTTCTTCTGGATACATGACTTTCTGTACTTGACCCTCCAACTCCTTCAAACTGAAGTTCCAAGTATTTCAATAAATTTTGTTTATCTTATTGCTTGTCTCAAAAAGGATTCATAGATGTGCCATTTGCGCAACATCTTCAAATTTGGAAACTCTCCCGAGTAAAGGTCTTTGCCCTAGAGTTGGACACCGTAAGCCACATATCTGAGAATAAAGGAGCACAACCCATAGTTGGAGCATCTTTACTCAACACAATGGGGAAGCTAAAAAGTGCGGATACAGGCATAGGACAAGGATAAAACAAGCATGAACATGCAAATGCAGCAATTTTCAAAAAAGTCGGGGGCACGACACACTCGGGACATTTTTATATGTGTACTTGAAAATGATAATTAATTATTTATTTTCTTATATTTCAATTACATTTATGTTACAGTAAGCAATCATCTTTCATCATGTAATCTCATGGAAAACATGACCCATGACAAAAATGAATAGAGATCCTATTTATAGTAGTCAATTCTAATTAGTTTAGGATTAAGGCTTTACTGAATGTTTTTATTGTATTATTAATTTCAAGTTTTTTCTTCAAACTTGCAATGTCTTTCATATAGATGCAAGTGATGGCATGTAGTTTTGTGTATGGTTCTAAAAAATTAAAAAATAACAAGACATGTTTAGACAAGTGTCTAACACGTGTCAGAGGAACATCTGATGAGCATCGGTTTATAACACAAATAAAACAGCTTCCTTCAAGTGTCCATGCTTCTCAGTGGGAAGGTATAATAAACTTGTAGCAGATTAGGACTTTGCTCCTCTTATTATTTAGGTGAGCAATACAGGTAGACGCCCAAGAGTAGGCTTGTTCAACATGCATCCTGTAAACGTTAAACTTATCCACCTTGTATTGTATGTAAATATTCTCTCTCTTGTGTGCTGAAAATGCTTTCCCATTGATAAAAGCACTCATGAAGGGGGAAGGATCCAACCAATTTTGGGACTAACTAGTGTTAATTGTAGTTGAGTTCGGCTCTAATCCACTTGGAAAAAGACCTCTAATTTCTCCTATTTACTGAACTCCAAATCTTAATTTATAATTGATTTCTCATGCAGAAACAAGCTGCTGCATTCATGGAAAAGATTCGGGGGGCCATGCTGAAGTACATGACTGTTTAGTATTCAGGTGGTAAATTTCAAGTAACTTTTCACCATTCTAAAGAGAAACTGATAAGTTCTGCTAGTGTAGATTGAATTAAATAATCATAATTGTACAATGATGTTGTTATAACCCATATATATATATATATATATATATATATATATAATATTTATGTGTTATTTATTTTTCTATGTGTTATAGTTTTATTAGAATTAGTTGACTTTATTTAGGAAATAATTAAATTTTAATTTTTTTATTTTATTCAATGTTTTGGGTAATTGTGGACCATTGGATAATTTGAAGAGTTATTATAATTAGAATTATAATTGGATTGGGATTGAAAGTCTTCCGTAATTTAATGGACGTAATAGCATACGATTAAGAAGTTAAGGTTATAAATAGTGGGTGTCTTCCTAAGGTTTTATTATTCTAATTAAGAGAGAAGAGGTTAGGGTCTCATTATATTCTATTTGAGAGAGAGAGAGAAGAAGAGGGAGAAGAAGCTACGGCAAAAATCTAGCTCCACATGTTAGTTTTATTAATTTTTTTTCTTTATTTTCTGATTCGGGTTTGACAGTGTAAAAAAAAAAGAAATTCTGCCGATGCACATGTTTTTAGAACATGATGCATAAAGGAAAAGTATTCTTATACCCATATACAAGAACAAATGAGATATTCAGAACTGTGCGAACTACCGCAGGATTAAATTGATGAGCCATACGATGAAATTATGGGAGAGAGTTATTGAGAGAAGACTAAGAAGGACAACAAGCATTTCAGAGAATCAATTTGGTTTCATGTCTGGAAGATCAACCATGGAGGCTATTTTTTTCTTGAGGAGGTTAATGGAACAATA
Source organism: Vitellaria paradoxa (assembly GCA_019916065.1). Classification (NCBI taxonomy): domain Eukaryota; kingdom Viridiplantae; phylum Streptophyta; class Magnoliopsida; order Ericales; family Sapotaceae; genus Vitellaria; species Vitellaria paradoxa. The sequence goes on from CM034235.1 coordinate 5,604,429, forward strand.
TAGAGAAGGTTAAAAAAATTTACATATGGTGTTCATTAATTTAGAGAAGACATATGACCGGGTTTCTAGGAAGATTATATGGAGAGTATTGGAAAAGAAAGGAGCGTGTGTCGCATATATTGAGGCAATAAAGGACATGTATAATAGAGTCATGACATCTATACAAACGATTGGTGGAGATACTAAAGAGTTTGCTATCATGATTGGTCTACACCAAGGCTGATTAAGCCCATACTTGTTTGCTCTAGTTATGGATGAGATTACAAGACATATTTAGGATGAGGTGCCCTGGTGTATGCTATTTGCAGATGATATTGTTTTAGTAGATGAGACGAGAGAGAAGGAGTGAATGCTAAGCTAGAATTGTGACGGGAAACGTTAGAGACAAAAGAGTTTAGGTTAAGCCGATACAAAACGGAATATATGGAATGCAAGTTTAGTCAAAGTAGAGTAACTTGTAGCAGAGAAATAAGTTTAGGCACACAAAAGATTGTAGAGAAAGAAAACTTTAGGTACCTTGGATCTATGGTGCAACAAAATGGAGGGATTGATACTGATGTAAGTCACAGGATTCAGGCCGAGTGGACCAAATAGAGGAGTGCTTCGGAGGTCTTGTGCGATTGAAAAGTCCCCCTCAAGGTGAAAAGAAAGTATTATAAGGTAGTAGTAAGACCGGCATTGCTATATGGATCAGAGTGTTAGGTAGTAAAGCATAATCGTGTTCAGAATATGGCAGTTGCGGAGATGAGAATGCTAAGATGAATGTGCGGGATTACAAGGAGAGATAGTATTAGGAACGAGGAGATTAGGGACAAAGTAGGAATATCACCAATTAAAGATAAAATGAGAGAAAATCGATTAAAATAGTTCAGCCATATTAGAAGGCGTCTAACGGAGGCACCTATTAGAAGGTGTGAAAGCATGGAGATTGCTAGAAGTAGGAAGGGAAGAGAAAGACCCAAGAGAAGTTGGAAAGAAACTATTAGACTTGACATTGTCCATCTGAATTTAACGGAGGACATAGCCCTAAACCGATTTGATTGGGGTCGTCAAATCTATATAGCCGACCCCACCTAGTGAGAAAAGACTTAGTTTGGTTTGGTTTAGTTTATGTATGTTTATATCGGTGTGCGCGCGAGGATCTCATATATATTGATAGCAACAGTTGGCCGAAAAAAATTAAAAAAAAAATAAAAAAATAAAGATTTGAGGCAAAGAGTGCCATGTGCAGTGCGGTAGGAATGATATGTACATATATATATATGTATTATATGTTTTAAAGAGTGGATTGATTGATTGAAAAAAAAAAAAAGAAAATAGTTTGATTTATTGATTGACCCGTGAATATATATATATATATATATATATATATATAGGTTTGGTAAATTGTTTGGTTTGGCAGATTGTAAAAAAAAGAAAAATAAATAAATAAAATATGATTACATTAGGTCAATTGACGTGACGCGTGAATATATATATATAGATTGTGTATATGTATATTTAATCTCTTGGGGTTGGCAGATTGTAAAAACAAAAAAAGACTTATGGTGCTCGATTGATTGGCAGAAGGCAAAATATATATATGTGGGTGTGAAATTTGGTTTTGGCGCTGATGCCATTGTTGGGTCAATGTGATTAAGATAGTTAATTATTAATATTAATTAATTTATTAATGAGAGTTAAAGTGTTTACATTTAGTAATTTGTTAAATATAAATTTAAGATAGGCGTTAAATAATAGGCATTTAATTTTATGTATTTAAGATTGTGACGAATTATCTCGATTTATTTTCATTTACATTTTTGGACACCAGGACGAATTATCTCGATTTATTTTCATTTACATCTTTGGACACCAGGAGGCCGCTTGGAGGTTCAGAAACAAGAAAAAAAAAGTAAAACTTTTGGTAATTTTTTGTGTGTTTTTCTAGTTACATTTTTTTGTGTATTTGGTGGAACAAAGTGTATTTTTTAACTTTTTTTTTGGCAACTTTTAGGTGTTTGGTAAACTTTTTACTATGGCAAATCAAAAAAATGATAACTTTTTGTGTGTTTGGTATATTTTTACTGTAGCAAATTAAAAAAGTGATAACTTTTTATTTTATTTTTTACTATAGCAAATCAAAAAAGTGGAAAAAATTGTAGTTCTACCAAACGCACCAAAAGTTACAAAATGTAACTTTTGGTACTTTTTTGCTAGTTTTTGAGCTTCCAAACAGGCCCCAGGTGAGTGATTTGCCTTGCTAGTATTGTTTTATGAATTATTTCATGCATAAAGGTTTGAAAGTTGAAAAAAATTTGGATTATTCTTTGCGAAAAATTATATTGTTTTGATAATGATATTATATGTTTTATATTATTGAGCATAAAAAAAATTATTTGGACACGTGTGTTTAATCCTGGAAATTATGAGATTGCGATGAAAAATTATTTTGTGGTTATTGGAAATAAAAATTGAAATCCAAGGGACAGGCTCCTTAAGTGGTGTGACTCTAGCAACTAGGGAACAGGCCCGTGAAAACCGTGGTAACCCTAGTTCTCAACAATTGTAGAAACAGACCCGTGAAAACCGTGGTGAACTTAATCAGATCGGCTTAAGAAAGAACCCAGGAGACAAACTAGGTGACTCTAGTATGTTGTTGGATCCAACGGGTATTGCCCATGAGAAATTATATTGACACACTTGATATTTAATTTCCATGTGATAATCTACATATTAATTTTGTTATCACTGTTGTGATTGATGGGGTGAATTATGAAAGATTTGCACTCTGACGTGCAGGTTATTAAATTATTATAAAGTATGCATTGAAATTATTTACATGATCATTATTTTGACTTGAAATATTTTTGGTTAAACTGTTTATCTGAAATTTTATTATTTTTAAAATTTCTATTAAAAAAATTGGCATGGCAATCTATTTACTGGGTTTTTAGCTCACCCCGCCTTTCATATTTTTTAGGTGAGCGTGGAGTGAACTAGTTGTGAACTCTGGCAGTTGGGATCTTAAGTTGTGGCCTCTTGAGGAAAATTTAACATTTATTTGATGAATTTTATTTTAGTATCTGGACTAGAGTTTTGATGATTTGGAATTTTTTAATTACTGTAATTTAGTTGTTTTGAGTTTGAGATGTTAGTAGAACATTTTATTTGTTCTCGTAAATTTTAAACGGCAAGGTTATTTTATCATTGAAGGTTTTTTTGTAAATTTTATTTGAATAAAAACTAGGCTTGCATGTTCCTTAGGTTAAGGATTAAGGTACTCAACCGGTTATATCCTTAAGTGGGGTGTGACAGGTGTTCTAAACAGGGAATCAAGTACTCTATTCGGACGGTAAATTTAATGACTTTGCTGTCCGAGAAAAGAAAAGGGAAGACTCGGGATGCCTCAAAAGTAAAAAATGGTGGCATCACCACTGATTACCATAGAAACTCACAACGTCTTCTGTTAAATTTAAATGATAGTCCTTCGTGCGTTGAAGTAGAGTTGTTCAACTTCCAGGTACATGAAGGAACCAAAGGACTCCTCCATCTGAACACTCACGTATCATTTTGCCCGTATTGATAGGTAGAAACTTCTGCTGTTTAATTTGATTGACACGAGGGCAATATGAATTTGACTGATTTGGTAGAGATCAAGAGCCATAAAGTATATTCCTTTGTTTTGACATTGACAGTTTGTTTAACTTGCTTGATGAACAATGAACTTAGTGGAGGATGGTTTACTCAATGGAAGGCTTCTGAAAACTGTAGGAATACACTTACAAGAGTTTCATCGGAGTCTAATATTTAGCAACTGAACGAGCCATATACAGAGTTGTTCAAGGACTCTTGGGACAGACAGGACATATGAGGTAGGAAAAAGGCCAAGGCCAGCTTGATTGAGCTATCTAGGAGCAGAAGTATGCCATCTTGCTAGCCTTGGAAGTCAAATGAAAAGCCAAAGCTGGGCTGTGGTGAACTTGCCCTTCTTGGGCAGGAAAACCCCTCAGATGGACTATGGAAGTTAGAAGTGTAACGTAATTAGTTGAGTGTATGGGTTGGTTTTTTTTGGTAGAGATTAAAGAGTTCAAAACACAAGGATATTCTTTGGTGTGGGGGGGGGGGGATAGGGATGCTAAAATAATTAAAGTCATGGGTTGCAATAGATTGTCCATCCCTAGGATGAATGAATGGGACTAGTGGGGGCCATTCATGTCTCATTTTAGTTGGTGTTAACTTTGGACACCCGTGGTGATAAATTATAACAAGCTATGCCCAGTCTATCATGGAAAGCAGAAATCAATATGGTTACATAATTGAATTTAATCCTACATAATGGCCATCGATCGATAGCAGTCAACCATTCATATTTCTGCTTATATTTAAAAGAAAATTTATGGTGTTAACTATAGAATGACTAATGACGTAATTCAGATCAGCTACTTGAATTCAAAGAGGGAAAGATTTCGTTCAGTTAACTTTATGAAATAATGGGTTAAAAAATGCATATATTCGTTGTCGTACCAATTGATCTACTGATCCCCCACGCAAAATTTAATGAATACTCAAGGAAAAGTGCAGATAACCGCGAAGACTTTTGGTTTCGCCATCCCCATTTTTTTTTTTAATTAAATCTTGTGGGGCTTATTTTGAGAAACGAGGCAGAAGCTTGCGCAATAATATATCCACTTGAGTTTATATTCAATTCAAGAAACATCGAGAACCATCCATCGTGCCTTGCTGTATTAGAAATCACCCATCAAAACCTTAATAGATTGCTTTTTATTCCCCACTTGTAGTGAAGAGGTTTGCTTCAATGCTGAGAAGCTGAGTATGAGTATAAATATTAATACAGCTACGAGTACGAATATGAAATATACTAATTTAAAAAAAATAAAAACACAAATATAGCAGGGATACAAAATACAATGAATTTGAAAAAAAAAAATGAAAATACAGATATAGTAGGATACTAAAAATAAAAATAAAATTATGTATTTTATTAAAAATATATTTGAAAATTTATACTTTTTAAATTACTTATGAGCTATTAATTAAAAATATATTATTTGCTTTGAAAGTAAATTTTTATTTTTTTTATATTTTGTCCCGAATAAATATCAAAATTATATAATAATCCCTGAAAAAGTTTTGGTTTCAGCTGTATTCTTCTCGGCTGCGTTTGTTTGTGAGATGAGAATATGGGATTGGATGACTAATACCGTGGGCCCCATAAAATATATTGTTTGTTTTGGCTTTTGGATTAGTCGTGGGCCCCATGAGATTGGATTGGGTGTCTGGGGTTTTGCCGAATGAGTAATTCGAATGAGTAATCCGACAGGGGTTGTGGGATTAATAATCCCTCGTCTCCAGATTTGTTTCCCTCTAAGATCTAAATGTCTAAAATTATTTCTTGTCACATTACATATCAAATCACATCTTTTATCCTACTTTATATCCCACTAATCAAATATAAAAAAAATAATCCCATATAAAAAATTAATCTCATTTTTTATCTAACCCCATATATTATCTATGATATTATTTATCTCCCGTCATCCAATCCCCTCTAAGAAACATAGCACTCGTGTCTTTGTTATTTCCTCGCATATGTACCTCCTGTGTTAGACAAATAAATAAATAAATAAAATAATGGAATAAGCTCTGTCTCTTGTCTCCCATTCTCTCTTTTCTTTCTCGTCTTCTTTTTCTTCTTTATATTTATTCTCGCTAGAAATTAGATTAGGGGTTATGTTCTGAAGAAAGCTTTGGAAGACTATTTCAGGATTCTTAATCCTTGCAATCCTACATTGCAACGGTTGGATTTTTAATATTTTAATTTATTGTTCTTCCTCTCTCTCAATCCCTTCCTGCTCCATCCCATTTTTTTAGTTTAGATTTACATTTCTATTTTTCATTTATATTGTAACGAATTCATCAACTTCAAGGCATTGGTTTTAGTTTTCATTTCATTTCAATTGTAATAATTTAGCATAGTGTAAATTTCAATTTCAATATATTAGTTGTTAATTAGTTACCATGATGGCAGGATAAGCCCTCACTTGACTTTAACTCAATGAAAATGATTCGTTGAGGTGGGTGATTTAGCATGCATAATCTTCAATTTCTAAATTTTAAGATGAAATGAATGAAGTATAATTTTGTAGGAATTCATTTATTGAAAATCTCCTAATAATGTTATAATTGGGTTGGTGATTTTTGAACTGAAGTTTCCTAAAATCTCAAAACTCAATTCTATATTTTTTTTAGATAAGTTTACCATCTCTAATTCTAATAAAGAATTAATTTTTTTTTTCAGTTGAAATTTGCCGCTAAGTTTTCTAACCTATTATCAGTAGTGATGAAACACGGGGTTGCTAGTTGGTATTAAATTTAAAGGGTGTTCGGCCAGTAAAAATTTAGTAAAAAGGTATGTAAAAAATATAAAAATTTAATGTAAAAATGATACGTGATAAATTTTAATTAAAAAAAATAAAAAAAATTGATAAATTTTGATTAAGGCTCCGTTTGGCATACAAAAAAAATTAAAAATTTCTATAAATCTCTATTAACTTTATATCACATCAATTTTTTTCTTTCATTACAGGTATTACGAACTCTTAATTTATCTCAATTTATCTAACTTTTTCTTACTCCAAACACTCCCTAATTTTGGTTAATTACACACCGCCTCAGGTGAAGCATCTATTACGCTACCAATAAAGCATTTACATAGTTATCCAACTGTAGATGGAGAGAGATAGAGAGAGAGAGAGGCAGAGAGAGAGGAAAGTTTAGGAAGGGACCCACATTCAAGGGAGTGTGCGGCGTAGGTGCTAACGTGAAGCTGAGGAAGAGTAAAAGAAGAGAGGCATCTGACATGCTTTTAAGGAAAAAATTTAAAATCTTCAAGGAGATATGCATGACGTATATTTAATTTTTGTTTGTGAAACCCTTTAAAGAGGACCAGTGATAAGTCTTGACCTCTTCATATAAGTGTCCAAGCTTTCTCAAAAACCAACTGCTTTTCTACATTTCAAAGACATGGCAAAACTTGGCCTTCACTTGTTACTAGTACTAGTCTCTTTCCATTACATGTCCGTGCTAGCAGAGTCCGCAGGCGCCCCAGATCCAGCTGCTTCAAGCTTCATCAAAGCCTCTTGCAGAGCCACCCGCTACCCTGCGCTGTGCGTCCACTGCCTCTCAAGCTACGCTCGCAGAATCCAACGGAGTGAGAAGCAACTGGCTCACGCCGCCCTGGCCGTGAGCCTGGCCAGGGCTCGGTCCGCGGCCGGATTCGTGTCGAAGATGATTAAAGTCTCGGGTCTCAAGCC